>JAVHZZ010000010.1:1310235-1887735 GCA_036250195.1 Mixophyes australis
TAGAGGTAGGTGTGTTTGTGGGGGGGGTAGTGATGGATAGAGGTAGGTGTGGGGGGGTAGTGATGGATAGAGGTAGGTGTGGGGGGGTAGTGATGGATAGAGGTAGGTGTGTTGGGGGGGTAGTGATGGATAGAGGTAGGTGTGTTGGGGGGGGTAGTGATGGATAGAGGTAGGTGTGTTGGGGGGGGTAGTGATGGATAGAGGTAGCTGTTGGGGGGGTAGTGATGGATAGAGGTAGGTGTGTTGGGGGGGGTAGTGATGGATAGAGGTAGGTGTGTTGGGGGGGGTAGTGATGGATAGAGGTAGGTGTGTTGGGGGGGTAGTGATGGATAGAGGTAGGTGTGTTGGGGGGTAGTGATGGATAGAGGTAGGTGTGTTGGGGGGGTAGTGATGGATAGAGGTAGCTGTGGGGGGGTAGTGATGGATAGAGGTAGGTGTGTTGGGGGGGTAGTGATGGATAGAGGTAGGTGTGTTGGGGGGGTAGTGATGGATAGAGGATAGCTGTGTGGGGGGGTAGTGATGGATAGAGGTAGGTGTGTTGGGGGGGTACTGATGGATAGAGGTAGGTGTGTTGGGGGGGTACTGATGGATAGAGGTAGGTGTGTTGGGGGGGGGTAGTGATGGATAGAGGTAGCTGTGGGGGGGTAGTGATGGATAGAGGTAGGTGTGTTGGGGGGGGTAGTGATGGATAGAGGTAGGTGTGTTGGGGGGGTAGTGATGGATAGAGGTAGGTGTGTTGGGGGGGTAGTGATGGATAGAGGTAGCTGTGGGGGGGGTAGTGATGGATAGAGGTAGGTGTGTTGGGGGGGGTAGTGATGGATAGAGGTAGCTGTGGGGGGGGTAGTGATGGATAGAGGTAGGTGTGTTGGGGGGGTAGTGATGGATAGAGGTAGGTGTGTTGGGGGGGTAGTGATGGATAGAGGTAGGTGTGTTGGGGGGGTAGTGATGGATAGAGGTAGGTGTGTTGGGGGGGTAGTGATGGATAGAGGTAGCTGTGGGGGGGGTAATGATGGATAGAGGTAGCTGTGGGGGAGTAGTGATGGATAGAGGTAGGTGTGTTGGGGGGGGTAGTGATGGATAGAGGTAGGTGTGTTGGGGGGGTAGTGATGGATAGAGGTAGCTGTGGGGGGGTAATGATGGATAGAGGTAGCTGTGGGGGGGGTAGTGATGGATAGAGGTAGGTGTGTTGGGGGGGGTAGTGATGGATAGAGGTAGCTGTGGGGGGGTAGTGATGGATAGAGGTAGGTGTGTTGGGGGGGTAGTGATGGATAGAGGTAGGTGTGGGGGGGGTAGTGATGGATAGAGGTAGGTGTGTTGGGGGGGGTAGTGATGGAATAGAGGTAGCTGTGGGGGGGGGTAGTGATGGATAGAGGTAGGTGTGTTGGGGGGGTAGTGATGGATAGAGGTAGGTGTGGGGGGGTAGTGATGGATAGAGGTAGGTGTGGGGGGGGTAGTGATGGATAGAGGTAGGTGTGTGGGGGTAGTGATGGATAGAGGTAGGTGTGTTGGGGGGGTAGTGATGGATAGAGGTAGGTGTGTTGGGGGGGGGTAGTGATGGATAGAGGTAGGTGTGGGGGGGGGGTAGTGATGGATAGAGGTAGGTGTGTTGGGGGGGTAGTGATGGATAGAGGTAGGTGTGGGGGGGGGGGGTAGTGATGGATAGAGGTAGGTGTGTTGGGGGGTAGTGATGGGTAGAGGTAGGTGTGTTGGAGGGGTAGTGATGGATAGAGGTAGGTGTGGGGGGGGGGGGGTAGTGATGGATAGAGGTAGCTGTGGGGGGGGGTAGTGATGGATAGAGGTAGGTGTGGAGGGGTAGTGATGGATAGAGGTAGGTGTGTGGGGGGTAGTGATGGATAGAGGTAGGTGTGGAGGGGTAGTGATGGATAGAGGTAGGTGTGTGGGGGTAGTGATGGATAGAGGTAGCTGTGGGGGGGTAGTGATGGATAGAGGTAGGTGTGGAGGGGTAGTGATGGATAGAGGTAGGTGTGTGGGGGGTAGTGATGGATAGAGGTAGGTGTGTGGGGGTAGTGATGGATAGAGGTAGGTGTGGAGGGGTAGTGATGGATAGAGGTAGGTGTGTTGGGGGGGTAGTGATGGATAGAGGTAGGTGTGGGGGGGGGTAGTGATGGATAGAGGTAGGTGTGTTGGGGGGGTAGTGATGGATAGAGGTAGGAGTGTTGGGGGGGTAGTGATGGATAGAGGTAGGTGTGTTGGGGGGGGTAGTGATGGATAGAGGTAGGTGTGGGGGGGTAGTGATGGATAGAGGTAGGTGTGGGGGGGTAGTGATGGATAGAGGTAGGTGTGGGGGGGGGGGTAGTGATGGATAGAGGTAGGTGTGTTGGGGGGGTAGTGATGGATAGAGGTAGGTGTGGGGGGGGGTAGTGATGGATAGAGGTAGGTGTGTTGGGGGGTAGTGTGGATAGAGGTAGGTGTGTTGGGGGGTAGTGATGGGTAGAGGTAGGTGTGTTGGAGGGGTAGTGATGGATAGAGGTAGGTGTGTTGGGGGGTAGTGATGGATAGAGGTAGCTGTGGGGGGGTAGTGATGGATAGAGGTAGGTGTGTTGGGGGGGTAGTGATGGATAGAGGTAGGTGTGGGGGGGGGGGTAGTGATGGATAGAGGTAGGTGTGGGGGGGGGGTAGTGATGGATAGAGGTAGGTGTGTTGGGGGGGTAGTGATGGATAGAGGTAGGTGTGTTGGGGGGGTAGTGATGGATAGAGGTAGGTGTGTTGGGGGGGTAGTGATGGATAGAGGTAGGTGTGTTGGGGGGGTAGTGATGGATAGAGGTAGGTGTGTTGGGGGGGTAGTGATGGATAGAGGTAGGTGTGGGGGGGGGGGGTAGTGATGGATAGAGGTAGGTGTGTTGGGGGGGGTAGTGATGGATAGAGGTAGCTGTGGGGGGGGGTAGTGATGGATAGAGGTAGGTGTGGGGGGGGGGTAGTGATGGATAGAGGTAGGTGTGTTGGGGGGGTAGTGATGGATAGAGGTAGGTGTGTGGGGGGGTAGTGATGGATAGAGGTAGGTGTGGGGGGGGTAGTGATGGATAGAGGTAGGTGTGGGGGGGGGTAGTGATGGATAGAGGTAGGTGTGTTGGGGGGGGTAGTGATGGATAGAGGTAGGTGTGGGGGGGGGGGGGTAGTGATGGATAGAGGTAGGTGTGGGGGGGGGGTAGTGATGGATAGAGGTAGGTGTGTTGGGGGGGTAGTGATGGATAGAGGTAGGTGTGGGAGGGGGGGTAGTGATGGATAGAGGTAGGTGTGTTGGGGGGGTAGTGATGGATAGAGGTAGGTGTGTTGGGGGGGTAGTGATGGATAGAGGTAGGTGTGGGGGGGGGGGTAGTGATGGATAGAGGTATGTGTGTTGGGGTAGTGATGGGTAGAGGTAGGTGTGTTGGGGGGGTAGTGATGGATAGAGGTAGGTGTGTTGGGGGGGGTAGTGATGGATAGAGGTAGGTGTGGGGGGGGGTAGTGATGGATAGAGGTAGTGTGGGGGGGGGGGGGTAGTGATGGATAGAGGTAGGTGTGGGGGGGGGGTAGTGATGGATAGAGGGTAGGTGTGTTGGGGGGGTGTGTTGGATGAGGTAGGTGTGGGGGGGGGGTGTGATGGTTAGAGGTAGGTGTGGGGGGGGGGGGGTAGTGATGGATAGAGGTAGGTGTGGTGGGGTAGTGATGGATAGAGGTAGGTGTGGTGGGGGGGTAGTGTGGGATAGAGGTAGGTGTGTTGGGGGGGGGGTAGTGATGGTAGAGGTTGGTGTGGGGGGGGGGGGTAGTGATGGATAGAGGGTAGGTGTGGGGGGGGGGTAGTGATGGATAGAGGTAGGTGTGGGGGGGGGGGTAGTGTGGATAGAGGTAGGTGTGGGGGGGGGGGTAGTGATGGGTAGAGGTAGGTGTGTTGGGGGGGGGTAGTGATGGATAGAGGTGGTGTGTGGGGGGGGGTAGTGATGGATAGAGGTAGGTGTGGGGGGGGGGGTAGTGATGGATAGAGGTAGGTGTGGGGGGGGGGGTGTGATGGATAGAGGTAGTGTGGGGGGGGGGTAGTGATGGATAGAGGTAGTGTGGGGGGGGGGGGTAGTGATGGATAGAGGTGTGGTGTGGGGGGGGGGGGGGTAGTGATGGATAGAGGTAGGTGTGTTGGGGAGGGTAGTGATGGATAGAGGTAGGTGTGTTGGGGGGGTTGTGATGGTTAGAGGTAGGTGTGTTGGGGGGGGTAGTGTGGATAGAGGTGGTGTGTGGGGGGGGGTGTGTGGATAGTGGTAGGGTGGGGGGGGGGGGGGGTAGTGATGGTTGTGGTGGTGTGGGGGGGGTGTGTGGTAGAGGTTGGTGTGGGTTGGGGGGGTGGGATGGATAGAGGTAGGTGGGGGGGGGTAGTGATGGATAGAGGTAGGTGTGGGGGGGGGGGTAGTGATGGATAGAGGTAGGTGTGGGGGGGGGGGTAGTGATGGATAGAGGTAGGTGTGTGGGGGGGGGTAGTGATGGATAGAGGTAGGTGTGGGGGGGGGTAGTGATGGATAGAGGTAGGCGTGGGGGGGGGGGTAGTGATGGATAGAGGTAGGTGTGGGGGGGGGTAGTGATGGATAGAGGTAGCTGTGGGGGGGGGGGTAGTGATGGATAGAGGTAGGTGTGTGGGGGGGGTAGTGATGGATAGAGGTAGCTGTGGGGGGGGGGGTAGTGATGGATAGAGGTAGGTGTGGGGGGGGGGGTAGTGATGGATAGAGGTAGGTGTGTGGGGGGGGTAGTGATGGATAGAGGTAGGTGTGGGGGGGGTAGTGATGGATAGAGGTAGGTGTGGGGGGGGTAGTGATGGATAGAGGTAGGTGTGTTGGGGGGGTAGTGATGGATAGAGGTAGGTGTGGGGGGGGGGGGGTAGTGATGGATAGAGGTAGGTGTGGGGGGGGGGTAGTGATGGATAGAGGTAGGTGTGTTGGGGGGGGTAGTGATGGATAGAGGTAGGTGTGTGGGGGGGGGGGTAGTGATGGATAGAGGTAGGTGTGGGGGGGGGGGGGTAGTGATGGATAGAGGTAGGTGTGGGGGGGGGTAGTGATGGATAGAGGTAGGTGGGGGGGGGGGGGGGTAGTGATGGATAGAGGTAGGTGTGGGGGGGGGTAGTGATGGATAGAGGTAGGTGTGGGGGGGGGGGGGTAGTGATGGATAGAGGTAGGTGTGGGGGGGGGTAGTGATGGATAGAGGTAGCTGTGTGTAAAAGGGTGTAGTGTAGTGACGGGTGTGTGTGTTTGTAAGGGGCTGATAGGGGTGTGCGGGGCGTATCAGTGCCCCATAATATAACCACACGGATACCCACGTTTACTGACCCATAACTTTCCCATTCGGTGATCTCTGATGAGAAGTTACATGATGGGCAGATAGTAGGATTTGCATGGGATATAAGGAGCGGATGGCACAGGGCGCCCCCTGGTCACAGACCCATACGTTGGGGGTCTGTCTCTGCTCACACCCAGCTGCTCTCAGTAACACGGTGGAAAGTGACGGCTCAAACAGCTGCCGGAAACTTGGCACCAGGAGAAGAGGCCCCAGACCATGGCAGTGACTACACCCGGCTCTTAACCTCTTCTCTGCCGTGGTCTGCCCACATCTAGCTGCCCGTCACCAGCTCTGGGGGCTGTGATCTAGTCTTCTGTTTTCTGGCCCAAAGAATTTATCAATATGTCTCTGATCCCTGCGAGACGCAGGATTCTTTTATTACCACTTATAATAGTGATTAAAAAGCTCTTATCGCCGACATTTATGTAAAAATAAAATATATATAAATATTGTCCTGCCAGCTGAGCGATACTGTCTCATACTGGTAAGGGTTAAACTAGCTCTTCGCTGAGCCGGTCCCCATAGCGCTGTTCATGCGTGGGTCGGCGTAGCGGATCTTGCAATGGGTCGTGGGAACGAAACCTTAGATTTGGGCTTCAGTTACACCAATTGGGGGGAAAAATTTGTTTAAAGGTAAATCTGATTTATTTTTAAAATTAAATAAATGGTTCTAAATTTTATGAAAAAAAAGTATTTATTCTAGGAATAAAATCATCCCGAGACCCTGGTTAAATAATATCCTCCATACAAAAGCAAAAGACGGCGAATATTATCACTGTCGGACTAATCACCGGCATTAATCCTCTTGATGATGCGGCGATAACCAGCTCTGTAACCGGTTTTTATCAGCAATAAAGCTTTTTGCTCTTAGGGCCAATGGGGCCACCAAAGCTGCAAAGGCACAAGGTTCTGTACGGTGGTATCAGATGGTCGGATACGTGCAGAGTAGGGATCGTATCTCTCCAGTTACTGGGATCCCATCACTAAGGGGCATATTTAAGAAAAAACGGTATTGCACTATCGTGCACTTACCGTGTAATTTGGTCCAGAAAGTGTCCAACGCAAATTTATTAAAGTCCCATCGCACTGATGACTGATGAAAATGACTGCTTTTCACTTCAGATCGTTTTTGCGAGCAGTCACTATACAACAGAATGGTGACTGCTCCTGGCCGCAATCTAACAAGTCCCGAAAAAACATTTTTTTTCGGGAACTTGTCATGTTAATGTACCAGCTGAAGCTGGCGTACATCATCCGAATTGAAGAAATCTAATGCTGTCAGCTCTGCTCCGAAGAGCAGAGCTGGACAGCGCATGTGTGGAGGGATCACATGATCCCTCCCTGTCACTCAGCGCGCTCTCTCTGCAACTATCGTTGCAGAGACAGAGAGGGGATCTGTGTGCGCATGTCCAGTTCTTGGAACTGGACATGCGCAATTGAAGAGTGAAGAGAAGACCCGGAGACAGCGCTTCCGAAGAGGGGGGTAAGTATGATTTTTTACATCGCAGAAACAGCAGTTTTTCGGAACTGCTGTTTCTGTGCAGGGCTGTACATAAATGTGAGAAGTAGTTCAATCCTTATCATTGCGATAAGGATTGAAAACTACTTTTCACTTTATGTGAATATTGATAAATGTGCCCCTAAGTGCACAGTTATCCAGTTATCGCTTCCAGTTTATGTATCCACAATGTCACACAACACGGATGCTGAACGAGGCTCCATGGGGCAGATTTGGTTATTTTGGGTTCGGGAGACAATGTTTTCTGAAAAGAGCAAAATTCTAAATGGCTTCATTGTGGGATTTTCGGGGGGAACAGTGTCCTCCGTGATGCTATTTCTACACAAGTAAGTTGGGGTGATCATAACCCCCCCGGATCGGACTGCTTGTCCCCCACACGGTCTCGTTAAAGGGCTCTGTGCCAGCCTGGGACAGAGGCTCATTGAGGGATCGGCACCGTCTGTGGGAGTCAGAGGCCTGGAGGGAAGAAACAATTTTTAGCATCTGTTATGGGGATAATAATGGTCTCTCTGTGTGAGAGTGGGGGCTAGGGGCTGTGTCCGGGGGGGGGGCTAGGGACTGTGTCCAGGGGGGGGGCTAGGGGCTGTGTCCGGGGGGGCTGCGCTTGTTACTTTATACTAAGCTCTATATGCTGCGTGTGATAAGTTATTCTCTGCTTATTATAATATTAGGGCCCCGTGGACCCCCTTGGTGCAAGAGAAGAAATTCTATACAGTTCAAATGTGCTGTAACCATAGCAACCAATCCATTGGCTTCCATCAGAGTAACATGCGCTGTTAGACTGGTTACTATGGTTACAGCACATCTGCATTTTGCACCATGCTATTGAATAACCCTTAAGGGGAATGGGGTCTAGTGGCACAGATTGGGGGGCTCTGAGAGTGAATGTGACAAATTGTGGGGTGCAGTTCTACTAGTTGTGTCAGGAGCCCCCACATCGCTTCTCTCACGTCCCCAGTACTGGCCTGACGGGGGTCGCAGGGCGGCCATGATGGGCGTATTGCCTCAGCAGCCCATAATAATATGTGTAATCTCTAATAATATACATTTTCCTATATACGATGCCAGGGATTTCACTGACAATTAGTTTCTGTCCCCTGTATTAAAGTAGCAGTGTTATAGAGTCCTAGAGGTAATAATATGGAGGTTGGTTACAGTCCTAGAGGTGACACTGGCTGCTCCAGCTGTATCCGGAGTCTGTGAATTCTCTCCTAGAGTTTCCTGTCAGTCTCACAGCCATCGCCAGACTCCGGGATAATGCAGGATAGAGGTCACTGCTCAGACTTCTCTTCAGCCAAATCTGAGGAGAGTCAATATATATATATATATTATTCTATGAATGACATACTTCTCTCTGTCTCTCTCCCCCCTCCTCTCTACCTATCCTCTCTGCCTGTCTCTATCCCCCTCCTCTCTGTCCCTCTTCTCTCTCTCTCTCTCCCCCCTAGATACAGCTCAGATCTTGTGGGTCATACTTTGGATATTTATGGTGTAGAATTCACACCAGTATCATTAATGTCTGAACCCAAAGACTTGTTCCCACCGCACCTCCTATTGGGTGCAGTTATCCTGCAGTGTATGGATAATGCTGACATTATCCAGCTTCTAGTGTGAGCTATGAAATATTTGTCTGTTTTCTTCTTGCTTCTCTTCTCTCAGCTTTTCTTCCGTTTCATTTTCATTAATGAATGAGTCACATTTGCTGATGGACCATTAACTGATGTCCTGAGGAGGGAGCAAATTTCATTAAGTAGAAAGCAGTCTACCCCTCCCCTGTGCAGGTCAGACTGTGAGAGATGGGGTCTATCCCAGCGTGTGTCTCCCTGCAGGGGGATGGAGGCTGAGTCTGTATACAGGAATCTACTGGGGGAAAATTCTAGAAGACGGAAATCTACTGGGGGGTGCAACTCTGTAAGAAGGGAATCTACTGGGGGGGGTGCAACTCTGTAAGAAGGGAATCTACTGGGGGGTGCCACTCTGTAAGAAGGGAATCTACTGGGGGGTGCAACTCTGTAAGAAGGGAATCTACTGGGGGGGTTCTATTAGAAGGGAATCTACTGGGGGGTGCAACTCTGTAAGAAGGGAATCTACTGGGGGGGTTCTATTAGAAGGGAATCTACTGGGGGGTGCAACTCTGTAAGAAGGGAATCTACTGGTGGGGTGCAACTCTGTAAGAAGAGAATATACTGGGGGGGGTCATCCTATAAGGGAGTATTTTCCTGTGGGGGGGACAACCTGTTATACCGATTTCCTGGGGGGGGAGCAGATTCTGTAAGAGAATAGGGATGGTAATTGTATGAATTGTGTTCTTATATTCTCTTCTTTTGTATGTTGTAATTTTTTACTTTTATTTTTCCGCTTCTGTGAAAAGAATCAGTGTTTGTACTGTCACAATGAAGTCCTGACTCTTGTAGTTACTGTATCTGCCATTTTAACTGTCTGCTATTTAGTGTGTCTGTCACTTGCAGAGGAAACCGCCATTATATGGGATAAACCAATAGTCCGCTCATCAATTCACTATGATGTCACTGAGGTATGAGGCACAGGTCATCAGCATTTTTGAGAATGAGGCATTTTATTGTTACTGTACGTATGAAGCCAGAATCCATCTCTACACACAGAGGTCATTGATCCCTGTCCTGCACTGATGAGACTGATCAGATAGAAACAGGTTTGTGCAGGGTGTAGATTCTTGGTGTGTAGGTGGTTAGAGGGGTACGAGGGCCGGTCTGTGCTTTGTGCTGTATGCAGCTGAATATATTAAACTAAATCTGAAACATGAACTCATCATAGAAGAATCTGCTCATTTACTTCCCTTCATCATAAGTGTGTAAACCAAAATGTGCAGAATATCTTCTATATCTCACATAGTGGATACCCCCCCCATAGGTCATTGTGTAAAACACGTCTCTGTAAATTCTTTATATATAAGAGGGATTAATTACAGAGCAGGCTTCTAACTGCAAAGCACCCTGGGAGAACCTTCCCCCATATAATGGAAAAAGGAAATGTGTGATGTCAGTCTAAGTGAGGATGTCACATTAATCCCATAACAGCCGGGTCCCTGGGGGGAGAATCCTTATCCTGTGTCGCTGAGAAAGAAAAGTGTCCCACTCATTTATTTATTTATATACTGAGTATTGTGATTGCTGCAGACTCTATAGTATCTTGGATACCACCGGTTAGTCTCATTGCTCTGCTTATCAGCCTCTGTAATAAAGAAATGGCTGGGGGTGGAAATCACTGCGACATTAGTGATGAGACTCAAAAACTTATATTATTATTAATATTGGAAAGATTGAAGGAAAACCTGGCAGCCTTCTCCTAAGGATCCTATGGAACACCAAGGAGCTCTTACGCATCAGCCTGTTACACTGAGAGACCAAGGAGCTCTTACGCATCAGCCTGTTACACTGAGAGACCAAGGAGCTCTTACGCATCAGCCTGTTACACTGAGAGACCAAGGAGCTCTTACGCATCAGCCTGTTACACTGAGAGACCAAGGAGCTCTTACGCATCAGCCTGTTACACTGAGAGACCAAGGAGCTCTTACGCATCAGCCTGTTACACTGAGAGACCAAGGAGCTCTTACGCATCAGCCTGTTACACTGAGAGACCAAGGAGCTCTTACGCATCAGCCTGTTACTCACCAGTCAGAGACCAGGGAGCTCTTGCTCATCAGCTTGGGACACAAGGCAGCTCTTACTCATCATCCTGGGACACTAGGGAGCTACTTACTCATCAGCCTGGGACACTGTGAGACCAGGGAGCTACTTACTCATCAGCTTGGTACACTAGGGAGCCCTTACGCATCAGCCTTTGAGACCAGGGAGCTCTTACGCATCATCCTTTGAGACCAGGGAGCTCTTACTCATCAGCCTTTGAGACCAGGGAGCTCTTACTCATCAGCCTTTGAGACCAGGGAGCTCTTACTCATCAGCCTTTGAGACCAGAGAGCTCTTACTTATCAGCCTTTGAGACCAGGGAGCTCTTACTCATCAGCCTTTGAGACCAGGGAGCTCTTACTCATCAGCCTTTGAGACCAGGGAGCTCTTACTCAACAGTCTGTTACAACGTGAGACCAGGAAGCTCTTAATTATCAGCCTAGGACACCAGGGAGCTCTTACTCATCAGTCTGTTACACTGCGAGTTCAGGGAGCTCTTACTCATCAGCTTGGGACACAAGGGAGCTCTTACCCATCAGCCTGTGACACCAGAAAGCTCTTACTCAACAGTCTGTTACACTGTGAGTCCAGGGAGCTCTTACTCATCAGTTTGGGACACCAGAAAGCTCTTAGCCATCAGCATGCGACACCAGGGAGCTCTTACCCATCAGCCTGTGACACTGAGACCAGGGAACTCATCCATCTGTTGCACTATGAAGCTGTTACACTGTGGTGCTCACTCTCATCGGTTTGTCTGTTGGTTGTACTATATGGGTGCGTGTGTTACAATGTATCTCTGTAGTATGGAACAGCTGCTGATGGAATCCTATCTACTGACTGGGTTATGTGCAGTAACATACAAAGAAATAGCCACTGTTAAAAAAAATCTTTAATAAAAACAAACCAATAGATTAAACATCCGGGTGAACTTATATCGTACAGAGATGTGTGAAATTCAGACCTTTACTCAGTACATATTTTTGGGCACAGCCCCTATATAACTTATTAGAGGATGTACAGACACAACCTCGTCCCTTCTTAATACTGAAATTCCACAGGAACAACAAACCCTCTTCTACAATCCAGAAAACAGACGACGTGTCCCCTATCTGATCTTATCCCCTGTGGGCAGCTAGGCCACGTGTATGTGTGTGGGGGGTCTCGTGACACTTCATCTGGGGGGACGTCTGTGTGTTCTTCATTCCCATCGTGCTCCCATCTCAGGACCTGTTCAGTGCAATATGCAGGGTTTACTTTCTCAATCCCAGAGGAACATTCGTTGGGGTCCTCACAGTGCTCAGGATTCATTACAATGATGGGGGACGGTCGGCTAATGTGCAACTGAATGGACCTCCACATGTACTGCCACGGGGTGCAATTCACAGAGCAGCCACATGAGTATTACCCCTGCAACATTCACAGTGACCAGCAGGGGGCACAAGCAGGCCGCAAAAATACATCAATTCTTCTTCTCTTCATATCCACAGGACCATGGGAGGAGGGCGAGCGCTGAGGACACATTCCGCTCCCACAAACTCCCCATAATAGCACCAAAAAAAGTCTAAATTAAAAGGGAAATCAAGTTAGGTGGAAACGAAGCGATGGCCGGTGAGTGGTTGAAGGAGGAGACATCAGACCCATTCTTGCAGGGAGCGCTTGCAGTATCGCAGGGCTTTGGGAGGGCCTTTCCGATGCATCTGTACAATGACATAGATCAATCCCAAGATGCACAGCAGCAGCAGTAGTGGTACTATCACCATGGCAACGCTGACCACCCGAGTATACTCGTCAATATGGACGACGACGTCCACATCACGTCCAGTGTCTGGGTCCTCCCTGTCCTGATCCGCGTCGTCGGACTCCACAACGGGATTAAATGGAGGTCGCTCCACATCCGGCCACCGGGGGGCAGCGGTGTCTGGGTCTCGGAACACTTCCTCGTGACATCCCATAAAATCTCGTAATATAGACTTGGGGTACCCAGGCTCTGTTTTCAGACGCTGATTATCAAACTTCCAGTACTTGGCCCCTTTATAGAAGTAGGTGTAAGCTGGGTGAGAGAGGAACAAGGTGAGACATTGTATATTACACACAGAGCTCTCAGTCCAGCTACTAGTAATTATGTGCCACGCCCGGGTACACTGTAGGCCCGTTGTCTTATTATCGGGGTGTAACGTCCAGCAGGAAGCGACAAGCCCCCTGTACACCTGGCCGGTACATACGTAGAATGACAGTCAGTGCTGGGGGGGCTGCTCTGCTCCTGGGGGGGCTGCTCTGCTCCTGGGGGGGCTGCTCTGCTCCTGGGGGGGCTGCTCTGCTCCTGGGGGGGCTTAATGCAGACTAATCTGTTTTTGTTTCCTCATTTATTTCCACAAGAAAATTTAGGTTTATTTAACCTCATTATTGACTGCGGAATATGCATAAATTTGCTAACGGGAATGATGGGAGCGATGCTGACTACACAGCGACATACTGGACCACTTATCACCTAGTTACCCTGTGGTACAGTCACCGGGTGCTGCGTGTAAATGCTCGATATACGTCTGGATAGCGATTACAGGTCCAGCCGTGACATTAAAGGGTTAATGCCGAGCGCTATTAATAGACAAACATTTATCCCTCGGCCTTTGTAGAGCATCGGTGAGACCGCGATGATTCAGCAATCAGGATAGACCAGCGCTGCACGTAGGAAGAGATCTACTGATGGATCCCCAATATCTGCCGCTGTCGGGACCCTCAGTCCTCGTCCTGACAATGGTTTATACTGTCACACAGGGATAAATACAGAGCTCTGCAGTGGTTTATACTCACATGTGTCTGAACTCAGAAAAGCGCCTTTCGGGGTGTCTGGGATTCCAGCCCAGACTTTAATGGATTTGGGGTAACCTGAATCTACAGAACGAGTGTCCTCATTAAAGCGCCAATACCTAGATAAGAGGCAAAGGAAATAACTGATCAATACGTACGGGAACAGAAGAGGGTGAGGACGGACCAGATTACGTGCGGGAACAGAAGAGGGTGAGGACGGACTAGATTACGTGCGGGAACAGAAGAGGGAGAGGACGGACCAGATTACGTGCGGGAACAGAAGAGGATCCACAATCCCGGCCTAGATGTACGATCTTCCATTACTTAGTCCCGGTTCCCTTTTCACACACAGAACGGGATGTCACACAGGACTGGTGGTAAGTACATACAGTCTTCCTCTTGACTCTTGCGTGACCCGGGACACACGTGTTCTCTCCCGGCAGGAGCTCTCTGGCTTTATCTATTCTTATACGTTTCCTGTTTTCCCAACTGGTTTAACTAAACATCCCCCGGTATCTATGTGCCTGTCAGTGTGAGCCTGGGGTCTGTCTGCGCGGTCCGGTCACCACACGGTCTGTATCCGCTAATATAGGAGGATCTCCACTAAATCATTTTAGATGGAGTCTCGGATGAGACTGTTCCATAATCTCTCAGTGATGAGTGATATAACTGCGGTTATCTCTTTTTTAGTTACTTCTTCTGACATTTGTATATTTAATAAACAATTATACACAAGAGGTTTATTATTGTATCTCGTATTGTTGTGTAGATTAGACCCAGAAAAACTCTATAAACCTGTTTCTTACCTGTCTCCTTGGAAGAGGTAAGTGTGTCCGGTGGGCTCCCACCATATCGCCGTATCAATCCGGTCATAGGGAATCCCGTAGCCGAAGTTGGTGAGTGGCTGCGGATAACCGGATTCTAGATTGGCTTCACGAAACAACCAATACTTGTCTCCTAGAAATCAATAATCAATATGGATTATCAGTATAAGTGATTCGCCGCCATTACCCAAAGAACCAGTAAAACCTGATCGTTCATCAATACTTGGATGATGTCTACGTTAGGAAAAAACCAGAATATATCGAAAAAATAATAAATCAGTTAATGAAACAATATTTAAGATGATCAATCACCTCGGACACAAAACATTTATCAACAATCACTGAAACTTAATAAATGATTAATAATTAATGGTTATAGAGCTGCACAGAACACACTATTGAGGAAACGGAGGTTATAAAGCAGCGACCTCCAAGCTCAGTGAAAGTCCATGAATCTGTCCTTTAGTGGTGACACAGGAAGGACCGGCCCTAAATCTGTCGCTTTACTATAAAAACATCCTGTAAATCTGTCATTATCGTGTCCGGGATCCCGGATTCCCCATCTCTCAGCGCCTGAATCGATTCTCCCACCGAAGAACATGAACAAACTATCCATTATCCTGTTTACAGATCTACACATCCCTGGACCAGCAGCTCTATCACTACTAACCTTTAAAGAAGACAAATTTGCCATCATGTCTCTCGTAGACCGCGGTTATATTAGGTGGGAGTCCTCTCCAGAAATGGCCAATTGGCATGGGGTAATTATCCAAGACGCGGTTATGTCGCACCCTCCAGAACCAGGCGCCCTGCACAGGAGACCATGCTGTGATCAACAGCCCAGAAGCCCATCGAGTTCCCCACCAATCAGCAGACATTCTCCTGTATCATCATCAAGCACCGCACCGCAACTTGTCCCCAGCGGGTGAGATGCCGCATGAGAGCTGCTGCGTTTTGTGGTGTGAGATCATTTAGACACCACTGGACGAACGGGCGGAGGGTGCAGGGGGGAGGGTACGAAACGAGCGGAGGGCGGGAGCGCAGGGGGAGGGTACGGAGTGGGAGCATGGGGGGGTGAGTACGGAACAGGCGGAGGCGCAGGGGAAGGGTATGGAGTAGGCAGAGGGTACGGAGCAGGAGCGCAGGGGGAGGGTACGGAGTGGGAGCATGGGGGGGTGAGTACGGAACAGGCGGAGGCGCAGGGGAAGGGTATGGAGTAGGCGGAGGGTACGGAGCAGGAGCGCAGGGGGAGGGTACGGAGTGGGAGAATGGGGGCTGAGTAAGGAACAGGTGGAGGCGCAGGGGAAGGGTATGGAGTGGGCGGAGCAGGAGCGCAGGGGGAGGGTACGGAGTGGGAGCATGGGGGCTGAGTAAGGAACAGGTGGAGGCGCAGGGGAAGGGTATGGAGTGGGCGGAGCAGGAGCGCAGGGGGAGGGTACGGAGCGGGCGAGGTGCAGGAGCGTACAGGAGCGTGCGGTGGATGGGGGTGTAGTTCTATATAATAACTCACCTTGAACACAAACATCTCTCCGCGCAGCACAGTCACCGCATCGAAGTTCCCCTCACAGATATTAGGGCCGTACTGCTCAGGGGTGCGAGGAGGGGCACTTCCAGGGCGCTCTGGTTTGCCTCTTGGTGGTGGCTTTGGGGGTCTCTTGTCAGGGTTGGCTGGAGTGGGAATAGGGGATGGGGTGCTCGGTGCATCATTGCCAGGAGTCCCTGAAACAACAAAAAGTAATTACGTCTAAAGTTCTATTACACAGTCTGAGCTGGGAGGGGGGAGGGGGCAACAGAAGGATCCATGGTGACACTGGAAAGAGATAGACAACCAGTATCAATGGGCAAGCTTCAGCGGCAGGGTCAGTAGGAGCTATGGGTAGGACATGAATGGCGGCAACAGGGACTATGGGTAGGACATGAATGGCGGTGGGAACTATCAGGTGGACAGGAGGAGTAGTTATACATTTCTCACCATACAGTTGCTGTATTCCACGTCTATCATCCTCAGGTAGCTGGAAATTTTCGGTGTCCATCCACTGGTAGAAAGGAGCCATGATGGCGGTGGGATTATTTGAATGCTCCAGTCCTAGAGAATGTCCGAGCTCATGAACAGCGACCAGGAACAGGTGATTCCCTGCGGAGTGATATATATGATACACACAGTCCTTCTGCCAGCTGTCTCCCACACACACCGGCGTCTCTCGCACACAGGCGTCTCCCGCACACACAGGCGTCTCCCGCACACACAGGCGTCTCCCGCACACACAGGCGTCTCCCGCACACACAGGCGTCTCCCGCACACACAGGCGTCTCCCGCACACACAGGCGTCTCCCGCACACACAGGCGTCTCCCGCACACACAGGCGTCTCCCGCACACACAGGCGTCTCCCATACAAATGTTTTTACCCAGAGACAAAAAATAAAAACCAACAGACTTTACCTCCCTGGACACAACACAAAGAGAGAACAATGCTGATGTTTGTGTCTCTTTAATAAGTGTGGACGTGACTGAGGGGCAGTTAGACGTCACCTGGGGTATATATAGAGGCCTTCACCATTCCCACCCCTCTTACCGCTCTACCAGTCTCCTGGCCGTGTCTACGTTTTACCTGTTAGATCCATGTTGTCCACAGTCCAAGGTTCTTCTAGGTCAAAGTGCGCATCGCCCCCCATCCCTGGCCCGGGGAAGTAGGCGTGTGCCAGGAAGCCACCGGGCCCATCGAAGGGGGAGCTGTCTCCATGGAACCCAGAGGCAAAGAGGATCAAGATGTCGGCAGAGGACTGGTGCTGTCGCAGAGACTCGTACGGAACTTCCTGGAATGTCAGGGGAGTCGCACTTGACCACACAGCAAAGGCTTTGCGTATGGCGTCCACAGAGTTGTACGCGCCCAGTTTGTCAGAGTGGTTTTGGATACTGTGGATTGTGGAGGAGATGAGTTAGAATAACTTCCAGCATTTGTGATACCCATATACCCACCGCTAACCGGCACTAAGGGGTCTTCTCCATAAGCAGAGTAACAGGAGAATACCACAGAACATATTATATTATATAATATGTAATAATTATAATTATTATCTAATTATCTAATATATAATTAGAGCTGATTGAGCACAGAGGACGTCGCAGATAAACCGGAATTTCCCAACTCTCTATATTACTCTCTGCGGAATGGGTTAAATCACTGGACACAACTAACGTCCAATAACAACAAGATAAATGACGTGTGTGACGTTATTATCCTGAGGGGTCCTGTACGTGTGACTGTCAGACATTGTATAGGGATCTCTCTGTCTCCTGGTAACTGAATAACTTATATTACAGATCAATAATCTAACCCAGCAGGTACAAAAGTCTCCTGACTGCACCGAACAAACACCCGGCCTCGCCCTCACCAAGAAACAACCCCGGGGGAGGTGACTCCACCTCTCCCACACCCAGAAACCGACCATCAGACGCCTCCTCTCCTCTGGTTACTAGAAACTGTGCAACAATATGACCATGGCCTTATCTGTGTGGAGTTTGTATGTTCTCCCTGTGTTTGCGTGGGTTTCCTCCGGGTGCCTGGTAGGTAATTGGCTGCTATCAAAAATTGACCCTAATCTCTTTCTGTCTGTGTGTGTGTCTCTGTGTGTGTATGTTAGGGGATTTAGACTGTAAGCTCCAATTGGGCAGGGACTGATGTGAGTGAGTTCTCTGTACAGCGCTGCGGAATCAGTGGCGCTATATAAATAGATGATGATGATGAACAATAAAGCAGAATTCTGGTCCTGCCCGATACATTTACTGCTGAACGTTTCCTAAATATCATTTCCCAGCGGGGTTCAGTGACTGGTACAGATATCCTAGCGCAGGCTCAGGTGACGGAATGGGGAGGGGGCTTCTGGGTAATCCCCCGTTCTCATTCACTGACACCTGGTAACTGTGTAATCTATTAGTTCTAATGTAAGATCACAGCCCAGGAGTCTGGGTGGGGAATTGTCCAATAAGAATGTTGGATGGAACAGACCCTAATCTCAGAGTCACACGTGAGATTCTGGCACCAGCACCAACATTTAGTAAGAATGAGAAATAAAAGGACCCTTCAACCTCAACCACTGAACATACCAGATATCATCATATTATCCTTCTGTGCCGAATATGACCAAACCCCGGGGAGTCTGCTGCCCCCAGACCTGGTGCCCCAGTTACGTCATCTCTCTGCCAATGATGTCACACAGACCCTCCCTCTAGGGAACAGCCCCAAATTCTTGTATGATGAGAGGATAATCCCACATGAATAAGACTGACAGAGACATAAACAATGGTTGTCTACTAGAAAGTGAAGAAGTCGTACTGGGGGAGAGAACTAATCACTAGAGATAGATATATATATATATAGTTATTATTGGAGAGGCCGCTGTTAGTGCACCCACCCTATGTCGCTCTATAGTAATATAAATACCCTGCAAGTATAGTAATATATAGTAATATAAATACCCTGCAAGTATAGTAATATATAGTAATATAAATACCCTGCAAGTATAGTAATATATAGTAATATAAATACTCTGCACGTATAGTAATATATAGTAATATAAATACCCTGCACGTATAGTAATATATAGTAATATAAATACCCTGCAAGTATAGTAATATATAGTAATATAAATACTCTGCACATATAGTAATATAAATACCCCGCACGTATAGTAATATATAGTAATATAAATACCCTGCACGTATAGTAATATATAGTAATATAAATACTCTGCACGTATAGTAATATATAGTAATATAAATACCCCGCACGTATAGTAATATATAGTAATATAAATACTCTGCACGTATAGTAATATAAATACCCCGCACGTATAGTAATATATAGTAATATAAATACTCTGCACGTATAGTAATATAAATACCCCGCACGTATAGTAATATATAGTAATATAAATACCCCGCACGTATAGTAATACATAGTAATATAAATACCCCGCACGTATAGTAATATATAGTAATATAAATACCCCGCACGTATAGTAATATATAGTAATATAAATACCCTGCACGTATAGTAATATATAGTAATATAAATACCCCGCACGTATAGTAATATATAGTAATATAAATACCCTGCACGTATAGTAATATATAGTAATATAAATACCCCGCACGTATAGTAATATATAGTAATATAAATACCCCGCCCCCGGAGTACCTGTAGCTGAGCCGCTGCTGGTTCCACTTGCGTCCCGTGTGAGCGTAACGTTTCCGCCGCATGTTTGACTTGGCTCTGCTACCAAACTGGTCCGGAACGCCACAGCGCGGTTTCTGCATCCACCTATTAATAAGAAGCTGCGTCACGGTACACGGCGGTTTTACACGTATGTAACAGGGAACATGGCACAACTCATGAGTGGATAAGGTGACGGAGTCTAGTCATAGAGACACCAATTACTGGACCTGAATTATTAACATGAGTGAGACACGAAGAAGAGACAGAATAGAACATTAACACCCAACATGGCGCCCCCTACTGGCCGCGTGATGAACTGCGCTCAGTGTGACTGGGTTCCACCTACTGTCTTGTGTTCTGGTCCAGTTCTCCGGTTACCGGGATCCCGTAGAATTGTTGCATTTCAGAAATAGCCGAGGACAGGATCTGTGCGGAGCGGAGGGTGGACATCTGACGACTGCCCTGAGGTAGGTACCCGTACAGCCGCAGCCAGGCCTGGGACACAAAGACAAGAATCAGCCAATACAGGGGTAGAACCCGCACTCTGCCATAATATGGGCATGATGGTCCCACATCACTGACCAACCAGATCGTTACTGGCTACACAGGTATTACCTTGTCCTGCAATCTGGATACAACCAGCTGATTATTGTTATTGTTTATATAGCACCAACATATAACACAGCGCTGTACAGATAAGATTTGTCATTCATATCAGTCTCTGCCCCACGGGAGCTTACAGCCTACCACACACACACGTTCATTTTATCAGTAGCCAACTAACCTAGCAGTGTATTTCTGTAGTGTAGGAGGAAACCCACAACAACATGGGGGTAACTTACAGACTCCACACAGATAGGACCACTCTGGTTAAGATTCAAACTCAATACCAGCGAAATTGTGAGACAGCAATGCTGTGTTGCTCATGAGGAGATCCGTGCATTTCAGCCATGTTATTATATCATCAGGCAGTGTGACAGTGATATGACACAAAGCTGATCTTGCGATGCAGAGAGCTGAGCTCAGCTGTGCTGTATGCAATGAGCAGTCTGGTAATATAAACACAGCGGATTTATCAATGATAATGTTCCTGTCTCCAGATAGCCGACACCCTGTCACCTATACAACACGTAACTAATACCCCCAGACCCCCCATGCAGTATTACAGATCCTCCATCACCTATACAACACGTAACTAATACCCCCAAACCCCCCATGCAGTATTACAGATCCTCCATCACCTGTACAACACGTATCTAATACCCCCAAACCCCCCATGCAGTATTACAGATCCTCCATCACCTGTACAACACGTCTCTTATCCCCCCAAACCCCCCATGCAGTATTACAGATCCTCCATCACCTGTACAACATGTCTCTAATCCCCCCAAACCTCCCATGCAGTATTACAGATCCTCCATCACCTGTACAACATGTCTCTAATCCACCCAAACCCCCCATGCAGTATTACAGATCCTCCATCACCTGTACAACACGTCTCTTATCCCCCCAAACCCCCCATGCAGTATTACAGATCCTCCATCACCTGTACAACATGTCTCTAATCCCCCCAAACCCCCCATGCAGTATTACAGATCCTCCATCACCTGTACAACATGTCTCTAATCCCCCCAAACCTCCCATGCAGTATTACAGATCCTCCATCACCTGTACAACATGTCTCTAATCCCCCCAAACCCCCCATGCAGTATTACAGATCCTCCATCACCTGTACAACATGTCTCTAATCCCCCCAAACCTCCCATGCAGTATTACAGATCCTCCATCACCTGTACAACATGTCTCTAATCCCCCCAAACCTCCCATGCAGTATTACAGATCCTCCATCACCTGTACAACATGTCTCTAATCCCCCCAAACCCCCCATGCAGTATTACAGATCCTCCATCACCTGTACAACATGTCTCTAATCCCCCCAAACCCCCCATGCAGTATTACAGATCCTCCATCACCTGTACAACATGTCTCTAATCCCCCCAAACCTCCCATGCAGTATTACAGATCCTCCATCACCTGTACAACACGTATCTAATACCCCCAAACCCTCCATGCAGTATTACAGATCCTCCATCACCTGTACAACACGTCTCTTATCCCCCCAAACCCCCCATGCAGTATTACAGATCCTCCATCACCTGTACAACATGTCTCTAATCCCCCCAAACCTCCCATGCAGTATTACAGATCCTCCATCACCTGTACAACATGTCTCTAATCCCCCCAAACCCCCCATGCAGTATTACAGATCCTCCATCACCTGTACAACACGTCTCTAATCCCCCCAAACCCCCCATGCAGTATTACAGATCCTCCATCACCTGTACAACATGTCTCTAATCCCCCCAAACCCCCCATGCAGTATTACAGATCCTCCATCACCTGTACAACATGTCTCTAATCCCCCCAAACCCCCCATGCAGTATTACAGATCCTCCATCACCTGTACAACACGTATCTAATACCCCCAAACCCTCCATGCAGTATTACAGATCCTCCATCACCTGTACAACACGTCTCTTATCCCCCCAAACCCCCCATGCAGTATTACAGATCCTCCATCACCTGTACAACATGTCTCTAATCCCCCCAAACCTCCCATGCAGTATTACAGATCCTCCATCACCTGTACAACATGTCTCTAATCCCCCCAAACCCCCCATGCAGTATTACAGATCCTCCATCACCTGTACAACATGTCTCTAATCCCCCCAAACCCCCCATGCAGTATTACAGATCCTCCATCACCTGTACAACACGTCTCTTATCCCCCCAAACCCCCCATGCAGTATTACAGATCCTCCATCACCTGTACAACATGTCTCTAATCCCCCCAAACCTCCCATGCAGTATTACAGATCCTCCATCACCTGTACAACATGTCTCTAATCCCCCCAAACCCCCCATGCAGTATTACAGATCCTCCATCACCTGTACAACACGTCTCTAATCCCCCCAAACCCCCCATGCAGTATTACAGATCCTCCATCACCTGTACAACACGTCTCTTATCCCCCCAAACCCCCCATGCAGTATTACAGATCCTCCATCACCTGTACAACATGTCTCTAATCCCCCCAAACCCCCCATGCAGTATTACAGATCCTCCATCACCTGTACAACACGTCTCTTATCCCCCCAAACCTCCCATGCAGTATTACAGATCCTCCATCACCTGTACAACATGTCTCTAATCCCCCCAAACCCCCCATGCAGTATTACAGATCCTCCATCACCTGTACAACACGTCTCTTATCCCCCCAAACCCCCCATGCAGTATTACAGATCCTCCATCACCTGTACAACATGTCTCTAATCCCCCCAAACCCCCCATGCAGTATTACAGATCCTCCATCACCTGTACAACATGTCTCTAATCCCCCCAAACCCCCCATGCAGTATTACAGATCCTCCATCACCTGTACAACACGTCTCTTATCCCCCCAAACCTCCCATGCAGTATTACAGATCCTCCATCACCTGTACAACATGTCTCTAATCCCCCCAAACCTCCCATGCAGTATTACAGATCCTCCATCACCTGTACAACATGTCTCTAATACCCCCAAACCCCCCATGCAGTATTACAGATCCTCCATCACCTGTACAACATGTCTCTAATCCCCCCAAACCTCCCATGCAGTATTACAGATCCTCCATCACCTGTACAACATGTCTCTAATACCCCCAAACCTCCCATGCAGTATTACAGATCCTCCATCACCTGTACAACATGTCTCTAATCCACCCAAACCCCCCATGCAGTATTACAGATCCTCCATCACCTGTACAACATGTCTTTAATCCCCCCACACATTGCACCAAACCCCACTGGGAGTATCTCCCTTTCCTGAGTCCAGACTCATTGAAGGGTAATTACTGAGGTTTGGAAATGTATTTCTTCTAAAGTTTGCAGGTAATGAAACATATGAAGGTGATACAAGCGGAGGTAATATTCAGCACTTCACTGAGCGTGTAACATCAAGGAGGCACGAGGCACCACGTTTCTAGTAAATGCTATGCCTCCGGCCTGCCTCCGGTGTGACGTCTGCTTGGCCATGGATGAATGGAAGATGAGCGACGGTGAGAACATGGGGTATCGGTCCTACAGGGGCCAGAGCTTGCTGGGCCTTAGGGGGATCTGGACCCCTGTGTTTAGGGCAGGACGGTGCGGCCTTCCCAGGGGACTGAGATTACAGATCAGGTGTCAGGGCCTGAAATAGAAAGTGTTTGTCTAATGAGAACACATTAACCAGCCAAGGACGGCGATAACCTCAGTGTATTAACCCCGCTGTGACCAAAGGACTAAGCATTGCAGATGTATCCTTGTTATAGCGACATCCAGAGACCGGGAAATAGGGATTATATCTATAATCTTATAGTAGTAGTACTGTAGTAATGCAGCAGCAATATTACTCATCTGAATACCAGGACACTCGGGGGCATGAGCCTGTAGGGTGACTATTAGTAATCTCTGCAATAACGCGATTGTGGGTTCATACAGGCTGTGGGGCCGTCACCCTGTCGTGGGCGCACACTGGGTCACCTACACGACTAAAGGAAGAGCATTGTATTGTGGCCGCTCCTTCCCCTTAGTGGAGCTCCAGTCGCTGAAACCATCTTTTACTGCTCCTCCTTTCTGTAGCACAGCGCCCCGAAGTAGCCGCTGATATGGGCGTGAGCACTCTGTGACCGCAACTTTATATTCGTCCACGTGGCCGCGCTGTGGTTTCAGCTGTGAGGCGAATGAAACGTCTACTGGTATCGCCTCCATATGTTTCATTACTTGCAGACTTTAGAAGAAATACATTTCCAAACCTCAGTAATTACCCTTCAATGAGTCTTTTAGCCTGAATGCACAGTAGGTCGTCATTATTCTGTGTGTCCTATTATGAGAGATAGGGGAACTATCTGAATAATGTAACAGCAGGTAATTTGGGAAATCCCAGATTGATGTAAATGTTATTACATTTATATTATGTTAAATCCAAGTTTAGGGAATATATTACATCCTGATGCTAAACACTGAATGTAATTATCTTAGACTTTGTGGTGCCAGGTTTGGGCAGAGGGCTCGTTTACCCCCTGCCAATATGTGTCTCAGAAACAGACCTGCATTTTGTATTTCAACTATTGTATACCATCTATACATCTGGATGATCACTAGTACCTCTTACTAGTGTGTAACAGTCCTTATAAGGACCCTTGAGCAATAAACCATCACTGCTTCAATATACTGCCTGCTGTATCCTGTGACCAACAGATAAGAGCTTACACTCTAAGCAGTCCTGATCCATAGTAAGCAGACAGGAGGTACCAGCCAGCCCACAGCAAAGAGGCGCTGCAGCCTCTATTGCAGCTACCCAGAAGTAAGCGGTTTCAGGTGCCGGTGAAAGAGACTGGTGGTGGCAGCCGTATCCTACAACTATTGCACAGTTGCATTCGCAAGTCGGCGAGTGTCTGTTACTGACCACTCCTACTGGTGCAACCTTGCCACCAGTCGGCTACTGACCGGTGAGAAAGCAACGAAGATAAACTATGTAAGATCCTCCAGGACCAGGTGGCAAAGTAAACTCGGCGAGCAGCGTCAGAAAGAGCCAAGTCCCTGCGCTGGAAGTATATATGTATTTATTTTCATATTCATATATTGATTTCTGATGTAATAGCCATTTCTTGGAGGAAGCTTGTTCTTGTAGCGTTTCTAAAGAAAATCCCCCATGCTAATTAGACCTTTTGATGTGTGAATGTCCAACACATCCTTTAGCTGGAATACACCGTTAGGATAGTTACCTGTATCCACTCTTGTTGAAAAGATAGATAAAATAAATTGCGATAAATGCAAGATTAGAGGATATATTACATCCTGATATTAATTATTGCATGTGATATATCAGTGCCAGCTAAAACAGGGGCTGGATTACTTCCTGCTAAATTAGGGCTGCAAAACTGTATAAAAAGAGCACTTTTGAGCATGTAATGTGTTATTCCACTTCTGTAAAGTTCGCTAGTGCCACAAACTAGTGTATGTAACGCTCCTTCTAAGGGCTACTTGAGCTAATAAAACATCACTGCTTCAAGATCCTGCTTGACGACTTCTTACCTTGCTGTAATTCCTGTGACCTACAGAGTAGACCAATCTAATCCGTTATCCGGCTGTTCTGAGGTTGGGACCCAGCATCTAGTACCAGCGCTCTGTCCGCTACCTGCAGCTCTGCCCAGTGTGATAGGCTAGGGGGAACCATCCACAGCACCCTGATCTAAAGGAAGATGTCAGGGGTACCAGCCCAGGTGCCCAGCGAGGGAGTACACGAGCAGTGAGTTACCCAAATGGAAGCGGTTCTAGGCACCAGTGATGACAGCAGCCTCACAGCGCTGGGGTCAATTCCCGACCACGGCCTTATCTGTGTGGAGTTTGTATGTTCTCCCCGTGTTTGCGTGGGTTTTCCTGTCACACTCCAAAAACATGCTAGTAGGTTAATTGGCTGCTATCAATTTGACCCTTGTCTGTCTGTGTGTGTGTATATTAGGGAATTTAGACTGTAAGCCCCAATGGGGCAGGGGACTGATGTGAATGAGTTCTCTGTACAGCGCTGCGGAATCAGTGGTGCTATATAAATAAATGGTGATGATGATAAAGTGAATACTTATTTTATTTCCACTGTGTTGGTAAATATTTAAAAGTGTGGTCATCCTCAGCACTGTAAGTCAGAGACATGCTCTGTCCCAGCAGTAGAGGTTGGTCTGATCGTTTATAATTATCACAGTTTAACCTAATTCATCCAAAACATATTACAGACAAGGGGCAGATTCAATCGGCCGCACTTTATTACCGTTTATACAGTAAAAAGTAGCACGTTTGCTCGTACCTCTATGGGGTCCAAGCTCCGTGACACAATGTAACGATTCTTTTTAGAATTAAATCTGCCCCATAGAGTGCGCCATTAGGAAATCTTTTGGTTTTTATATATTTATAATTGCAAGGAGACAATATAATATAATGTGAATTCTAAAATACAGTGTGTGGGTTTGGGAGGGGGAACAGAGGTGTGGTGTATGTAGGTTGGGGGACAGAGGTGTGATATAGGTAGGTTGAGGGGGACAGAGGTGTGATGTGGGTGGGTTGGGGGGGACAAAAGTGTGATGTGGGTGGGTTGGGGGGGGGCAGAGGTGTGATGTGGGTGGGTTGGGGGGGGGGCAGAGGTGTGATGTGGGTGGGTTGGGGGGGGGCAGAGGTGTGATGTGGGTGGGTTGGGGGGGGGCAGAGGTGTGATGTGGGTGGGTTGGGGGGACAGAGGTGTGATGTGGGTGGGTTGGGGGGGGACAGAGGTGTGATGTAGGTGGGTTGGGGGGGACAGAGGTGTGATGTAGGTGGGTTGGGGGGACAGAGGTGTGATGTGGGTGGGTTGGGGGGGACAGAGGTGTGATGTAGGTGGGTTGGGGGGGGACAGAGGTGTGATGTAGGTGGGTTGGGGGGGACAGAGGTGTGATGTAGGTGGGTTGGGGGGGGGACAGAGGTGTGATGTAGGTGGGGGGGGGGGGGGGACAGAGGTGTGATGTAGGTGGGTTGGGGGGGGGGGGGGGACAGAGGTGTGATGTAGGTGGGTTGGGGGGGGGGCAGAGGTGTGATGTAGGTGGGTGGGTTGGGGGGGACAGAGGTGTGATGTAGGTGGGTGGGTTGGGGGGGGACAGAGGTGTGATGTAGGTGGGTGGGTTGGGGGGGACAGAGGTGTGATGTGGGTGGGTTGGGGGGGGACAGAGGTGTGATGTGGGTGGGTTGGGGGGGGACAGAGGTGTGATGTGGGTGGGTTGGGGGGGGACAGAGGTGTGATGTGGGTGGGTTGGGGGGGGGGGACAGAGGTGTGATGTGGGTGGTTGGGGGGGGACAGAGGTGTGATGTGGGTGGGTTGGGGGGGAGACAGAGGTGTGATGTGGGTGGGTTGGGGGGGACAGAGGTGTGATGTGGGTGGGTTGGGGGGGGACAGAGGTGTGATGTGGGTGGGTTGGGGGGGGGACAGAGGTGTGATGTGGGTGGGTTGGGGGGGGACAGAGGTGTGATGTGGGTGGGTTGGGGGACAGAGGTGTGATGTGGGTGGGTTGGGGGGGGGAGACAGAGGTGTGATGTAGGTGGGTTGGGGGGGGAGACAGAGGTGTGATGTAGGTGGGTTGGGGGGGACAGAGGTGTGATGTGGGTGGGTTTGGGGGGGACAGAGGTGTGATGTGGGTGGGTTTGGGGGGGACAGAGGTGTGATGTGGGTGGGTTTGGGGGGGACAGAGGTGGTGATGTAGGTGGGTTGGGGGGGGGACAGAGGTGTGATGTGGGTGGGTTGGGGGGGACAGAGGTGTGATGTGGGTGGGTTGGGGGGGACAGAGGTGTGATGTGGGTGGGTTTGGGGGGGACAGAGGTGTGATGTGGGTGGGTTGGGGGGGGACAGAGGTGTGATGTGGGTGGGTGGGTTGGGGGGGGGGGGGGACAGAGGTGTGATGTGGGTGGGTGGGTTGGGGGGGGGACAGAGGTGTGATGTAGGTGGGTTGGAGGGAACAGAGGTGTGATGTAGGTGGGTTGGGGGGGACAGAGGTGTGATGTGGGTGGGTTGGGGGGGGACAAAGGTGTGATGTGGGTGGGTTGGGGGGGGACAGAGCTGTGATGTGGGTGGGTTGGGGGGACAGAGGTGTGATGTGGGGTGGGTTGGGGGGGGACAGAGGTGTGATGTTAGGTGGGTTTGGGGGGGGGACAGAGGTGTGATGTAGGTGGGTTTGGGGGGGACAGAGGTGTGATGTAGGTGGGTTTGGGGGGGGACAGAGGTGTGATGTAGGTGGGTTGGGGGGGGACAGAGGTGTGATGTAGGTGGGGTGGGGGGGGGGACAGAGGTGTGATGTAGGTGGGTTGGGGGGGGGACAGAGGTGTGATGTAGGTGGGTTGGGGGGGGACAGAGGTGTGATGTGGGTGGGTTGGGGGGGGACAGAGGTGTGATGTGGGTGGGTTGGGGGGGGACAGAGGTGTGATGTGGGTGGGTTGGGGGGGGACAGAGGTGTGATGTGGGTGGGTTGGGGGGGGGACAGAGGTGTGATGTAGGTGGGTTGGGGGGGGACAGAGGTGTGATGTGGGTGGGTTGGGGGGGGACAGAGGTGTGATGTGGGTGGGTTGGGGGGGGACAGAGGTGTGATGTGGGTGGGTTGGGGGGGGACAGAGGTGTGATGTATGTAGGTTGGGGGGGTCTGAAGAACATGAACTCTACCTCAGTCCTGGAATCATCATCACTGGTCGCTTTGTATCCCTGACAGCAGAGGAGGATCAGGCTCCATTCCAGCAGCAGCCCCCTTAGTCCGGCCAGGTCTCCCCCTGCACAGTCCTCCCCTCTCTGCCATATTTGGGGGTCACTTTCTCTCCCCTTTGTTTTCCTTCGGCCCGGTTTCCAGATGCGGCTTGTGCGACGCTCCCTGTACGGAGCCCGCTGACCGCGATGTCGGGCCCCGCCCTCGGCACTCCTCGCTTTAGGACTGGGCTCAGGCAGGCACCGGCTGCAAATCTCAGGCTCTCAAACCTCCCGAAATCAATGTCTGATCCATGAAAGACCCCCGGCCAGGAGCAGCCCCCCCGGGTCCAGTCTGAGAGAGCAGCGGCGGCTCCTGCACCGGCCAAAGCCCCGGGGAACAGGTTGTAAGTGTCCATGCTCCTGTCTGCAGCTTCCAGACTGCAGCTGCACCAGTAACTCTCCTCCCCCTGGTGCCCCCTCCCCAGTCCTCCTACACCCCCTCCCCAATCCTCCTACACCCCTCCCCAGGTGCCCCCTCCCCAGTCCTCCTACACCCCTCCCTGGTGCCCCCCTCCCCAATCCCCCTACACCCCTCCCAGGTGCCCCCTCCCCAGTCCCCCTACACCTCTCCCAGGTGCTCCCTCCCCCCAGTCCCCCTACACCCCTCCCAGGTGCCCCCTCCCCAGTCCCCCTACACCTCTCCCAGGTGCTCCCTCCCCCAGTCCTCCTACACCTCTCCCCAGGTGCTCCCTCCCCCAGTCCTCCTACACCCCTCCCAGGTGCCCCCTCCCCAGTCCTCCTACACCCCTCCCAGGTGCCCCCTCCCCCAGTCCTCCTACACCCCTCCCAGGTGCCCCCTCCCCCAGTCCTCCTACACCCCTCCCAGGTGCCCCCTCCCCCAGTCCTCCTACACCCCTCCCAGGTGCCCCCCTCCCCCAGTCCTCCTACACCCCTCCCAGGTGCCCCCTCCCCCAGTCCTCCCTACACCCCTCCAGGTGCCCCCCTCCCCCAGTCCTCCTACACCCCTCCCAGGTGCCCCCTCCCCCAGTCCCCCTCCCCCAGTCCTCCTACACCCCTCCCAGGTGCCCCCTCCCAGGTGCCCCCTCCCCCAGTCCCCCTCCCCCAGTCCTCCTACACCCCTCCCAGGTGCCCCCTCCCCCAGTCCCCCTACACCCCTCCCAGGTGCCCCTTCCCACAACCTGCCCACCCCATGGTCCCCCCAAAGCCCCTTCCCACTACATGCCCCTTATCCAATCAAGCCCCCCCCTGAAAAAAAAAAATACACTCAGCCCCTCCATCATCCTCTCTTCAGTACCAGCACCTGCCTCATTACCACCCCCATATACACAGTCCCAGCCATCATCCTATGTCTGTCAACCCATTATCCCTGCACAGCCCCTCTCTCCACCCCCTCAATACCTGGCCCTCACCTACATGCCCCCTCTCCAAACATTGCAGACCCTCCTTCCTGTCAGCTACAATAACTCCCTCTATAGGTGCATCTGTCACACCACCTCCCATTAAAGTACATAATCCAACTACCATCACTCCTTACACCTGCCAACACATGCCCTATTTCTCTAGCGGACCCATCATTGCACAGCCCAGACCATATTTTCACCCCTCAGTACCTACCAATCCCTACCCCTTGCCTATCTACCCCTCAGGTAGTCCCTGTTCCCTCCAATTTCAGGTACATATCTCCAGTACTTTGACCACCTCCTCAGACCATCATTTCACGACATGGGCCGCAGTAACCAGACTCCCAGATCCAGCCAGTACATGTCTTTCACCCATTTTTCTCCTACCCACAGTTTCTGCCAGTGCATACCCCGTACCCATCTGTTCTAACTACAACACCATAGCTGCCCTTTACTGGTACCTATTCTCCCCCCTCCCCCAAGTCACTGGCACAACTCAATACCTGCTCCTGTCTATTTACCCCCTTACCCATTTCTCTGCTTCCCCCCAAATCCAACCAACCCCATCATACAATGGAGATCTGTCTGATCCCTGTTCATCGTTGCCCCAATAACTGGCACAGGGATTGTGCCATAGTCTGTGCTGCTGGTTTTTTATGAAGATGCTGCCACCGTGTGGTGAGTCAGGGAAATCCATGGAGCGGTCTCAGTAATTTGGTAAATATTGGGAAGTAGCAGAAACAGTCCTGTGGTCATTACGGTTATTATGGTGCTAATCATTCACTGTACAGAGAACATATAAATCACATCATTTATTTATATAGCACCAGCAAATTCCTTAGCGCTTTACTGCAGCTTTTAGTGTAAGTTACACGACACAACTTTCTTTTTCTCAGAAGCCAATTAACCTGCCAGTTACGCCGGAGCACGTGGACTCCATGCGTGTCATGTATGTTTATACAGATCATACTGTAATATCAGTCACTGTTGTATGATGTGAAAGAATCGCCCTTTTCTGCACATGAAGACGTATATAAGCCCCTGGAAATGACGACAGAGGGCCAGAGCTGCAGGTCATGACTTTAATGTGTAACTACAGAATCCTTACATACAAGTGAGAACTGAAAGCCTACAAAATACAACACAGGACCAATACATTTACAAAACATTCAAAATTCTACAAAATGGCCTGTATTGGTCCAGGAATTGGTTTCTTTTTACAAACTGAAGACTGACTGGAGAGAAAAGGGGCAGCGGCTCATAACTCATCTATTCCCACCCCCCACCCCCAAAAAATAAAACCAAACCCTTCATTTACAAGTCTCAGAAAATAGTGTTTGGGTCTTTTTACAAGCGATAATGTCAGTGAGCGGCCGGATAAGCTTAGAAACAGAATCAAACGAGCAGCAGATGAGCGGGGTTTAAAGATGGCGAGCGGAGGCTTAGTACAGATCCGAGTTATGATCCCAGCTGTTCCCTATCCTGCCCCCACAAGTGCTTGGTATCAGACAGCCCCACCCTGCGTCAGAAGAGTTCATTGGCTGCCAGAATCCCCTGGTGTGGAGGGGATTCAGTTAACCCCCCACCTCCACGAGTCTCTCACACCCTCAGTCTCAAACCATCGAAAAGACAAACCCAGACTTAAACTTGTATTTTTTTGTTTTTGTTTTTTTTGAGTTGCGTTTCAGATCAGTATTTACAAGAAATCAAGAAAAAAAAAATATTATATATTCACAACATCCTTTGTTTGGCCAAAAGTTAATTTGGGCAAAAGAGAAAAAGTAAAATTTTATCCAAAAGGTCAAAGCTTGTCCCCTCTGAGCAGAAGATGTCGGAGTCCGGGCTGGAACATTCCTCCACGAGGGCGGGAAAAATAGAATTCTTCACATTGCAGACGTTGGTTTCTGGGGCCTTCACATTGCAGACGTTGGTTTCTGGGGCTCATATTGCCAGTGTTCAGTACATGTGGGTAACAAGGGCATCTAGCTGGCACCAGTGCCTTCCATCACCTGCTGAGCTTGCTTCTGCCCCATACAGCATTGTGCCACCGACTGGAACAACCTGGGGAGAACGGAAGAGGGGTTACTGTGGACACAAACTGGCAGAGCGCCCGGGCATCATACGGCTATAAATAGGACATACAGGCAGCCGTGCGACACATCATACAGGAGCCAGACAAACTGACACAGTCACATAGTAAAACATGATTGACAGGTCTGTTCTCCAGCTCACTCTGCAGAAACCACCTCACATTCAGGAGTCAGAGGAAGAGACTTCTACAAAGCAGATCAGGAAATCTACAACCTGGGTTCCAGTAAAAGGGCCAAATAAAACGTGTTTGGAGAACAACCAGTGACCCCTGTGGTGAGAACCTCCTGCTAAATCCTTCTCTAGTTCATTGGGCAACACAGGAACGGTGGGTTTAGGCAGCGTCTCCTGGAGGTCAGATATCACATAAGAAAGGAGACTGCTCCCCCTGCAGGGCCCTCGGACATGGCTCTAGCCAGTCCCAAAATAAGTTGGGGGGGTAAAGAGGAAAACTTGATGCTGTATCAGAGATCACCTTCCAGGCTCGAGGACTTGGAGCTTTGTCCAGTCAGCCTCACAGCACCCACACCTGGAAGCAGTTGTGGCAGAACAGTGGGGCTGGAAGGAATGCAACTTGTTCCCTAGTTTGAAGTCTGACACCCCAGAATGCCCCGCTCGGGCTGTACCAATCCCGCACTCAGTGGGGGACTCAGGGGATGTAGAGATCAAGGATCAGACTGGAGGTGCAGAATAAACAGCTCCCATAGATCCCATATACACAAAACAGACAGTCCCAGAGGACAAGGACCGCCGCCTCCCCACAGGACAGAGCCCTCACGTGTAATGTCGCCCCTTCCCCCGTACAGGCTGCTCACAGGTCCGGCAGCTGCACAGATTGGGGAGTGGAGGCTTCTCTCTGGCATCACAGCGTAACCACTGTCATACGTCACAACACTGGTTTAAATATGATGCGGGTCCCAGTAACCCCCTTATGTAACTGGCCTATATCCTTCCAAGCAGACTAGTAGAGTACAGTTGTGTGTGAAGTTATCATTAACCCTTTCGCTGCCAGGATCTTGTGGACACTGAGGCCCTCTCGGTCAGCGTAGCAGCTACATGCAGGATTGTCACACGACACACACACACACACACACACACACACACACACACACACACACACACACGACTTACTTCTCAATCTCCGGCGCACAATGCACAAACTCGTGGTTCCAGAATTTGAACGCTGGATTTTTGATCAGCTCTATGAAGGTGATGAGGAGGCCCCAGGGATGTGGTCTGTTGACAATCAATCGCTCCAACAGGACCCTACACAGCAAAACAAACCCAATGAGTTGCCAAGAAGCTTACGTCCCCCCCCCCCCCACTAGCAGCTGGTTCTATAGTCCTAGGGTCTCACCGTGTGATCTGCTCCTGGATGGCCTCAGTGTTGGCCTCAGCGAAGAGGTACAGCATTGTGCAGCTAAAGTAGTGTGTGTGGCTATTGGGGTAGCGCAGCTGATTGGCGATGGCGTTTAGGAAGAGGTAGCGTCCTGCGACGGGGAGAAACACACGTTAGCCATGTACAACACACTTCTGGCAGACAGACAGCTCCTCACAGACGTTACCTTCAGTGTCCAGGTCTACAGCCAAGTTCTGGAAGATGTCCATGTGGGCTGAGTGCGTGATCGTGCTCATGGAGGGTGTGCTGCCTTTATTATGGATGTGAGCAATGGCCTGCGTCCCCACGTAGAGGACCAACGCATTGATTAGCTGGATGCTGTAACGATTGCCGGGCTCATTGGATACCTGCAAGGCGGAAGTTACAGATTAAACACTACACATGGCGGCCACCTACCAGCGCACACCCCTACACCACGTGGCGACCACGGACCTGCAGATTGCTGCGGAGCTCGGACAGAAAGGTCACTGGGGAGCGGGTCTTTAGATAGGAATCCAGGTCCTTCTTGAACTGCGGGGGCATCACGCCGGTGAAGTTTGTGAGGATTCTGGGAGCAATGTTAATCTCACTCAACATGTCCACCTGCAAGAGAAAGGGACACTGAAACCCACCGCTTACTGGCCAGAGTCTGCGCGTGTAATGTCGCTCGTTCCCCCGTACAGGCTGCTCACAGGTCCGGCAGCTGCAGAGATTGGGGAGTGGAGGCTTCTCTCTGGCATCACAGCGTAACCACTGTCATACGTCACAACACTGGTTTAAATATGATGCAGGTCCCAGTAACCCCCCTATATTCTTCAGGTGCGGTACCTTGAGATTGGGCGTGAAGGGGTCCGGAAGCCTCATATTACGCGGGAAGGCACTCAGGATCAGATTCCTCAGCTGGATGCAGTTGGGTGGGATCACGTCACAAAAGCCATAGTGATAGTCACACAGGAACTCAGGAAAATCATGGAGCAGTACAAGCAGCACACGCAGAGTGCCCTGTAACACATTTACATGTGTCAGCAAGTGCCGCACATACATGTTAATCAACATTTATTTATATAGCACCAACACACAGTACTGGGTAATACAAAGGCCCTGCTCGCACGCTCAGTCTATGGGGATCCTTAGGCCTTCCCTCCATCAGGTGCAGCTAGAACAGGTCTATGTAGGTAACGTTCTGGGGTCACCGAGGCAGAGCGTTATTACTGTACCACTTACCTTGTAGAGAATTTGCATCGGTTTGGGGAGTTCAACGTTCCTGAGGAAAGGAGCCAGGTACTTGAAGAGGTCAATGAGAAGCTGCGCATACATCGGCCACCCCTGCAGAGACATAACAGGATTAGGTCTGACAGTGGCTGAAAGACTCAGGGAATCTGAGCACCGATACAATGGTCACCAACCTTCTGCTGCGGGGTGTGAGCCAACATTCGTGCAATGAAGATTCGATGGGATATAAGCTCCAGCCAGGCGTAGACAAACCCGGCTGCTTTGGTCGGCCGAAGGATGTGAAAGGTATTACTGGAAGAGAAAGCAGGAGCCGGTCGGTCATACCGGGGTACAGATAACGGGTTACACCTCGTCCTCCTCTAGTGACAGAACTTACCAAAACGCTGTGAGTGTCTGGAAGTTGATGGTCTCCAGCACATGTTCCGGAGCATTCAGCTCGAGCAGCAACATAATGAAGATACGATGGTACGGCAGCTGCTGGAATTCACTCTGCCTCACTTCATGGTCCTGCAGCAGAACCCCTACTACAATACCCAGGACCTGGCAGACAAAGGAAGAGATCAACACAACGGTCCACCGAACACAACTCCCCCCAAAGAACCGAGCGCGCTCACTTTATTGAGAAGATTGATTTTTGTCACTGTATTAGTGGCCTCTCCGGAGTGTTTGACCAACAGAGCGATGAGTCTGACGAACGCATCTAGGTTATGATAGCACTTCGCTCTGATCATGGTGGGGTTGGCAGCCGGGTTGTGCTGCTGTTCAGCCTGTGCCCGGTAGCTGATCTCCACACACATCTCTGTACACAGGCGGAAGAAGCGAGTGATGAGGTCGTCCGTCTTCAGGATCCCTTGTTGATGCATCTGAGACAAGAGCACAGAGCGGTATGAAGACCCATATTCAGCCCTCAGTTGTAGCAGTCACAGCAATGTGCGCACTCACCTGCCCAACAAACGCAGAGAAGGCCTTGGTACTGTCCCGTCCAGCAGCGGCAGAGTGGTACAGGTTCACCCACTCTCTCAGCAGGTATTCAGCTTTCTCCCGCAGGCCAGGAGGATCATCATACTCTGAAGCTTGGGAAATGCCAGAATGCATCATGAAATTCGGTCCTCCCTGGGCCCGTTCAATCATTGCTTCAAAATTAGAGCGCAAAACGTCCATTAGCTGAGGAAGCCTGGAAGATAGGAGAGAGGGGAGATTTATTCCCTGAACCTTTCAAAGGGTCACAATAAAAATAGCAGGTTCCCCTCTACACTAGTCACAAATACCACAACCCCCCCCCCTCCCTATTACACACCGCTCACAGGAAGATTGGGGATGGGGGGGTTCTGTAGCAGCACCATAATTCCTGACCAGGTCGGCAGTATAAATATGGTACCTATTCTGGCATCAGGGCCTGACCCCTCCTTTCATCCAATCACAAACGTTACACTGCTAAACCCAACACACCCTGTGAGAGATTCACACTGTCACATGATCGGCCACCTTAAACTTACCCTTCAGGGGCATTGCCCCTCGAGTGTGCGTTGATGCGCATTAGCGTTTCGATGGTGTGGAAAAACTCTGCTTCAGTCACGTGGCTCACGCTACGCTCATCGACCAACAAGATCTTCACCAGCTGCATGGCAAATGCCACCGCCATGTAGTTCAGCCCGTTCTCCATGGACTGCGGAGAGACGACAATGATATATACCGTGAGGACAGAAGGAAACTGGTACACACAGAAGCGCGGTGGTGCAGCGCAGACTTACCTGCGCTAGGTGTACATCATACTGCTGCATATTCACCAGATGGTTCCGGATCAGAAGCTCGACGGCTTCTACGTTGTATTTGTACTCATCTCTGCACTCTATCAGACACCTGTAGGACATACAACAGGGAGACGTGATCACATCTAATCTGGAGCAGACATTTCCCTTCTGGGACCGGCCTCTGCTACTAACCTGGTTATCTGCTTGTTGCACCAAGGAGAACCATATGCCCGTCCGTCCTGCAGAGCCTTCAGAACAAGGAGATGACATTCCCGGTATCGGAGCAAGAGGTCGGCATCTGCCCCACTAGTGGCATCCAGGAGTCCTTCTACAGCCTGGGGAGAAGGGTTACAGGAGATATTACTGTACTGCCGCTAGTCTCCTAATCACACAGCAGTGATAGGACGTCATTATGGTATCTCACCTTCTGCAGCAGCCCCAATGCGGCAATGGCATCCCTAGAGTTGCGAGCAAGAGCCACCGCCTCCAGTAAGCTGCGCAGGGCCTGTGACTGAGGGTTCATTGCCAGTGTGGGAGGAATCGCATGCAGATGCTGCTCCAATTCAGTTATACACTTGTCATAAATCTGAGCAACATCGTCGGTGGCCCAGGCTTGTTGCTGAAATTAAGAGACCGCGTTAATTCAGGAAATGCGGAACCTCCCCCGAGGCCTTAACGCTAGATCATCGCTGGAAGTACCTTCATGGGCTGAGCCAGGAATCCTGTGGGCTGTGTCAGGTCATTGGTGGGGAGGAAGCCAGGAACATTGCGTGCAAACTCCTCATAAACAGCCAGCTGTTTGGGGTCTACACCTCCGACCTGGGGGGAGAGAGGGGCCCGTTAGAACTACCTGCAGTCACGCAGCTGCACAATGTCTCAGTACAGGAAGGTAATGACATTACAGAGAGCAGCGCACGTATAAAGGTCTCCAATTGAATTCCAGACCTCCGCTGCTCTGACAGCTGTACATTACATAGATTACCTTCAGTCGGATCTGCTCTGGCATACGTTCTGCCTGGTACGTCAGCACGACAGGATCACAGTAGCGGCGGCCTTCCTGCCTGGCATGCTTCCGTAACTCAAACTCCTGCACACAAAACCAGGCATTAAATCTAACGTTATTACAGTCTGCGATTACTTCTAAACAGAAGTTAGTATATAGATCATATAGAGACTGTCCCCAAAAGCTCCATGTAAGGCCAGGACTAGACACTACTGGGGTATAACACCTCACAATAATCACCTACATCCCTCACACTGGGCTCTCCCACTTCCCAATCACACCTAGTATTGTAGTCTATCCTTCCCCCGAGATTCAATTATATATCAAACTGCTGTAACAGTTAGTAGCCTAAAAAGAATCTACACGTGGGGGAGCGCGAGGGGCGTCTACACCTGGCACCTACGGCCACATCAGACAATCAGTGGCTGGCAGAGGTCAGGATGCCCACACCCAGGAGATCTGCAGGATGGACTGCACTAGACTAACATATGGTTACAAACAGGATTGAGTTGCACCTCTGGGTGAATAGGACACATAATAACAGAGAGAAGTAAGGTACAGTCTAGGACGTACAGTAGCGAGTCTCTTGTCCATTTCTGGCCCGGCCTTCTCCACTGCGGTCTTCTGTATAAAGCAACAAGCCAGCTCGCAGTTATCCTGAGCCAGCTGAGCCGCGGCCTGTTCCATCATCTCCCGCTGCTGGGGGGAGGCTGCCTGGGGAAGACAAATGCCTCAACTCAATAATGGATAATATCCCTGGAAACTGGCCCAGTCAGCCACACACACGCACACATCATACAATCCTTTCTAGGACTCAGTTGTACCCGCATAGCAGTGGCAAAGCTGTTCTTCAGGTTGGTTGCAATGCTCATCAGCAGTGGCTCCCGGCAGGTTATCATGGCCATGCCCGCCGTCAGGTTCCGCATCATGTGATGAGCGGCCACACGCATGCGAGACTCCTCCGAGTCCAATGCAAAGTCCTTCCGCACAATCTGCTCACAAGTGGTCATAGCGATTTTGATGGAACGATCCACCACAGGGTGAACCAGCTCCTGCACCGCTCGCTCGATAGCTTGGCGGACGCACTGCTTGAGCTGTGGATGAGCCTGGAAGAGCGGGATCTGGGAAGGGAATTATTACACTATGAGCGTCATTCATGAGATTACGGGATACAGGGAGCCGTCTAGGGAGAGGACACTCACCGTGGGATTGAGCGTGATGTGTGGCGCTAGTCCAGCCAGGGAATAGATATGGATATCATGGTAGCTGTACTGGGGCGGTACAGTAACTGTGCAGGTGGTGCTGGGCGGTGGCGCGGTGGCTGTGGCTGGAAACAGAGTTCATTACACAAAGTTCAGGTTGTTTAGAGAGTGATCAGCGGACATGGCAGCTCTTACCTGTAAATACCGCATCCGACTCCTGTTTCTCAACTGAAGCCCAGAGTTTACCAGCCGTGCGGATGGCGTATTCGTTGGCACTGGTGATCGGGGGAAGAAGCTCCTCCGGCTGTTTCACATCTTTCTTGGGGGCAGAAAGCTGCTCATCCAGAGACTTCAGCCGGTCCTTGTCTTTCAAGAGACTGCCAGGCTTCAAGTCATTGATGTCGATGGCCAGATTTTTACACAAAACCTCAATCTCAAACTTCAGATTCAGCTGGAGGGGTGAGAAGCAACGTCAGACAAGGGAAGGAACGGGGACATCTCCTGGACAAGATAGGATTTCACAGTTTCACTCACTTTCAAGTCGTGCTCTTGGTGAAGCTCTGCCAATACATTCATAATGCCCATGGTCCATGGATTTGGGGGTCTGAAAACCTGTGAACAAGAAAAACAAAGTCATAAGGGAGAAGTGCACTTTCCATTAGATCCTTCTCTTTTGGTGGCCCTTAATGTCAGTGCAGACAAATCAGTTCCTGCTGCAGGGGAAGCAGACACTCCAGTACTAGAGCTTTAACCAGACACCACTAGTACAGGAAGCAGCACTGTCTCCATTAGCAAAGCCAGGATGTGAGGTCAAGAAACCAGTGGCTATAAAGGAACCACAAACCCCCCTTCTAACCAGAGGAAAGAAATAACCAGGAAAACTTCCTATTCAGGACATAGCTGACCCACAGACATAAGGGAATGTGTATTGTGGGACGGACAGACAGCTGTCTGATGAACCTGAACCGACAAGCAGGATCTGCATGCATGAACAGAGCTAACAATACAGGGAACGCTGGGATAGAAGGGGCAGTACTGCCCTGTATAAGCCCGACAGAGGCATTCACTTGTAAAAACATGGAGGTAAGAGGTGGAGCAAGCGCTGGAAGCAGTTCGGGAACGTGCACAAGGAGGAGTATTGTTCCAGTCTTTCCTACGACATGTTAATTCAGCTTTAATGATGCATTCCCTGGGCGGGGAGTTTAGGGAGGAATTATCCTTTAGACCTCACTCTTCCTCTGGAGGTAAAGAGGGGTCAACTGCCACGCAATGCCTCTGTTGGGGAATAACAGGTGATCACTAGTGTCTCCTGGCTTCCGGGGCCCAACTCCAAGTGGGCTGTACTAAACCTGCAGGCTCCCACCCCACAAGTAGATATCCCACCTCCCTGTAGAAGTGGTGTCTCAGAGTCCATGCTCTGCCCTCTGCAGATGAACATACAGATCATATACTCCACTTCTTACATACCACACTCCTGATGCTGGACTCCAAAACTTTGGCAACAAAAGGCACAACATAGAGCAGCTCCTGCTGTCCCTTCATGTAGGCTTCCAGCAGCAAGGACTTTACATCCAGGTCCTAGAGAAAACAAAACAGGGGCTGAGAACAGCAAGACCAGACACCACTATATATATATATATATATATATATATATATATATATATATATATATATATATATATATATATATATATATATATATATATATATATATATATATATATATATATATATATATATATAGCGCCACTGATTCCGCAGCGCTGTACAGAGAACTCACTCACATCAGTCCCTGCCCCATTGGAGCTTACAGTCTAAATTCCCTAATATACACACACACACACACACACACACACACACAGAGAGACACAGACTAGGGTCAATTTGATAGCAGCCAATTAACCTACCAGTATGTTTTTGGAGTGTGGGAGGAAACCGGAGCACCCGGAGGAAACCCACGCAAACACGGGGAGAACATACAAACTCCACACAGATCCGGCCATGGTCGGGAATTGAACTCATGACCCCAGTGCTGTAAGGCAGAAGTGCTAACCACTGAGCCACCGTGCTGCCCAGACATCATTGGGAGTAATGTTCTCCTACTAACCGTGTGCAAGATGGGCTTGTTCTTGGCCAAGGTAATCATTCCCAGCCAGTGACCCAGGTTCTTCAGCAGAGAGCGGTCAGAGAAGTTTGCGGCAGCTTTGTCAGAGGTCAGCAGAACCTGGTAGAGAACTCAGTGATTAGTGACCTGACTAGAGAGAGATACAAAGAGAGACAAAGAAACAAACGCTGGATACCTTGATATTCCTGTAGGTTTCCGCTAGGACCATCTTATTGAACTCCAGGTGTTTTAAAGCATCCAGGAAATTGGAGTATAAGCTGTGGAAGTTCAGCTCAATGCTGACTCTTTTCATCACCAAATACTGAGACACCCAGGGCATGAATTCATCTTTCACAGTCTCCTTCAGCTCTTCCACCTGTCACAGAACAGAAGATTAACAGTGCCATATATACCCTGACAGACGCAGGGAGGCTTTTGTAATACGCTGCCCTGAGGGCTGGGAACTATCCCTCCTGGAGCCATTTTTGGCAGCACCAGACTTCAGGGATAATAGCCCTGGAAGTAGTTTGGGCAGGAGATTTATAGATTACATTCACAGCAACCAGAATCCATAGTTAGAGGTCCGTAGTTACCAGCTGGGTACACCAGCAACGTGGTGGACTAGCAGCGTCAGTGACCCAGAAGGAACGTGGTTCTGAGTGCCACAGAAGGAGCTCAGTGGTGACAGCATTGTAAGCCCCTCCTACTGCGGTAAAAGGGCACATTTGGGATAACTAAAGGGAACGGCGGGCCATCCTGTCACAGGGGTGATGGCAGCGAATATTCTACGTCTGGCTGCACAGCTGGCACTTAGTGTCTGCTGGCTTCATAACACCAGCAGGTGTGCTCAATAACAGGGTGGCAGAGTAAGACTCCCTCAGAACCAATTGCAAAGTTTGGTAGTTGAATCGCCATCATCTTTAGTTTTTGTGTATAGTCTAGAGGGATGTCTATGTGGGACACATACACCGAGATCATTACAATGTAATTGGCACCTTTCCTGCCCGCTCCCCTCTCACCTTCTGCGTCATGTTGGACTGGGACAGGTTGTTGAAGATGAAAGCAATCTTCTCCTGCACACTCTCTGGCGGCTCCACAATGCTTTCCGTCTGATCGGTCGCCACCAGCAGCGTGTCTATGTTTGTTGTGTTGATAGATGGCTGAAAAGGGGAAGACGTGTTAGATGGATCAATCAGAACCCAGTCACATTGCATCTTTCACCCACACATGAGACGCTGGAAACACGGCTTCTGGCAAGTGGTCTTACCGGTACATCCTTCTTAAAGCTGACCCCGGTGGGCCTGGTGATGGTGATAGTTTTGGCTGAGGTCGTAGGAGTAGACGTGGTGACCGCGTTGGTGCTGACAGGACCAGGAAGAGGAGCTTTGGCTGGGGTCTGGGCCTGGGAGAGTGCAATGCTGCCTGGCGTGGTGATGGAACCCTGCATCTTAACTGGAGGGTCCCGGGACTGCTGGCCATACTCGATGTACTGAGCAAGGGAGACATACGTCAGTCAGACAAGACACAGACAATGTACCAGTAATACCACCAGGTGGCGACACTCACCTCCTGCAAGTGATGAGGAAACTGGATAAAGTGACTAATGGAAGCCAAGTGCTGACAATACTGGGGGTAGTCTTTCAATCTAGGAATCAAACAGAGGTTACTGAGATCATCCAGCTCCCAGGACCACACACAGATAGAAGGCTCAACACAAGGTAAAACTGTCAGTAATATGGATTTAATATCACAATGTTTTATCCTATAATCTCCATTTACTTTACCAGCAACTGAACAGCCGGCAGCACCAGACTTAGCAAATAGTATAACGTAAGTACAGTACAAGCTCCTGACGTTCAATATGTTCAAATATAGGTTTCCAGAAATGAACCATGACTATACATTGCACTATGATAAAGTATTACACGTCCCCCTTCATTATATACAGCTGAAGCTCCTCCCACAGCATTATTACAGTGGCCTGATGGGATATGGTAAAGGCATTTTTGGTTCACATTAAATCCTTATCATTGGGGACACTGGAACCATGCGAGAGGTGGTGCAGGAGTTCAGGCACATTAACAATGTCATTGACATCAGTGTTCCTCCCTCTCAATATTCCCCATAACTTGACCTTAAGGAACTAAGCTGTTGAGATTTCCTTAAGCACAAACCTCTTTACCCCATGGTTCCAATGTCCCCTAAAAAATGCATGAGTCAGAAAGCTGCAACTACAGTCATTTGAGCTGCTGTGACATCACTGGCCCCTCCCTCATTACATGGCAGCTGCTGCAGAGCATTGTGGATATGCGATACTTATTAACCTTCATTATTTCATGCATCTTATTCACCTCCATAATGCACAGCCTTTTATATAAATGAAAAAGTGAATTTATTTGATTTCATCTGGAATATTAAACACTAAGTGTCTCTCAAAGCCAAGACAAAGAATCCCCCTATGCTGTGACTTTGCTGTGTTTAGAGGTACATACATCTGGTACCCGAGTGCTTTCTAATACCCAATGAACCCATAGACCTCATCCTCCACACCCTGGAGCAGTGGACGAGGCAGGAAATGTGTCGTCTGCTCTGAGAGATCTCCAGGATGTGATGCCCGGAGAATAGTAGAATGATGGGCTTAGCGGAAGCAGTCTGTGTCAGACATACCCGTTACAGAAAGGTGGGGGCACTAACATCCTAAGATGGGCAGCCATCAGACAAGACGTACCTGTTTTTAAACCTATCTAGTGCAGCTATGCCAAAGAAATACATTTTGGATCCATAAGGTTTGCGCAGTGCTTCCAGCACATAACGTAGTGCCAGTCCGAGAGCCATGTATGTGACCAGTCCCTTCTCAATGATGCCACCGAACAAGCAGGCAGTTATATGCAGCTCTTTATCCGGGTACTGAGGGAAGAAGCGGTATTCTTCAAACAAGTTCCTCAGCATGCAGTTGAAAACTTCACGCTCCCGCTTTATGTTTGAATCTTTAAACCTCTGCAGCATTTCCAACACCTGCAAGAAACAACGCAGAGTCAGCGAAATGCAGCGCAGCAGAGAAACACAGTAGGCCTAGGAGAACTTCTATCTAGGATGTTACCTGGCTAGAACTCACCTCATCCACCGACATCGTGGGGTGTGGAGGCTGGTTGTAGATCCGTTGAAAGTAACTATTTGCCTCATCATCTATCTCTTTAGTAAAGTGCTGGTTAGCTTCTGGCCACACCTGAGATAGATCCGCTAGAAAGAGAGGACAGGGCGTGTTAACTGCGACAAGTCGCCATATACCCAGACAGGACCAAGGACTGCAGTAAACTCACTCTGCTGGAATGTCGGCTGATTGACACCAGAAGTGCTAAGTTTTCTTTGTCCAAATGGATCATTATTCATCGCAGAAAGCCCCAGGCCTCCGGTACCCATTCCAGTCAGGCTGCCTGTGCCAAGCCCACCTGTACAGGGCAACAGAACATATCTACTGTCATACATATTCATACAGAAACACCAGCAGCTACAGTCCATGTACTACAGAGTGGAGGGACAACAAAAGTACCTGGTAGCTGGGTAGAGAGCCCTCCGAGGCCGCTGAACGCAGTGGATTGGTTTGGAGTGGTAAGCGGTGGAAATGCCTTTGCTGGTGACTGAGGGGTGCTGAAAGCGGAACCCAGGTTAGGAGGAAAAGCTGGAAGGCTCTGTGTGTGAGGGGCGGCAGAAGCAGCAAGGCTGAGAGAGGCCATTGCAGCTATGGGATCGATCTGGAGAAAGTGACATGGGGGTGAGTAGAACGAATGAGACAGGACGGCAGGAGATCAGCTCAGCATAGGATCTATGGGAAGAAGTTACCTGTACCGGGGAAATGGCATCCAGGCTGCTGGTGCTGGGAGGACGACCTTTCGGCATAACCCCTGGAGGAGGCTGCCGGGCTTTATTCACCACGTTGCTACAGTTGGCAACCATGGTAAGAATGGTCTCCGACAGCTCCTGGGACACACTCCTGTAAGAGTAGAGAACGGTTTAAAGTCACCGCACAGAGACTACAACAAGCACCACACAGACAGGAACCTACCCAGCGCAGGCCTGGAGACACGCCAGCATCGTGGCCAGGGTTTCTGGCGGAAGCTGGGCACTCTTCGGCTGGTCTTTTTCCGGAGCCAGGCCGCCCAGTATGGAAGGACAGCGTCGTTTCAGGAAAGTCAGGCAGGCCTGGACAAAAGGCTCCTGAAAACAAGACGACACCTTCAGCTCACATCACCATGGTAGGGGGTGAAACAGCAGAGCCAATGTTATTACTGCATTACCCCATGCTCCCGGATTTTATCCGTCAGCCACTTGTCCAGTTTGAGGTATTCCCGTCGGGAGGCGAGTGCAGCAAGGTCAATAACAAAGGCAAATGGCGTACCATTCAGCAGCATTGACAAGGCCTATGGGGGGAAAGAGGGTAAAGATACATTATCCACATCGTATTATTCAATAATCAGATATAAGGCGACAAGTTCCCTGATCACCAGATAAGTGGGATCACCTGACCCCTCACATATATGGGAGGAACATGTAAAACACACAATTACTACCATACAGGTCTGCTCCATAACAAGACCAAGATAAATCCCTCACCTTCAAATCCTGGGCCACATCAAGTATACGAGAGAGCCGCGCCTGATCGTACTGCTCGCCCCGCATGTACCACTCTGCCATGGCGTGCATGATCAGCTGGCGGATGGAAGGAGACTGGCCCTGAGGGAAGGGTAGAGTCAGGTTATGTCTATTCTTAGGCTACGAGCACACAGAGCATCGCTGCATCCAGGCCATCAGCTCACTCACCTGGCCGTGCCATGCATAGTGCAAAATGATGGCAGAGTTGGGGTGGTTGCCAAGGAATATGGGCATCAGCGTGGAGATGAGCTCGTGGCGCAGGGTGTGCCAGGAGGTGTTAATCTGAAGTAAGGCCAGCACCAGCATATCGGGACAGTGTTTGATTGGATAGCTGAAGAGTTGTTTGACCTGTTCATATTGTCCCACCTCAGCCAGCCGAAGCAGGGACTCGATCAGATCCAGACTTTTCCTAGAGGAAGAACAGGAGCGACATCGTTCACACCACTTTAACAGTCATAAGCAGCCAGGTTACCAATATCAAGCTGAGAGTTACCATGTCGCAATCTCCCGATTGTCATCTTCAGGGGGAGCCTTCAGTATGTCGGTTGCCACAGCGTGACAGGGGTAGTCCGCAAAGCAGAAGACATCCGGATTCATCAGGGAATACTGGATGAAGGAGAGCTGGAGACAGAGCAACACAAGTTACAGCCACCAATGAGGCTGCAAAATGACCACTTCATGCTGCACATATCCGCTGTTACCTGTCCCTCTGCATGTTTCCATGGCCTGTATATCAGATCTACTGGGAAGACGTCCATGCCAAGCCCCCTCTGAACGCCGTACACCACAGTCTGAAGCCCTTTGCTGTCCCGGATTAGGAACACTGGATTATCAAGCTCATAGGTCACCTCTTTGAAGTTCAAGGTAGGATTCTGCAGAAAGAGAATGGAAATAGCGAGTCACCACCACACAGCGCCTCGCACCTCACTGAGCTTTACGCGGCGTCCACTCACCAGCTCTTTCACAACATCTATGAAGACCTCCACATTCCAGGTGTGGGCCTGGATCCCATCATTCTTGTCTTTTCCATCACTCCAGATGCCACTGCCAGGGGACGAGATGGACTGCAAACACAGACACTAGTCAGAAGCGGCCCTCACCCGCCAGTCTCCCCGGCTTCTAACACACTAGTCTCACCTGCAAGGAGATGCCATCCGTCAGCCCTGTATGAGTCCGCGCCATCATCCCCAGGACACGAGCGACCTGCACAGCAGTCACTTCGCGGACACCAAACTGAACGATGATGTTGCGGCATTCTTCCACACTAATAGGAGCAAAGCGACAACGTAGGAGGTTACACCACATTCTGCACCATCTGCACTGAAACACAGAGAAGTCTCTCTACAACATACATGAAGGGTTATTCCGACACCAACCTGGTACAGAAGCTGTAACCCACTTCCTGCATGAAGTCTGCTAGAGAACCGTCCATCACGGTTTTAGTGATCCCTCCAGAATCAGACAGAATCCGCTCCATTAGGATGTCCCGTTTTTCAGGGTAGAGGAGTGGTGCAAGCACCACCGGACAGCGCTCCTGGGGGAAATCTGACAACAGCAGAGAATAGTTATTATACAGAGGCAGATCTTCCATCCAGTGTAAGTTGTATCAGGTCTCCTATTCTGGCTCTCATAACAATGATGCATGAGGTGTTAAGAGGTTACTTCAGTGTCAGAATCCAGATGGGATTCACCTCATGTCAGGTCTAGGAAGAAAGACTTTGAAACTGAAATCCCCCCACCCCTAAATAAACCTAAACCCTCCCCCTCATGGCAGAGCAGATGTTCAGGGGGACGTCTAAGACCTGCCAGGTGAGGCCAGGGTACAACACCCAGCTGTGACCACTAGAGGAAACGTTAAACCCGGCACTGCCGACAGGTACCCGTTAACCATATTAATCAGTTATCAGAAGAAACCACTGAGGTTATACATGGACAGCTGATCCCTACAGTGTATGATAGAGAAGCAGAAGACAGGAGAGCGATCCCTAATGTAACAAAACTAAATATAGCAAACAATGTCGTCACGAGAAGTTACCACGTATCATACCTCTGCGCAGGGTCTTGAGAAAAGCTACAATCTGCTCCTGTCCGACCCCGAAGGCTCCCTTCTGGCCGAAAAGGAGATTGGAGAGAAGGAGGTGCAGGACCTCTATGGCGATGTCTTGAAATCCACCTTCTTGGTTGCCGCCAACGTCCACGTCAACGTAAGAACGCAAGAGGTCCGGAAGCTTCTGCTTGACGAACTGCGCGGCTAGAGGGAACATTTCCGGGAGAGTCTTTATAGCACATGAGTAGACTAAAGGGTACACAAAAGAGAAGCTCTTGCATTTGGCTCAGTGAAAGCTGCCATGAAGTCTGCAGAGAACAGAGCTCTAATAATTGTGCTTAAATCCAAGTGTCCCCAAATATCTGCTTTAGACTGATATACTGTAGCAGAGTATTTATCGGCACGAGATGTGTGTACTTCACAGTAAAATTTGTTTCAGCAACAGAATTTAAAGCTGAAGACATTTATGACAGGGCTGGAGGGGTGTATTCATCAGGTATGCACAGCTCATTAGATTGTCCGGGAAATATGTGAAGATTTTAGACGTTCGGGTAAACATCCATTATCAGTTCTCCCTCTATACTCCACCCCATCACTCAGTGCATTACCGTGTATACACTACATTATACACCACCTACAAGGGACGCAGGTCTTTGCAACAATATGAAACATAATAAACTTACCAAACCCCCGCAGGTCAAAGCTGGAGGAGTTGAGAAGAGCCAATCCAAAGATGACCTGAAAGAAGCATGTTATGCGCTCAGTAAGTCTGCCGGGTCTAGAAGACATAACACTAAACAAGGACAGACCCCATCTGGACTTTACACCCCTACATTATACTTAGGAGGCCCAAAGGTTTCAATTGGCCAGTAGAAGTCTCTGCCTAATGGTTTCATATGTTCAATACACTGAATCTAACAGCCACTGGATGTGCAGAATTATTGTATGGAGTTGTCAGGACACATCCAGATCCCTACAAATGTCAGACAAACACAAGGGTGCATTTTACTTAGAGCAGCCTGTGGTTTAGGGGTTTTTTGTTCTCCTTTAGCTTTGTCTGTGTACTTGACGGATGTCCTAAACAAGGTCCCAGACGGAACATCTCACTTACTTCCTGAACTTTACTAAGCTTCAGAACTTTACTCAGCTGGGCGAAAAGATGAGGAGATGGCTTCAGGCTCTAAAAAACACAGAAGACACATTAATGAAATCCAAACCTACATGACCGACAAATTCCCCATGGCTACTCTCACTCCCGAGAAGAATGGCCTCACCTTCTGATAGTGCAACGGATTGTCAATGGCGTAAGAGAGAGTGGAGATGAAGTTCGGCTTGGTGATCAGAGAGGCGCACTCCTGAATCAGAAACTGCGTCTAGAAGAAAGGTGACCATTTGTAATTAACGAGCAGGCTGGCAGCAAGAGGCCAAAGTGATATCCCTCTCTTAGGTGGTTCCTGTTCATGGTGACATTTCTAAGTAGCCACACCAGATACAAGTCTATTTATAGGCAGGGTGAGGACATAACATCCTGAGCCTCAACCACTTCTTACCTGATGAAAATCTTTGCCGCTGCTTTTACCATCGCCACTGAAATCCACATGTGAGAAGAGACAGCGTAACAAGTGCCTGTCTGCCTCCGGACCGTGCCGATTCACAATCTGCGGATACACAAAGACGCAGCAGTCAGTACCTGGCCCTCGTACGGACACGTGTCAGACACACCATGACGCAGAATCAAAGACCCAATGTTAACAGACACGTGCGTGCTCCACTTACGTGTTGTATTTCCAGCTGGCTGGCCCGGTAGTTTTTCTTGGTTAGGTTGTCCACAAGATAGCTGATTTGAGACAAGGCCAGCGAAAGCGAGTCAAGATTCATTGCTGGTTGGGGCGGAAGCAGGCGGCCGAGCCCGGCGCAAAATCACCATTATTCCCCTCTGGTCTCTGCAGACAGGTTAATTTCTTTAAATGAGCCAATGTCTGAAGTGTGTGCACAGGGTCCTCAGCATGTACTACCCGTCAGAAACATGGCACCTGCAAGAGATATGTTGCATGTAACATGACATACACAAGTAAGGTTAGGGGGGTATTACAGACTGTACGATCAGGCTTTGTAGAGGCATAGCAAGTTTACATAATGTGTTGAGTTGCATGCAATGTACCAGATGGTGATTAGAGCTTGGTATACAAACCAATTTCAAGTGATCATTAGCCACTTATTAAGTATGATGCGGTACCCCTACAAAAATTTCTGCGTACTCGTTTTTTTTAAATTAAAATGCAAGCTCCTAGTTTTGGATGTGTGTGGCCAGGAAATAAAGTATTTTGCCAAATACTCTCCCACACCTGTACCCACCTCAGAAAGAAAAGAGTTGTTGGAAGAGATGGTGAATAGAGCGTACACAGAAGAGACAATGAATTAGTAACATCTTACAGCAAGAGGCGACAGTCACATTATTGTATGATCAGACCTGTCCACCTGTATAATGTAACTTTACTTCATGGCAAGGAGAACAGGTAACAGCAATGTACTTCTATTCAACAACAAACTTTAATTGGAAAAAACTTTTTAACCTTCTAGTTTCAGTCACTAGAGGGCAAATATCCTGTACACAATATTCTCAGTAATTCAGCACGATGACATGTTACCATACATGCAAAGTCACACAGATAGCGGTATATGGGAATATATGATACACCACCATAATGAAAACAACGCCAACTAAAATCCATGACACCAATATAAATGTACACAATCCAATCCCTGCATGACTGTTAATGGTGAGATATATAATCCACAATAACATCTGCCCCGACTCTGGACACGAGTGTTTGTAAGATTAGTCTTGGACAATCGGGTACAAAATAAGTGTCTGAAATTTAAATAAAGGAATTGGCAAGTAACAAGGCTTTAAATCACATATGAAACATGTCAACACGAAGTACACACATTGGTTTAAACACTGCAACCAACATGCAAATGTAAGAATACCCATCAGTGTTCTCCCCAGCACCTATTTCCCGGGTGCTTCACTTGTAACCCATCTCTTGGAGACCAACAGAATCCTATTATAACAGAATAAACCATTGTTTCCCCTATTAGATCAGGCACTATGTGAGCAGTACAACCAGCAGTGTGTGTTAGACTGGGGATCAGTGGTCTGACCAGTCCTGGCAGGTGTAGGCAATAACCTCCAACATTTTACATTATTATTGTAAAGTATAACACAGCCCCCACCCAGCTACTTCTTCATGCTAACCTGCTGGCAAAATTCTCTGGGGAGAACACTGCCCATGTGCACTCATACTTGTGTTTTTAATGGACAATGCTTTAATTAATCTCCACCGATGTGTGACTAACGCAGGAAGTCCCTGGGATTCCCCCACTTATCAATCACAACACTGCTAGCGTGGCAACAGCTTGTGAGTGGCTCAGTGGTCTCCTGAACTATCAGAACAGGTCCCTGGCTGTACAGTAAGAACACTTACGACATCACCTGGGTGTCAAGGAGGTGACAGTGGACCCCCATAAACCCCACACAAAGGAGCGGTGATGCCGGCAGATCCCTGTGTGGGGGAAGAGGGCTGGATATGTTCCGGTAATCAGGGTGACTGTTGATGGCAAAAGTGACTAAGATTTTCCCCACCCTGACTTCATGCTGTCACCAAGAAGAAACCACAATATAGTAGTAGATCGAAGTGTATCAATCACCAACAATTAGGATTTGGCAAGAGTACCTCCATTTACATTACAGATAATTTAAGAAAAAAAAAAAAAAAAAGAAAGAGGGGGGGGGGGGGGGTGGAATGTTTGACCGGGGTAATTTTACAGATATGGATATCGTGTGCGCTGCCCCAGCAGCTTAGTACAAGGGACAACAGCTGGCTTGTCCAGTTTGGCCAGATAACTGTAGCCAAATGTGACACTGATCCGACGCCAGCAAGAGACACTCTGCTCCATCTCCATTCTATTCCCTATCACTTCTTACACAAAGATAATCAACACCGGCTACTGAGAGCCAGATATTTATATAGATCTCTCTCAAGTAAATTATGGTTTCAGATGCTAAGTGGGATGGAGTTCAATATATTGTGCTTTTTAAATACAGGCGATTAAAATCAAATAAAAAAAACTTGCAAAAGCAGAATTTAATCAAAAAAATATATCAGCTTCCATCATACAGTAAAACAGCAATTTATTTACATCGCTGAACAGACAACTTGGTGGACATTAAAGAGTTGTGCTTTTTAAGACGGGGAGAGGCGATTTATTAAGCACATTCCTATTCAGTACCTTAGATGACATGTTTTCTGGAGAAAAAATAAATTAAATATAGATATAGATATATAGATATATAGATATATATCTATCTATCTCTCTCTATCTCAAAAGTGCTATGCACTGATCCATTTGCAACGTGCTTGCAGAATTTTGCTACATCATCTACATATATAGGGCCTGGGAGCTTTGTTCTTCATTTTTAGACAAAGACTAAAATTTTACATTTGCAGGAAGACTGAAACTAGTGACTTTTAATCTATACTTTTTTGATTAAAAATATATGGCACCAAGTTTTCAAATATTCCACATTTTACAAAAAAACAAAAACAAAGGTAGTTGGAGGCGTTGCCACCTGCGCTAATGGGAAATCATTGTCATTACTATTCTGGCTGTCATATTGACCATTAGCAACCAGTTAGCCCAGTGTGGTGTAGCGGTACAGACCACAGGCGTGCCAGGGCCTGCTCACTATATGCTCCATTATTTAATATAGGTTTATTTTCAACAGTACCATATGGTAACAAGATTATGGACAGTAATGGGGAATTGAACTTAATGTCCCCATCAATACAGTTGTAGTTTAGAGGTAGCTTCCATTACACCAACTGTAGGTGACAGAAAGCCGACCGTGCACCATACAGAGACCCAACACGTCTGTCTATGGTCAGTGACCCCACTCATCACGCAGGAAGCTCCAGTTCTGGAGGCCACGCTCTGACCAGCCTGCACAATTATGGTTTCCCCTTATAGTAAGATCAGCCCCACCTGTAAGCTGGATTATAGTTATACCAAAAGGAACAGGTCCCACTATCACTGCACCACCCACTCCCACAGGGCAGACCCCACCTCACTATCACAATTGGTAGGATGCTGCCCAATCAGAGCAGGTGAGGGTCTACCGGATGACCCAGTCCTCAGGGACCCCTAACAGGGCATGTATTCCAGATCTCTCTGCTGGAGCACAGGTGTCATTACTGACGACAACAGATCCACGGGTGGTATAATTATTTCACATGTGACCTGGAAAACCTGCACTGTTAGGGGGCAGTAAGGACTGGGTTTGGGAAACATTGCCCTAACCCAATAATCCAGACTCACGTTACCCCATCTACAGCTAAATGTAAGTGCTGCTCATACATCTTATCAGCTTGACATGCAGCAACCAGATCTAGCCTGAACATGGCCGCAGAGTACATTGGCACAGTTTCCCAGCATTATCGGCCCGTGTGCGACGCCAGCTTAATTACCTGAGCTTTTCTCAGCCAATGATATTGCGGTGGAGATATTTTCATACATCGTCCCTAATCCCATTATAAGACACAGTAACCGTCCCAAAAAAACGGAAGATAATAGAATAGGCTTCACTCAAGTACACAGCAAATATAACGGTCAAACATGCTCTCTAGGAATGTGAATTGTACGTATTTGTTAATGTTACCAGGTCACGTAGAAGAATCTTGTATTTTAACTTTAGTGACTTTTTAAAGTATTTTCTTTTATTATGAGTTCAGGTGCACAAAATGCTATTAAGTTTATGGATAAACAGTTTACTACTTTTAAAAGGTGTTCAAGACACCACTGAATGGCAAACAAGATAGAAAGCACTAGACACAATGAGAGGGGTAAACACATAGTAAAACATGCCAGTTTAGCATCTATTAATAGACATTTACTTTGTGCACAGAGAGAAGATTATGTGATAGGTTGTCTGGCAGTACTTTACTCATATGTTGAAATATAACATGAATACTTACATAAACAAGCCCATGTGGACCAACCCTCACAGTGGTCCCACCTGCACTGTATCACCTCCTAGCTATATTTGCAGACATCAGCCAATGCATATGGCACCACTCCACATTACTTCATTAAAACAAATGAAATAACTGCCACTTAACTGACTTCTGTAGTCCTCCAGCCGGTGTTCCCTGCACACTGTCATGTTGGAGTAAGCACTACACAACCACCACACGTCTCCTCCATTGTATACATCAGTATATCTAAGCTGTGCATAGGGGCAGGATACATACCTGGAGATGAAGGGACACCTTGCTGTGCTTCTTTTCTGCCTCCCAGTGTACAAATCCCCCATATCCTATTCTCTAGCACAGCTGAACCGAGGGACAAGATAAAACATACTACTACCAGTATCAGCCAAAAGGGACCACGATGATCTTCTGGTAATTGTGAATACTGGGTATTTTCATGACTGCAGTCGGAAGAGGACACATGTGGCCTCTATTGGGGGCATATCACACTTACAGCCCAATGTTGCCAAAAGTGCTCAGCGGCCTAATTGTGGCAATTTGCCAGTACCAAGTGTACCGTCAGTGAGATTTGCTACATTATAGACTCCGAACACATCACTTGGATTCTTATGTTCTGCAACCTCTTTCCTTGCTGAGAACACGACACGTCTGCTCTGTAAAGGTATACATCACGTACACTAAGTTACCACTCCCATCACTGCATGGTTCCACCTCCGCAGCAGATTAAACACTAGGCTTATACTCCTACAGATACATTGTACACTAGGATGAGTAGTCCATTGTCTCCAGATCTCTAGATTTGTCATGATCCCGGGTTTATCTACCAACTAAATGCAACAGACAGAGGTCTAAGCAAGTCCTCCCGATATCAGAAAACTAAGATCATATAATAATCTGAACTGAAGATGTTTTGAGAAGAGTTGATACCAGACACCAGTTATAATGTGATCACCGATGGGGCTCACCAACGCAATACCAGATTTTAGAATTAGTCCTGCGTGTTAATGCACATACATGTTTCATTGGTGAAACACGCAGACAAGACTGGACATGACTTCAGCATCAAGACGTCTGACTCTGAAGCTGGCAGCAACTTTCTCATAAAACAGAACCAGTACCCAGGAGAACGCGGCTGTCCACTGAAGCCCAAGCCTCATGGATACTTCAGTAGTACTTCAGGAGCCTCAGTATTTTGTGGCATAAACCAAGTTATCACCATCCGCACTGTGTCCAGGCAACAATCGCTGTTTTCCGGGGGGGGGTATACACTACTTTATGCAATTCCTAAAGTGTCACCTTATCACCCGTAAAGCTCATGCCAAGTGACAGACAATATACTGCCGCTTGCAAAGGCCAAATTTCACCTGCAAACAGCTTGGACTCCACTTTTCTACCAGTGACATCTACAGTATGACACCGTTCCCATTTCCACATCTTACACCAAGTCATAAGGTGTTTATTAGAGCAGTTAGAAATTTAGATCTGTGTAATATTCTGTCATTAGACACAATAAGCACATGATTCAGGAATGGGAAAATACTGGACCAAAAATATTGCCAAGTAGAAAAACCTAAACTATTTACATCGCCAAGACGGACATCAGGGAACGGGGATAAGTGGATGATATTAAAACACACAAGCTGTGTTTCTGTGGGTTTAGATGACAGTACACTACCCATTGTACAATGTAAACAGTGATTTAATATATATGTTCTAAGAAATAATTATTTTACAATAGCATAGTGAAGTTGATTACACAGATATAAAACATTTCTCCGTGCTCTGTACTCCAGGATCCATCGGGTCTAGTACTGAATCTACACCCAGCTTTGGTCTTGCTGTGTGACTGTGGACAATGTTGCAAACATAGGAGTTCTGGCAATTACTTTTTATGGGACATGGTTGTAAGGCTGAAAAAGGAGGATTGAGAGTACGACAGAAGGAAAGTACCCAGTGAGTCATGTTCATGTAGGAGTAGGACAGTGAGAGGAACTAGAGCAAAGCAACACCAGAATGGAAAGGCCCCGGTCACACCGGGGCAGGTTATTAGAGGGGGACCCTGGTCACACACCGGGGCAGGTTATTAGAGGGGGACCCTGGTCACACTGTGGCAGATTATTAGGGGGGACCCTGGTCACACTGTGGCAGATTATTAGGGGGTTGCAGTCACACGGGGGCAGGTTATTAGGGGGGGCAGTCACACCAGTGCAGATTATTAGGGGGGGACCCTGGTCACACAGGGGCAGATTATTAGGGGGTTGCAGTCACACGGGGACAGGTTATTAAGGGGGGCAGTCACACCAGTGCAGATTATTAGGGGGGACCAGTCACACAGGGACAGATTATTAGGGGGGACCAGTCACACAGGGACAGATTATTAGGGGGGACCAGTCACACAGGGGCAGATTATTAGGGGGGACCAGTCACACAGGGGCAGATTATTAGGGGGGACCAGTCACACAGGGGCAGATTATTAGGGGGGACCAGTCACACAGGGGCAGATTATTAGGGGGGACCAGTCACACAGGGGCAGATTATTAGGAGAGGGGGCCCTGGTCACACAGGGACAGATTATTAGGGGAGGTGGGCCCTGGTCACACAGGGGCAGATTATTAGGGGAGGGGGCCCTGGTCACACAGGGGCAGATTATTAGGGGAGGGGGCCCTGGTCACACAGGGACAGATTATTAGGGAAGGGGGCCCTGGTCACACAGGGGCAGATTATTAGGGGAAGGGGCCCTGGTCACACAGGGGCAGATTATTAGGGGAAGGGGCCCTGGTCACACAGGGGCAGATTATTAAGGGAGGGGGCCCTGGTCACACAGGGGCAGATTATTAAGGGAGGGGGCCCTGGTCACACAGGGGCAGATTATTAAGGGAGGGGGCCCTGGTCACACAGGGGCAGATTATTAGGGGAGGGGGCCCTGGTCACACAGGGGCAGATTATTAGGGGAGGGGGCCCTGGTCACACAGGGGCAGATTATTAGGGGAGGGGGCCCTGGTCACACAGGGGCAGATTATTAGGGGAGGGGGCCCTGGTCACACAGGGGCAGATTATTAGGGGAGGGGGCCCTGGTCACACAGGGGCAGATTATTAGGGGAGGGGGCCCTGGTCACACAGGGGCAGATTATTAGGGGAGGGGGCCCTGGTCACACAGGGGCAGATTATTAGGGGAGGGGGCCCTGGTCACACAGGGGCAGATTATTAGGGGAGGGGGCCCTGGTCACACAGGGGCAGATTATTAGGGGAGGGGGCCCTGGTCACACAGGGGCAGATTATTAGGGGAGGGGGCCCTGGTCACACAGGGGCAGATTATTAGGGGAGGGGGCCCTGGTCACACAGGGGCAGATTATTAGGGGAGGGGGCCCTGGTCACACAGGGGCAGATTATTAGGGGAGGGGGCCCTGGTCACACAGGGGCAGATTATTAGGGGAGGGGGCCCTGGTCACACAGGGGCAGATTATTAGGGGAGGGGGCCCTGGTCACACAGGGGCAGATTATTAGGGGAGGGGGCCCTGGTCACACAGGGGCAGATTATTAGGGGAGGGGGCCCTGGTCACACAGGGGCAGATTATTAGGGGAGGGGGCCCTGGTCACACAGGGGCAGATTATTAGGGGAGGGGGCCCTGGTCACACAGGGGCAGATTATTAGGGGAGGGGGCCCTGGTCACACAGGGGCAGATTATTAGGGGAGGGGGCCCTGGTCACACAGGGGCAGATTATTAGGGGAGGGGGCCCTGGTCACACAGGGGCAGATTATTAGGGGAGGGGGCCCTGGTCACACAGGGGCAGATTATTAGGGGAGGGGGCCCTGGTCACACAGGGGCAGATTATTAGGGGAGGGGGCCCTGGTCACACAGGGGCAGATTATTAGGGGAGGGGGCCCTGGTCACACAGGGGCAGATTATTAGGGGAGGGGGCCCTGGTCACACAGGGGCAGATTATTAGGGGAGGGGGCCCTGGTCACACAGGGGCAGATTATTAGGGGAGGGGGCCCTGGTCACACAGGGGCAGATTATTAGAGGGGGACCCTGGTCACACAGGGGCAGATTATTAGAGGGGGACCCTGATCACAGGGGCAGATTATTAGGGGGGTACAGTCACACAGGGGCAGATTATTAGGGGGGTACAGTCACACAGGAGCAGATTATTAGGGGGGTACAGTCACAGGGGCAGATTATTAGGGGGGTACAGTCACACAGGGGCAGATTATTAGGGGGGTAGAGTCACACAGGGCAGCAGTAGACCTCACACGGGGAGGGGCCAGCAGCAGACAGCCGGGTGTCAGTGTGGGAGCCCGGTCACACGTAGGCCTCAGGCCTCGGCCTCACCTCTGGCGGCTCCGGAGCCGTCCTTACCCGCCCTCAGACAGTGTCGGTGTCAGTCACAGTCACGGCTCTTCTCCAGTCCCCGGTTCTCACCTTTCTCGTCCCGCTTTCCGGTTGTGTCCGTTTGTTTTCCACAAAATGGCGCCGCTGTGCGCTCGCTCCCGCCGCGGCCGCCTCCTCCCCGCTCCTATTACACCCGGACCCCGCCCACCGACCTCGATACTGCGCCGCCTCAGCCAATCACAGGCCGACCATGTAACACACGCACGTTCTGACGCAGCACGTAACAGCACGAGCGCGCACCTGAGTGAAGACGGAGCGAATGTCCAATGAGGGACTCAGGATAAAAGGCCCCGCCCCCCAGCGCTCTAGGTCACCTCCCCCTCCCCGCTCCGCCAATGGGTTATTAACGCCAGTGGTTTCTCCTCAGGCTTCCATTAGGACCGTACCATGTTGAAGAGGAGTGTGGACGGTACAGGCGACCACACGCCAATCTCAATGTGGTTGACACGGAGTAAAAGTATCATTTGTTCAGTCTATATCCGCGGCTGCATCTTTTAATTATTTCTCTAGCACTGTCTCTCGGTCTATCTCCACCCCCATACACAATGGTATGCTCTGTTGCCGGGCTGGAGTGTTGTCAGGTGGTATGTACCCACCACCCCCACAGTTTGCTGAATATGGTATAGTCTGTTGCGCGGGGTGGAAGAGGCACATTGTCTCCCAGAGCCTGTGATTGGTGGAGCCTGAGACACGTGATCTATGGCTGCAACAAATCGTGGCTTGATGCATAGTAGTGTCCTGGACTGGTGTCATCTCAGGCTGACTCCAGTCAGTGCGGCCAGGGGTGGCTGCCACAGACATGTGACCCGGGGTGTGCGTGGCGTCTGCGTCACAGAGTCCCCGGTGTGGATGGCGTCCGTCCAGTGGTGTCACCAACAGACATGTGACCCGGGGTGTGCGTGGCGTCTGCGTCACAGAGTCCCCGGTGTGGATGGCGTCCGTCCAGTGGTGTCACCAACAGACATCTGATCCGGGGTGTGCGTGGCGTCTGCGTCACAGAGTCCCCGGTGTGGATGGCGTCCGTCCAGTGGTGTCACCAACAGACATCTGATCCGGGGTGTGCGTGGCGTCTGCGTCACAGAGTCCCCGGTGTGGATGGCGTCCGTCCAGTGGTGTCACCAACAGACATCTGATCCGGGGTGTGCGTGGCGTCTGCGTCACAGAGTCCCCGGTGTGGATGGCGTCCGTCCAGTGGTGTCACCAACAGACATCTGATCCGGGGTGTGCGTGGCGTCTGCGTCACAGAGTCCCCGGTGTGGATGGCGTCCGTCCAGTGGTGTCACCAACAGACATCTGATCCGGGGTGTGCGTGGCGTCTGCGTCACAGAGTCCCCGGTGTGGATGGCGTCCGTCCAGTGGTGTCACCAACAGACATGTGACCCGGGGTGTGCGTGGCGTCTGCGTCACAGAGTCCCCGGTGTGGATGGCGTCCGTCCAGTGGTGTCACCAACAGACATCTGATCCGGGGTGTGCGTGGCGTCCGTCCAGTGGTGTCACCAACAGACATCTGATCCGGGGTATGCGTGGCGTCCGTCCAGTGGTGTCACCAACAGACATGTGACCCGGGGTGTGCGTGGCGTCTGCGTCACAGAGTCCCCAGTGTGGATGGCGTCCGTCCAGTGGTGTCACCAACAGACATGTGACTCGCTGTGTCCCGGCGTACACGGCGTCTGTCCAGCCGAGCCCCAGGGTGTGCGTGGCGTCCGTCCAGCCAAGCCCCGGTGTATGTCCAGTCGTGTACACAACCGACATCTGACTCGCTGCACTCCAGGGTGTGCATGGCGCCCATTCTCTTCACAGAGCCCCGGTGTACACGGCGTAATACCAGCCGTGTCCCCAATAAACATCTGACTAGCTGTGCCCTGGTGTGAGTGGCGTACGTCTAGTCGTGTTCCCAATAAACATCTGACTAGCTGTGCCCAGGTGTGCGTGGCGTACGTCTAGTGTCCCCAACAGACATCTGATTCCCTGTGCCCCAGGGTGTGTGGCGTCTGTCCGATTGACAGGTACACAGCGTACGTCCCGCCGTGCCTCGGTGTACACAGCAGACATCTGACTGACCGGCATCTAGCCGAGCCCAGTGTGCCCAGCTTCTAGCCAAGGCCCAATGTGCACGCAATCCATCAAGGCAAAGCGTCCATCCAAGCAAGGCTCAGTGTGCAACAGAGTCTATCTGACCAAGGTCCGGTGTGCAGACGTCCATCCAGCCAAGGACCAGTGTTCATCCAACCAAAGCCCAGTGTGCACGGCCTCCATCGGACCGACCCAGGCCCAGTGTGCACGGCCTCCATCGGACCGACCCAGTGTGCACGGCCTCCATCCAACCGACCCAGGCCCAGTGTGCACGGCCTCCATCCGACCGACCCAGGCCCAGTGGGCACGGCCTCCATCCGACCGACCCAGGCCCAGTGGGCACGGCATTCATCCGACCGACCCAGGCCCAGTGGGCGCGGCATCCATCCAGCCGAGGCCCGGTGCATACCTCCCAAGTGTCCTGATTTCAGTGGACTGTCCTGCTCGACTTACAATTTGTCCCGGTATTGGAGCGCCACGCTCCGTTTAATAGCAGCCGGTTTCCTCTGTGGTCTAGGAGGAAGTGGAGCAGGACATCTGCCCAAAAGCGCTACTGCACATGCACGAACTGCGCAAACAGGAAGTTTGTGAGCGGTGATTGGGTTAGACGGGGGGCGTGGCTTATTTGTCCTCCTTTCAGAACTCCAAATGTTGGGAGGTATGCGGTGTGTGTTGCGAACATCTGACCAGCCCAAGTGCAAATGACCACAAGTGCAAAATAAAGAGGGTTCATTCAGGCGGGCCGATGACTAACTTGCTCCCGTGCCTCTCACAGTAGCACTTTTACATAATGACGTTATAGTAGCCAGTAAACAACGGCACCTGAGCATATTAATTTAGGATACAATGGGGAGGTGATGGCTAAATTAAACATAAAGGCATACATGCAGAACTACAAGAAAACAAATGTAAAGCAATCCTAATATGCAGTGAGGAAGGAACTTCATCAAACAGCAACGCACAGACCCCTGAGCACGACGTCAGTCATGGATGAAGTATTTTAATGAGGAGGTCAGTTATAAACTGGATGTCATTTATATGGATTTTGTGTATACTCTGCCACGTGACTGTTTCAATGAACCCTGGAGTGTCGTGGTCAGGAGATCCAGATCCAGCTTCCGAGTTAGTGAGCTCCGACTGACAGTAATTCCAGGCTGCACCTCTGGTATCTGGAAGGAAGTCTGGGAGTTTCAGAGATTACGTCTCTCAGCCAAGTGGTGCCAGGACGGACAGAGGGCTGAATCTGGCAGCATGCGGACAGGGGGCGAACACTTCGGTCACTGCTTGTGCCCAGATTAGAGGGTCGGCCTGAATTGGTTAAGGAGGGTTGTGTACACCCCTCCAGTCCTGTATTAAAGTAAGGCTAGCAGCCCATGTATTTATGTATCAACCAAAAGGAACAGCTCTTATAAGAGCTGTAGGGGCCAATAATTATCAAGGCTACTTGGAACCTGCTTGTTCCTGTATCTCAGACTATAGCTGTCCTGATACAAAGTAAGGAGGATGGAAGAGACATCAGTAATATGTGGTGGATCGGATGGTACAGTTATGTTACATACAGCAGAACTGAAAGAACTGAGAAGATGGAAACCTTTCTCGATTTGCTTTTCTGTCCTTGGAGACATTCATTGTTAAACAATGCAAAGTTGATCACATTATATTAAACGTACATCATTTCAGTAGACAAAGGTGTAAGAGAAGGTTCCACAAGTCACACGATTGTGCGGAAGGCATTTAAATTTCCTTTATTAGTTTTAAAAAAAAAAAACATTTGACAACTGTTACATCATTAAATACTGGCCTGAATCACACGGAGCACCCAGAAATGCAGCCCCTGTAATACCTGGCAGATGTTCATAGAGGGCTGGCAGGAAGCCAATGTGCACTAAAACTTAATATGAGGTAAAAATAACATGCGATGGTCGCGCAGTCTCCACCCTAAATCTCTTCTCCCAGCATCCTCTGCAGCAGAGCACGGGACCGGAGACAGATTCCAAGAGGAGATGGTATAGCAGCATGGTCATGTGACAGACATCAGCCAATGAGTGTAAACTATATCATCATCAAATCTGCAAATCCCTTTGTTCTGAATTCTCAAATTTAAAGTATAATTGTCAAGTACACACCGTGTACGCAGCCATCTTGTGGGCTGACCTGAGCTTCATCAATATAGTCTATCAATTCACTGGGAAAGCAGGGCCTGATGAGAGGGACAGCGGTTCGTTGATGTCACTGGCTCCTAGCAAACATACACGATGCATACATGTGGGTGACACGAGCAGAGATCCCACAATCATTTCTTAAATGACCAAATGAGAAAGTGGAAAACCTAATTACACACAAATCTAGATGAAATGGACAAAGGGTTTTGATGGGAGAAAATGGTCACAACATTTCTGATATTAAAACTGATTTATCAGGTCACAATGTTAGTGAGTTTATAAAACTAATATAAGACCTCCGACCCCCCCACTAAGAAGCATGAAAACAGCAGGCGGCTGAAGCTTCCTTGGAAGTTCCTAATGAGCTGTAAATTGCCTTATATAAAACAGCAGTTTGTATCTTACACACTCGTCCCAGGAGAAATGTGTCTGAGAAAGGCTGTGTGTTGACTTAAGAAGTATTATCTCCTAAATATAACCAATAACAATACATGAGGAAGCAGAGCTGAGCCTTCTAAGAGGGAACATGCTGGCACCTAATACAGTGTGACACAGGTCTTGGTTTGGGAACTTAAAGGAACAAATAATGATTAGGTTAATATAAACACACGTAGAGACTAAGTATATAGAACATAAAACATTTCAGCGTAATCAATACAAAACAATATAAAAATGTGCAATGCTATCAAACATCCCTTAAAATCACAAAACAAAGATATCGTTCTCCCAGAATCCCATGCACTTTGCTTATTTGACTAAGGATCTGGAGGTTTCGGAGTCTCTCATGGTGGCCGTGAGCGGCTCCATCTGCTAGATGGTAACAGGAGCTTTTGGTGATGATCATCGGCTGTTTTTATTTCAATCTTTCCTCAATTCAGTTTGTTCTTAGCAGAAAACTCACAAGTCGATCCCTGATCTCTGGAATAACGGACTGTACTGAAGAGGATGTCGGAGCAGGAATGGGACCAAGTAGAACTTGCTTTACCCCATAAACCAGAGGTTGGAGCTATTTACAGGACTCCTCTATAACGACTGCCAGTAACGCCAGTGAGTGCAGCCGGCCTCATGTATTAGTGTTTCTTCTATTAAATAAAGTAGCAATTAGATATAAACCGCCAGGGCCTCCGTACAGGGAAGGATTGAAGACATTGTCTGTTACAGCAGCTGCAGAGAACAGGTACCGGGGACTTTGTGCAGGACTCATTGATATGATATCAGGGTTATGTTCAGCTCGCTCCGGTCACACAGAGGTAATGGGGGATGAACTGAGTGTGGTGCAGGAATGTGATGTATAGATCTCAGGTATTCAAGTAATTTCTTGCAGATTGTAATGTTCGGAGACCAGATGTTATGGGTCAACCCATTAGATCCACAAAGATGGCCTTGGTAGTGGTCTGTCCAAAGATGAAGGCTCCAATTGTGACCATGGTAACTCCGTAAGTGAGCAATGCCCACCAGCTAGAAGGACGAAACAAGCTGCGGTGAGACCTACACAATGTATGGTCCATGTCCTGAGCGCCCACTGTCCTGTGGCACTACCCCATACCTGACACTGCTACACACACTGCCCCCTGCACTACCCCATACCTGACACTACTACACACACTGCCCCCTGCACTACCCCATACCTGACACTACTACACACACTGCCCCCTGCACTACCCTATACCTGACACTACTACACACACTGCCCCCTGCACTACCCCATACCTGACACTACTACACACACTGCCCCCTGCACTACCCCATACCTGACACTACTACACACACTGCCCCCTGCACTACCCCATACCTGACACTACACCACACACTGCCCTCTGCACTACCCCATACCAGACACTACTACACACACTGCCCCGTGCACTACCCCATACCTGGCACTACACCACACACTGCTCCCTGCACTACCCCATACCTGACACTACTACACACACTGCCCCCTGCACTACCCCATACCTGACACTACACCACACACTGCCCTCTGCACTACCCCATACCAGACACTACTACACACACTGCCCCCTGCACTACCCCATACCTGACACTGCTACACACACTGCCCCCTGCACTACCCCATACCTGACACTACTACACACACTGCCCCCTGCACTACCCCATACCTGACACTACTACACACACTGCCCCCTGCACTACCCCATACCTGACACTACACCACACACTGCCCTCTGCACTACCCCATACCAGACACTACTACACACACTGCCCCGTGCACTACCCCATACCTGACACTGCTACACACACTGCCCCCTGCACTACCCCATACCTGACACTACTACACACACTGCCCCCTGCACTACCCCATACCTGACACTACTACACACACTGCCCCCTGCACTACCCCATACCTGACACTACTACACACACTGCCCCCTGCACTACCCCATACCTGACACTACACCACACACTGCCCTCTGCACTACCCCATACCAGACACTACTACACACACTGCCCCGTGCACTACCCCATACCTGACACTGCTACACACACTGCCCCCTGCACTACCCCATACCTGACACTACTACACACACTGCCCCCTGCACTACCCCATACCTGACACTACTACACACACTGCCCCCTGCACTACCCCATACCTGACACTACACCACACACTGCCCTCTGCACTACCCCATACCAGACACTACTACACACACTGCCCCGTGCACTACCCCATACCTGGCACTACACCACACACTGCTCCCTGCACTACCCCATACCTGGCACTACACCACACACTGCTCCCTGCACTACCCCATACCTGACACTACTACACACACTGCCCCCTGCACTACCCCATACCTGACACTACTACACACACTGCCCCCTGCACTACCCCATACCTGACACTACACCACACACTGCCCTCTGCACTACCCCATACCTGACACTACTACACACACTGCCCCCTGCACTACCCCATACCTGACACTGCTACACACACTGCTCCCTGCACTACCCCATACCTGACACTACTACACACACTGCCCCCTGCACTACCCCATACCTGACACTACACCACACACTGCCCTCTGCACTACCCCATACCAGACACTACTACACACACTGCCCCGTGCACTACCCCATACCTGGCACTACACCACACACTGCTCCCTGCACTACCCCATACCTGACACTACTACACACACTGCCCCCTGCACTACCCCATACCTGACACTACTACACACACTGCCCCCTGCACTACCCCATACCTGACACTACTACACACACTGCCCCCTGCACTACCCCATACCTGACACTACACCACACACTGCCCTCTGCACTACCCCATACCTGACACTACTACACACACTGCCCCCTGCACTACCCCATACCTGACACTGCTACACACACTGCCCCCTGCACTACCCCATACCTGACACTACTACACACACTGCCCCCTGCACTACCCCATACCTGACACTACACCACACACTGCCCTCTGCACTACCCCATACCAGACACTACTACACATACTGCCCCGTGCACTACCCCATACCTGACACTACACCACACACTGCTCTCTGCACTACCCCATACCTGACACTACACCACACACTGCTCCCTGCACTACCCCATACCTGACACTACACCACACACTGCTCCCTGCACTACCCCATACCTGACACTACACCACACACTGCTCCCTGCACTACCCCATACCTGACACTGCTACACACACTGCCCTCTACACTACCCTATACCAGACACTACTACACACACTGCCCCGTGCACTACCCCATACCTGACACTGCTACACACACTGCCCTCTGCACTATCCCATACCTGACACTACACCACACTGCCCCCTGCACTATCCCATACCTGACACTACACCACACACTGCTCCCTGCACAACCCCATACCTGACACTACACCACACACTGCCCTCTGCACTACCCCATACCTGACACTACTACACACACTGCCCCGTGAACTACCCCATACCTGACACTGCTACACACACTGCCCTCTGCACTACCCCATACCTGACACTACACCACACACTGCTCCCTGCACTACCCCATACCTGACACTACACCATACACTGCTCCCTGCTCTACCCCATACCTGACACTACACCACACACTGCTCCCTGCACTACCCCATACCTGACACTACACCACACACTGCTCCCTGCACTACCCCATACCTGACACTACACCACACACTGCTCCCTGCACTACCCCATACCTGACACTCCTACACACACTGCCCCCATCACTACCCCATACCTGACACTACACCACACACTACTCTCTACACTACCCAATACCTGACACTACTACACACACTGCCCTCTGCACTACCCCATACCTGACACTACTACACACACTGCCCCCTGCACTACCCCATACCTGACACTGCCCCCTGCACTACCCCATACCTGACACTGCTACACACACTGCCCCCTGCACTACCCCATACCTGACACTACTACACACACTGCCCCCTGCACTACCCCATACCTGACACTACACCACACACTGCTCCCTGCACTACCCCATACCTGACACTACACCACACACTGCTCCCTGCACTACCCCATGCCTGACACTGCTACGCACACTACCCCCTGCACTACCCCATACCTGACACTGCTACACACACTGCTCTCTGCACTACCCCATACCTGACACTACTACACACACTGCCCCGTGCACTACCCCATACCTGACACTGCTACACACACTGCCCCGTGCACTACCCCATACCTGACACTGCTACACACACTGCCCCCTGCACTACCCCATACCTGACACTGCTACACACACTGCCCCCTGCACTACCCCATACCTGACACTGCTACACACACTGCCCCCTGCACTACCCCATACCTGACACTGCTACACACACTGCCCCCTGCACTACCCCATACCTGACACTGCTACACACACTGCACCCTGCACTACCCCATACCTGACACTGCTACACACACTGCCCCCTGCACTACCCCATACCTGACACTGCTACACACACTGCCCCTGCACTACCCCATACCTGATACTGCTACACACACTGCCCCCTGCACTACCCCATACCTGACACTGCTACACACAATGCCCTCTGCACTACCCAATACCTGACACTACTACACACACTGCCCCCTGCACTACCCCATACCTGACACTGCTACACACAGTGCCCTCTGCACTACCCCATACCTGACACTGCTACACACAGTGCCCTCTGCACTACCCCATACCTGACACTGCCCCCTGCACTACCCCATACTTGACACTGCTACACACACTGCCCCCTGCACTACCCCATACCTGACACTGCTACACACACTGCCCCCTGCACTACCCCATACCTGACACTGCTACACACACTGCCCCCTGCACTACCCCATACCTGACACTGCTACACACAGTGCCCTCTGCACTACCCCATACCTGACACTACTACACACACTGCCCCGTGCACTACCCCATACCAGACACTGCTACACACACTGCCCCGTGCACTACCCCATACCTGACACTACTACACACACTGCCCCCTGCACTACCCCATACCTGACACTACTACACACACTGCCCACACACTAATTATACCTGAACCCAAACTCAATGGAAAAGAGAAATCCTGAGTGAACCGTCTACAATTTGCTAACAGGACTATTTGTGCGTTGTTACATATTCACCTTCTACTCTTCTGCTCCTGGATCTCTGATAGCTTCAGGTTTATGAGGCAGAGACCTGCTCAAGACAGACAGAATTTCATTAATTCCCCATCAAAATGGATCCATCACGAGTCTATAAATCATATAATATTCAGTAATTGTCCACATGACACTTTGTTAATATACGATGTGTACGTAAGTGGCCGTCCCTCAACGGAACCCATCAAAATGTGTCTCTAAACCCAAAGCATATTTATCAGCAATTTTCTAACCTGGAAATATAAATATGAAACAAGCTGCGAGGCCGCCAATGATGGAGATCACTCTCCCGATGTCTGGAATGAACAGCGCCAAGAGCAGCGTCAGCGCAAACCAGGTCACGGTCTGTAAGATTCGGCGACGACATTCTCTGCGCGGTTCCTCACCAGGTTCTTGTGCTGTAAATCTCAACCACAGTCCCTCCAGCACCGCCCTGTGGAGGAGAAGGGCACATTACATACGTGACGGCTCATGTCACAGACGTCTGTTGTTCTCCGGGCAGGAGGTGGATTATTCCGCACTGTTTACAGTATACACCGGAGCGTATAAAGCGGCCAGAATCCAACAGCCGCAGACAGGAAAGAAGTCCTAAATACAAATGGACAAGTTGCCGCATGAGGAGATCCTCACAGTATATCTCTGTACGCTCTGTATTACTACACAACGGGGGATATTTACTAACATTGCTCAAAGACGCAAATCTGCAGTAATACATAGCCTCAGGATCTGACGGCAGAAAAGGTTCATCTAGCCGGTCCTTGTGCCTTAACCAAGGGGCACCACTATGGCAACAAATACAGTTTATACAGCTTATCCAAATTCTACACAGATGCACAGCGCCAATATTGCAAATCAAACATTTTCCTGCAGCGGCGGCGGAATAAGGTGAGGGGGATCTCTTGAGGGGTGTCCCGCTACCAATGCCTCGTCCTACGGAGTCGAGCGTCCCGCTACCAATGCCTCGTCCTACGGAGCAGAGCGTCCCGCTACTGCTACCTCATCCTACGGAGCCGAGTGTCCCGCTACCACTACCTCGTCCTACGGAGCCGAGCGTCCCGCTACCAATGCCTCGTCCTACGGAGCAGAGCGTCCCGCTACTGCTGCCTCATCCTACGGAGCCGAGTGTCCCGCTACCACTACCTCGTCCTACGGAGCAGGGTGTCCCGCTACCACTACCTCGTCCTACAGAGCAGGGTGTCCCGCTACCGTGTCCTACGGAGCCGAGTGCAACAAATACAGTTTATACAGCTTATCCAAATTCTACACAGATGCACAGCGCCAATATTGCAAATCAAACATTTTCCTGCAGCGGCGGCGGACTAAGGTGAGGGGGATCTCTTGAGGGGTGTCCCGCTACCAATGCCTCGTCCTACGGAGCCGAGTGTCCCGCTACCGCTACCTCATCCTACGGAGCCGAGTGTCCCGCTACCACTACCTCGTCCTATGGAGCAAGGTGTCCCGCTACCACTACCTCGTCCTATGGAGCCGGGGTGTCCCGCTACCACTACCTCGTCCTACGGAGCCGGGGTGTCCCGCTACCACTACCTCGTCCTACGGAGCCGGGGTGTCCCGCTACCACTACCTCGTCCTACAGAGCAGAGTGTCCCACTACCACTACCTTGTCCTATGGAGCAAGGTGTCCCGCTACCACTACCTCGTCCTATGGAGCCGGGGTGTCCCGCTACCACTACCTCGTCCTATGGAGCCGGGGTGTCCCGCTACCACTACCTCGTCCTATGGAGCCGGGGTGTCCCGCTACCACTACCTCGTCCTACAGAGCCGAGTGTCCCGCTACCACTACCTCGTCCTATGGAGCCGGGGTGTCCCGCTACCACTACCTCGTCCTACAGAGCAGAGTGTCCCACTACCACTACCTTGTCCTATGGAGCCAGGTGTCCCGCTACCACTACCTCGTCCTACGGAGCAGGGTGTCCCGCTATCACTACCTCGTCCTACGGAGCCGGGTGGCCCGCTGCCGCGTCCTACGGAGCCGAGTGCAACAAATACAGTTTATACAGCTTATCCAAATTCTACACAGATGCACAGCGCCAATATTGCAAATCAAACATTTTCCTGCAGCGGCGGCGGAATAAGGTGAGGGGGATCTCTTGAGGGGTGTCCCGCTACCAATGCCTCGTCCTACGGAGCCGAGTGTCCCACTACCGCTACCTCATCCTACGGAGCCGAGTGTCCCGCTACCACTACCTCGTCCTATGGAGCAAGGTGTCCCGCTACCACTACCTCGTCCTACGGAGCCGGGGTGTCCCGCTACCACTACCTCGTCCTACAGAGCCGAGTGTCCCACTACCACTACCTTGTCCTACGGAGCCAGGTGTCCCGCTACCACTACCTCATCCTACGGGGCCGAGTGTCCCACTACCGCTACCTTGTCCTACAGAGCCAGGTGTCCCGCTACCACTACCTCGTCCTACGAAGCAGAGTGTCCCACTACCGCTACCTCATCCTACGGAGCCGAGTGTCCCGCTATCACTACCTCGTCCTATGGAGCAAGGTGTCCCGCTACCACTACCTCGTCCTACGGATCCAGGTGTCCCTCTATCACTACCTGGTCCTACGGAGCCGGGGTGTCCCGCTATCACTACCTCGTCCTACGTAGCTGGGTGGCCCGCTACCTCGTCCTACGTAGCCAGGTGTCCCTCTACCACTACCTCGTCCTACGTAGCCAGGTGTCCCTCTACCACTACCTCTTCCTACGGAGCAGGGTGTCCCGCTACCGTGTCCTACGGAGCCGAGTGCAACAAATACAGTTTATACAGCTTATCCAAATTCTACACAGATGCACAGCGCCAATATTGCAAATCAAACATTTTCCTGCAGCGGCGGCGGAATAAGGTGAGGGGGATCTCGAGGGGTGTCCCGCTACCAATGCCTCGTCCTACGGAGCCGAGTGTCCCACTACCGCTACCTCATCCTACGGAGCCGAGTGTCCCGCTACCACTACCTCGTCCTATGGAGCAAGGTGTCCCGCTACCAATGCCTCGTCCTACGGAGCCGGGGTGTCCCGCTACCACTACCTCGTCCTACAGAGCCGAGTGTCCCGCTACCACTACCTTGTCCTACGGAGCCAGGTGTCCCGCTACCACTACCTTGTCCTACGGAGCCAGGTGTCCCGCTACCACTACCTTGTCCTACGGAGCCAGGTGTCCCGCTACCACTACCTTGTCCTACGGAGCCAGGTGTCCCGCTACCACTACCTCATCCTACGGGGCCGAGTGTCCCACTACCGCTACCTTGTCCTACAGAGCCAGGTGTCCCGCTACCACTACCTCGTCCTACGAAGCAGAGTGTCCCACTACCGCTACCTCATCCTACGGAGCCGAGTGTCCCGCTATCACTACCTCGTCCTACGGATCCAGGTGTCCCTCTACCACTACCTGGTCCTACGGAGCCGGGGTGTCCCTCTACCACTACCTCGTCCTACGGAGCCGGGTGGCCCGCTACCTCGTCCTACAGAGCCAAGTGTCTGGCAACCGCTACCTCGTCCTACGGAGCAGGGTGTCCCGCTATCACTACCGCGTCCTACGGAGCCGAGTGTCCCGCTATCACTACCTCGTCCTACGGAGCCGAGTGTCCCACTACCACTGCCTCAAATCCAGGCTGCCTCAGACCTTCTAATTTGTTCATAGTCAACAATTCTTGTTTTAATAGCGATTCCTTTAGCTCTCATCGGTCAACTTAACACCAAAAAGATAAAAGCTGGACCAACATGAACAAATCCAACATTAGGGCAATGTGTGTAATTAGGCAAAAAAAGGTAGATTGACCTGAACTGACTGAACTCACCGGCCGCAGTAATGCAGGATGGGGTATGATGTCAGCACGCACACAATGATAAATGCTCGAGCGACAGCAACTGGAACATCATTCGATGGGAAGGAGAGGAGAACATCCTGGTCTACACCAGAGCCAAATAACAAGTATCCACACACTCCTAAATATGTTGTGATCAAATTAAAATACAATAAGATTATTGCACCAAAATACCGTAAAACAAAATCTAGCAACAAAAACATAACCAAACATTGGTGTGTTTCTGGATAAATAGGTAACATGCTTTGCACTCGGCTGTATCCATGAATGGCCAGCAGAACGCTCCAAAGACCTTATGAAACACTTATACATAAACACATTTGTGAGAGAATCTACATATAAATTAATTTACGTGCCCCCTTAAATGAAGCTCATGGACGGCCATTAATAGCTGTCGTCACTGTCATCCACAATATTAACTTTTTCTTTTATAATCTACTTTTTACTATAGCTACATGTAAGTGAAACACATGTCATACATCCAGCCTACTGACAGACAGAGAAGAGAATCATGTAACTTAGGGGCACTCTATGATAATGGAGTATTTTAAAACTTACATTTTATTAGTTTTATTAAAATAACAATGAGTCCCAAAATAGTGCCGCCAAGCCTCGCAGTGTAATGAGACAGCCAGAAAGTCGTCAATAAGATTTTATAATAAATGACAGATCAGCCTAATGAAAATCTCAGCAACAGTTAGGGCTTTATTAGTGTGACAGACTGCGGTGACTGAATGCTCAGATGTGAGCCTCCATTATAAAGAGATACGCAGACCAGTCCTTTTCTGGCCCTATTACAGCATATGGTTAGGGCAGGATTTAGCCTGACTAATGCTACATTAACAACTATAATGAAATATACAATCTCTGATGTTGAAAACAACATCTTATAGTGTGGTAATCTGTGGCTTATACACATCATGTTTGCCAATAATTAAGAGAGAATATATCTACTCATACAGCACTCTTAAGTCTGATTTATAGTGATAAGACTGCCACTGCCAGAGTTCATGTCCTACTAAACGGAGGTTACATGATTATGGAATATTAAGGGTTTACCATTCTGATATATATCCCTTGAATAACTACTCCACTACAATAAGGGAATAACTTTGTTTATACTATCATTACTCCGTCAATGATGTCTCATTATATATCTATGACATCTCCTGTTTAGGACCAAAAAAAAAAAAATTTAAATGGTCCTCTATAAAAAAAAATTTGGATTTATAGACAGCTAATAAAAATATTTTGTCATTTATTATAAAATCTTATTGAAGACTTTCTGGCTGTCTCATTACACTGCGAGGCTTGGCGGTGTTCTCTACCATTTTAAAATTTATATGTTTGTTTATTTCACAATTTTTTGTTTTTTATTTTGCAACTGGTGTCACAGGCACTATTTTGGGACTCATTATTATTTTAATAAAACTAATAAAATGTAAGTTTTAAAATACTCCATTATCATAGAGTGCCCCTAAGTTACATGATTCTCTTCTCTGTACTTAATTTATGTACAGACCCTCACACACGGTGCTAGATCCCACCTGTCCCAGTGTAGACACACAATGCAATAAACATGGCAGTGGTCACTATGATCCCCCAGCGTCGCATGTCCTGCTGCTGCATGCTTCCATACACCGGTACACTACTGACATGACACTGTTAGAGAGAGAAAACAAGTATACTGTGAGATGACCCTGGTAGAAGAACGGCTGGTAAAGAAACAAAGCACTATCCACAAACCTGATATCCAAAGCATATTGTGGGGACAGCATTAAACACTGCAATCCAAGAGGAGGAGCTGCGGAGAGATGAAAGAAGGTCAACAGTAAGGGGGAGTGATGGGGAGAGTCAACTGAGGGGTAGGGAGTGACGGGGAGAGTCAACTGGAGGCTAGAGAGACTGGGAGAGTCGACTGGAGGGTTGAGAGACGGGGAGAGTCGACTGGAGGGTAGAGAGACTGGGAGAGTCGACTGGAGGGTAGAGAGACGGGGAGAGTCGACTGGAGGGTAGAGAGACTAGGAGAGTCGACTGGAGGGTAGAGAGACGGGGAGAGTCGACTGGAGGGTAGAGAGACTGGGAGAGTCGACTGGAGGGTAGAGAGACTGGGAGAGTCAACTGGAGGGTTGAGAGACGGGGAGAGTCAACTGGAGGGTTGAGAGACGGGGAGAGTCAAGAGACAATAGGCAAGACAGAGATGTGTAACATTAAGGGTCAATGGTAGGAGAGAGATGGAAGGAGAGTCAATAGCCAGCACACAGGAGAGAGATGGTAAGTGTCAAGAGATAATGGCGGAAGTCAGAATGTGAGCATCAACAAGAGGGAGGCAGAAGGAGAATATTAACTGTAAACAGTCACAAGGCAGAAGCATAACAACCAGAAACAGATATAAAGCCTCAACATTAGAAATGTGCAAACAGAAAGAGAGTTTTAAGCACGAATATTCAAAATAGAACTTAAAAGAAGAACAAGAAAATGTGATGGAACAGAAAGTTCCATCACTAACCCACATGTTAAGGACAGTATAGGACGGGGTCCATGAAACATCATATAGAAAGTGAAGAGAAGTACCTAGACATGATGTTATTAGACGGGATCTCACTGCTTGGCTGGGCACATCGGTAGATGACAATGAAGGTCACATAACATGTTCCAAGAACGCTGAGAGAGCTGGTAGAGATAACGAGACTTGGCATGGACAAAGCACAATGTAATAGGGAACAACAGCACAATAAACAGGAGGAGAGACTAGTTATACTGTTGGGACATCGAGGAAGGTGGACGGCAGCAACTGACTAGGGGTAAACTAGACGCATGATAGTAACTGACTGCAAACACGGAGATTGGAGATCACCCATTCTGCCATAGGAGGTTGTAGGATAAGTATTTATAGTGATACTAAGGCCACCCACACAATGGTCTTCCTTCATGTACTCCAGGCACGATGCAACATATTATCTCCCGGCTTTTGATCTTTTCTAAATGTTCCACAAACAAAAGTGTAAAGAAGTCCCTACAGTAATTAAATAGTTCTTATATATATATATATATATTTACTATATAAAAGCCTAGTGGCGTGTGTCTGTGTGTGGAAAAAAAAGAAACCAAGCTGCAGCGCCACCTGCTGGGCGGAGTTATACACTGACCTACTAAATTCTTAGTGTGTGTGGGAAAAAAAACAGAAAGGGCTGAAATTTGGTATACTAAGATGTTTTTAATTTGTTAATTTAATTTGTTAATTGTTAAAAGTGTTTATAAAGATTTAAAATATATATATATATATATATTTCTTGAAGGAGAAGTGACAGTGGGGAGTGGTTGGTGGTTGCCGGGGGTGACAGTGGGGAGTAGTTGGTGGTTGCCGGGGGTGACAGTTGGGAGTGGTTGGTGGTTGCCGGGGGTGACAGTGGGGAGTGGTTGGTGGTTGCCGGGGGTGACAGAGCGAGAGGAGTGTGATACTCAGGACCGCTGAGAGAGATCCCTGTGTCTGGATAGACATCTGGATAGATGTGGCGATGAAAATGAAGGATGAGGTGGTGACATGTGGACAAAACCACGTTAAAAAAGGGTGCTTACGTCGGGAAGTAACGCTCTTCCCCTGAGGAGGCCTGGGCTAGGCCCAAATGCATGACAAGAACCTTTTTAACACCTTAAGTAGCTTGATTTGACTAGAATGCATGAGTATCATGCACAGGTTAACTTGTGTATATATATATATATATCTTTACTGAATACATTTGTTTTTCAGATTTTCAATTAACCAAGTTTTACATATCACAATATATTAAACACAGATGTGTCCAAAATAAAATCAGTGATAAACTGAATCATGTTGTGAATTGGCCCTGACTTGGGGTTAATCCTCGGTGTTCTGGGCTGTCGGTTGGCACCTCTTGGGGGTGGCAGTAATACATGACGTTCGGGGCATACTAGGAGCACGATGATAAAGCCACTCACCTGGCATATTTTTGGACACTGATCTCACGTGGTAGTGACAGTGGCAGGATGAGTAAAATTCCGGTGACTGTGATGGTAAATTTGCGGTCTGCATACCATGGGATGGTGCTACCTGGCAGCGAGTGCATCATAGCGCCAAGAACTGCGCACAGGGAGAAAAGAAAGACACAAGATCAGGATCACACGGAGGAGAGATGGAGACGAGAGGGAAGAATGGAGGAGGAACTCATCACAACACAACAGGACAGGTCAGTAAGTATTCCAGGTCCCTCACGTTTATCCAGCTGGTCCCCGATGATGATGAAGAAGGCGATGCAGGTACCGAAAGTGTAAACAGCGATGAGTATCTCGCACAGCACCCCAGCAACACGCCCACAGATCCCTCGCACAACCTCCTGGTACGTCCGCTCGCTGCACGCATCCGCGCAGTGCGCCAGGATGACCAGACCACTTATAATGAAGAGCAGCAGGACCTAGATGGGAATGGGTGAGGACGCCATATCAGGAACCACATAGGGCAGTACAGCAACAAGTCCCGCGTACAGCAACAAGTCCCGCGTACAGCAACAAGTCCCACGTACAGCAACAAGTTCCACATACAAGTCCCACATACAGCAACAAGTCCCACGTACAGCAACAAGTCCCACGTACAGCAACAAGTCCCACGTACAGCAACAAGTTCCACATACAAGTCCCACATACAGCAACAAGTCCCACGTACAGCAACAAGTCCCACGTACAAGTCACACATACAGCAACAAGTCACACGTACAAGTCACACATACAAGTCCCACGTACAGCAGCAAGTCCCACGTACAGCAGCAAGTCCCGCGTACAGCAACAAGTCCCGCGTACAGCAACAAGTCCCGCGTACAGCAACAAGTCCCGCGTACAGCAACAAGTCCCGCGTACAGCAACAAGTTCCACATACAAGTCCCACGTACAGCAGCAAGTCCCGCGTACAGCAACAAGTCCCACGTACAGCAACAAGTCCCACGTACAGTAACAAATCCCACGTACAGCAATAAGTCCCACGTACAAGTCCCACATACAGCAACAAGTCACTTGTACAGCAACAAGTCCCACGTACAGTAACAAATCCCACGTACAGTAACAAGTCCCACGTACAGTAACAAATCCCACATACAGTAACAAATCCCACGTACAGTAACAAGTCCCACGTTCAGAAACAAGTCCCACTTACAGCAACAAGTCACACATACAAGTCCCACGTACAGTAACAAGTCCCACGTACAGTAACAAGTCCCACGTACAAGTCCCACGTACAAGTCCTACATACAGCAACAAGTCACTCGTACAAGTCCCACATACAGCAACAAGTCCCACGTACAGCAACAAGTCCCACATACAGCAACAAGTCACTCGTACAGCAACAAGTCCCACGTACAACAACAAGTCCCACGTACAGCAACAAGTCACACGTACAACAACAAGTCCCACGTACAGCAACAAGTCCCACGTACAAGTCCCACATACAGCAACAAGTCACACGTACAGCAACAAGTCCCACATACAGCAACAAGTCACACGTACAGCAACAAGTCCCACATACAGCAACAAGTCCCACGTACAGCAACAAGTCACTCGTACAGCAACAAGTCACTCGTACAGCAACAAGTCCCACGTACAACAACAAGTCCCACATACAGCAACAAGTCCCACGTACAACAACAAGTCCCACGTACAGCAACAAGTCCCACGTACAACAACAAGTCCCACATACAGCAACAAGTCCCAGGTACAGCAACAAGTCCCACATACAGCAACAAGTCCCACGTACAACAACAAGTCCCACGTACAGCAACAAGTCCCACGTACAAGTCCCACATACAGCAACAAGTCACACGTACAGCAACAAGTCCCACATACAGCAACAAGTCCCACATACAGCAACAAGTCACTCGTACAGCAACAAGTCCCACATACAGCAACAAGTCCCACGTACAACAACAAGTCCCACGTACAGCAACAAGTCACACGTACAGCAACAAGTCACACGTACAGCAACAAGTCACTCGTACAGCAACAAGTCCCACATACAGCAACAAGTCCCACGTACAACAACAAGTCACACGTACAGCAACAAGTCACACGTACAGCAACAAGTCCCACATACAGCAACAAGTCACTCGTACAGCAACAAGTCCCACATACAGCAACAAGTCCCACGTACAGCAACAAGTCCCACGTACAACAAGAAGTCCCACATACAACAACCGCACAGTAACAAACCAATAAGGGTCAGGAACGTATTGAATAAAACCTAGGTTTTATACCAGGACATGCACTGAGCACTAATACACAGGTTTTCTGGCCTCTACTGTTCACTTACATAAAAATGGCTACAAGTCAGCAGGAAAGGGGACTGTTCACAAGAACTTACATTCTAGGGGGTCGATGTATTAAGCACATTCAAGAGCAAAGTTGAATTATTGAAACTGCCCAATATCTGTATTGATACATAACTCTGTACCTCTTTATATACAGGTAGTAGCCAACACCTGGGAGAATGAGGAATACGGCTCATACGCTAAGTAAATTATAGAAATAAATACATGCAGATAATGTGTAATTAATAGTTTGATGAGTATGACAACGATGTTACCCAAATCTGACCCCGATCGGGCATTTATGGGATATTTTGGATCAATGCCTGAGAGAGTCAGACCTCAGCAACGTTCTGCACAAACCCACACGTTGGTAGACCTGACACCATGGCACATACAGACCATACGCCGTATCAGTCTGTACATAGTCCAGACTAGGTCTAGCTGGGTGTGTAAGATGGGATTACATCTGTTATATCCTTATACGTCCCTCTGTACCTATATCTGTCACAGGTTACTATACACTCTGTGTACTTACCAGCTGCAGCACTATCCCTGCAGTGACTCCTCCCGCTGCGCTGAAGGCAGCGGGGAAGTTAAGCAGCCCAGCTCCCAGCGCTGCGTTTACCACTATGAAGACGGCACCGATGGAAGATGTCCCTCCGGTCAGCCTCCTGGTCTCCGGGACAATGGGGCTCTGCAGGAGGCGAGCACGTTCCCCTGCATCCCACGAATACTCTGCATTGATGCCTACGTTACCCAGGGACATCTTGCTTGGGACAATGATGACAGCATCCGTCTGGGACTTTTCTGCATGGGACACAGATTGCAATAAGTGAGCAGCCGCACAGCTAATGATGTGATCAGCACATCCCAGTATAAGACCTAGTGTCACTTCCCTCACTGCCGCTATCTGTCCACACACACATGAGGTTTATGCTTCTAGCAGGAAACTGTGACCTTTCCCTCATTGCAAAGTGCTGACTGGCCAGAGACTAACCACCTCCCCACCCCAGCATAACGTATATCAGCAGGGAGGAGAGGGGGACAAGTGCCCACCAGGTATAACATAGGTATGTAGGTGCAGCACTGTGGCTCAGCGGTTAGTATTACATATAGGGTGGCTCAGTGGTATTATCTATACGGTGGCTTGGTGGTTAGTATTATATATATATATATATATATATATATATATATATATATATATATATATATATATAGTGACTCAGTGGTTATTATCTTTAGGGTGGCTCAGTGGTTAGTATTATCTATAAAGTGGCTCAGTGGTTAGTATTATATATAGAGTGACTCAGTGGTTAGTATTATCTATAGAGTGGCTCAGTGGTTAGTATTATCTATAGAGTGGCTCAGTGGTTAGTATTATCTATAGAGTGGCTCAGTGGTTAGTATTATCTATAGAGTGGCTCAGTGGTTAGTATTATATATAGAGTGACTCAGTGGTTAGTAATATATATATATATATATATATATATATATATATAGTGACTCAGTGGTTAGTATTATCTATAGAGTGACTCAGTGGTTAGTATTATCTATAAAGTGGCTCAGTGGTTAGTATTATATATAGAGTGACTCAGTGGTTAGTATTATCTATAGAGTGGCTCAGTGGTTAGTATTATCTATAGAGTGGCTCAGTGGTTAGTATTATCTATAGAGTGGCTCAGTGGTTAGTATTATCTATAGAGTGGCTCAGTGGTTAGTATTATATATAGAGTGACTCAGTGGTTAGTAATATATATATATATATATATATATATATATATAGTGACTCAGTGGTTAGTATTATCTATAGAGTGGCTCAGTGGTTAGTATTATATATAGAGTGACTCAGTGGTTAGTATTATCTATAGAGTGGCTCAGTGGTTAATATTATATATAGAGTGACTCGGTGGTTAGTATTATCTATAGAGTGACTCAGTGGTTAGTATTATCTATAGAGTGGCTCAGTGGTTAGTATTATTTATAGGGTGGCACAGTGGTTTCAATTTCTACCTCACAGCAATGGGGTCATGAGTTTCAATCCTAACCATGGCCTTATCTGTATTTCCTCCCACACTCCAAAAACCTACTTGTAGTTTGATTGGCTACTGACAAAATTAACACTAGTCTGTGTGTGTGTATCTGTGTGTTAGGGAATTTAGACTGTAAGCTCCAATGGGGCAGGGACTGATGTCAGTGACAAATATTCACTGTACAGACATTCCCACAGCAGCCTCTGAGAGCTAGTGTGAGAATGGAATGCAATGTACTTTCTATCTGCCCCCCTGGGGTGTTAGGGCCGGGGGTATATTACAGTGTGGGGCACCTCAGTCACTATTTGCCCCTCTGGGGTGCTAGGACCGGGGGTATATTACAGTGTGGGGCCCCTCTGGGGTGCTAGGACCGGGGGTATATTACAGTGTGGGGCCCCTCGGTCACTATCTGCCCCTCAGTCACTATTTGCCCCTCTGGGGTGCTAGGACCAGGGATATATTACAGTGTGGGGCCCCTCGGTCACTATTTGCCCCCCGCCCGGGTACATGAGACGATCTTACCTGGTCAGCGGCGGCTTATAGGTCACGTGATCGGCCGCTCCTGTCACATGACCGCCGCGCACAGCCCTCTGGGAGTTGTAGTCTGATGATCTCACAGCCTCACCCTGCCCTCTGCTGGCTGTAATGTGTAATACATATATATATATATATATATATATATATATCTGCTGTGTGTGTGTGAGAGGGGTGATGAATACAATATACCTGTATTATAATACAGTGACTACATATTACCAGCCCTGTATATGGGGGGGGGGGGAATCTTGACATGAAACACAAAGTAAAAAATGGCCTTGCCCCATGAGCTGACAATCTACGAAGTGTGGGAAACACACTATACAGAAGGTAAAGATGGCCTTGCCCCATGAGCTGACAATCTACGAGGTGTGGGGAACACACTATACAGAAGGTAAAGATGGCCTTGCCCCATGAGCTGACAATCTACGAGGTGTGGGGAACACACTATACAGAAGGTAAAGATGGCCTTGCCCCATGAGCTGACAATCTACGAGGTGTGGGGAACACACTATACAGAAGGTAATGATGGCCTTGCCCCATGAGCTGACAATCTACGAGGTGTGGGGAACACACTATACAGAAGGTAAAGATGGCCTTGCCCCATGAACTGACAATCTACGAGGTGTGGGGAACACACTATACAGAAGGTAAAGATGGCCTTGCCCCACGAGCTGACAATCTACGAGGTGTGGGGAACACACTATACAGAAGGTAATGATGGCCTTGCCCCATGAGCTGACAATCTACAAGGTGTGGGGAACACACTATACAGAAGGTAAAGATGGCCTTGCCCCATGAGCTAACTATCTATGAGGTGTGGGGTACACATGAGTTGTAGAATAACAATGTAGCTGGGGGAGGGGACAGTGTGTGCGGCTGCTATAAGGCAGCAGCATTATCAGCCACCAATAATAAAGCCGCCATTGGAGACTGACATTCCTGGGCAGCTCCTGGTGGGGGGTACGGCTGGCATGTGGGGATACAGTGTGAGGTGGAGACACAGAACCGGTCACTGTAGACATCTTACACCAGCTGCCGGCAGCCATAACACCGATTATCATAACTGAGCAACTTCATCTGCTGCATCATGTGGTTCTCTGTCAGACGGGGGTAACTGTGTGATGCTCACTGCTGGGACAGAGGTGGGAGATTTACCAAGTGGGCGGGACATAATGAAGCCCCACCTACCTCAGTAACATATAGAGTGACAGGACCACCCATCACACCCCGGCCACGCTGTATACTGGGTGTAATGTCCTTGCTGCAGGTAGAACCGGCCGCTTTCTGGAGTCCGGGAGGTTTTCCTCTAATTCGAGTTTCCTGGACGCTCTACGAGAAGTTACTAGAGTCTAGCGCGGGGTTTCTCCAATCCAGTCCTCAGAGCCCTAACAGTACATGTTTTCCAGATCTCCCTGCTGGAGCACAGGTGTAATCATTACTGAGTGATACATTATAACAGACCCACAGGTGATATAATTATTTCCTGGCACCTGCACTGAGGACTTGATTGGGGAATCACTGAGTCAACATCCTCTGTAGTGGAAGATTGGACATTAATGCCCCTTGAAGAGCAGATTATCAGGGTTATGTGCTCACTACGCAGTGGTTGGAATATGGGGAGAGCAAATTCTCTGAACAAGAGGTAAAAGTGTAATTTTTGGAGCAATCAGATCATTTTATAGGGACATCTTTCAACAGATTGGCTTTGAATACTAACCACACTTCTCAGCAAATTTTTAGCTACAGACAAATTTCAGAGGATCCCAATCATGAGCGGATGGGACATAAGACCGGAGAGAACTGAGAGCAGGAGCCCAAGTTTACATATAGGAACGAGGGGGGAAATGTATGAGAGAAGTAGAGGCGCAGGGAAGTACACGGGGGGGAGCAGAGGATCAGAGGGAAGTTGTTGGTTATATGTGCAATGATTGTCTCTCATTTATTCAGCTTCTGACAGGTGAACAGAGAAAACCTGACCTGCAGATAGCCGATATGTGCAGTGTGTGTGTCCCCTCTTTATAAAGTGCAGGACAGCAGGGAAATATAACATGTTCTACCCAACCGCTCGGACATAGACTTTGCAGAAGAGGGCCGTGTATTTGTCAGATTTTGGCTCTGCAGAGACCAAGCTAACACCTGTGGGCCCCCACGTAGTTCAGCCTTAGGATCTGGTCATGAACTCCCCGGCCTGCACATAAGCAGAGATCCAGTCAGAGCTCAGGAACACCCCGTTCAGATACTGAACCCCCGGTTATTAGGGCATCGAGAGACCCACATTACACAACACAGCCGGTAGCAAAACGTTTCTGGAATAATCTGAGGACAAACGACCACCTGAACATTCCCAAATGGACTTTATTGAAAACAATACATTCAAAGTGTTGTTCATCTCTCCCCCAGATATCAGCACCCTAAGACTGTCACAATGGTTGGTGATATCACGGCGAAGGGTGATGGGGCCAATAATTAAACCCTTTTATTTATAGGCTAGAGAGGTGCAGAACAGCAAGATGGGTCCCGATATCCAAGCGTGAGCTGTCGTGTCACCGGAGCGGCTCCAGGACTGACCTATCCCAGATTCACACACTTCTTTTCCTCTAAAAAGCCGCAACAAGGAATCAGTTCATGGAAAGCGGAGACATCTAACACCGGGATATCTGTAACAGTTCTAAAGGTAAATACATCAGCGGGTGAAGCGTTCTCTGACCCCAGTCAGGGTGTCAGGGGAGAGAGCGGCTTTCTAAACGTGGGGACTCCCTCACTTGGTGACCTGATGGATGGCGTGAGCAAGATAACCAACGTTCCCCGATGTGACACCGGCCACAGAGATGCGACCGTCCTTGGTCATGTAGATGGAGAACTCTTTAGTGAGACGCTCCACCTTAGGGAGAGAACAGAAAGAAAAACATTTAATATTCACGTCAGTGAGATGAGGGTTCTCCGAGGAAACTCCTATAATTGGATAATTTGTCCCTTCCTGAAACACATATCTTATTTACACTAAGGATAAGTATTTACAGTAATTGGGGTTGTTCTGTATCGCCCGCGGCCTGTCTGCGAGGAACGGAGCGAGACCTACACATCTCAATCACTATTATAGTCCTTTCATCAACTTAAAGAAACAGCTGTCAGATACCATCAACCTAGTCATACCCTATAGTCCTAGTCCTCGATCTCCCCCCAATTCCTCTGTAATCATTACTATTACAACGGTTTTCCAGCATTTCCACAGATCACCTTCTGGAGGGAGGAGAGATGCCTGTAAAACGCTAATAACTAATCCTGTGCGGCTCACAAGCCGCTGAGCACACACTGATAACCCAATCACCTGGAAGCCGGGCCAGGTCATTAGAGCCGTGTCCGGTAGTGCCACGTGAACACTCATCTGCAGTAATAACCGTGACCCACAATCCTTTGCTGCTCACCTGTTCTGGGCGTAGGCCGGTGAAACAGAACATGCCGATCTGGTCGCTGATATGCTGCCAGCTATGGATGGAGCCCTCCTTCTTCAGGTTGGACACCAGCTGCTCCCGCATACTAATAATACGGTTGGCCATTCCCTTCACCTCCTGCAGCCTGTGGGGAGACAGTGACTTTATACAAGTCTGGAGAATCACAGCCCTAGAAATCCACGCGCATTATAATTACCACTCGCCACGGAGGTCTGGCTGGGTCAGTATAGCTGCCGCTATTCTTGCCCCGTTAAGAGGAGGGTTGGAGTACATGGGACGAATCAGGATTTTTAGTTGCGATTCCACCCTCTTGGCTTCATCAACATCACTGCAGACCACGGTGAAAGCACCGACACGTTCACCTAGAGCAGAACACAGCGACCGGTCACACAAGACGGAGCCTTAAACCAACAGGACGCACAATGACCACAACAGAGGTGACCAAACAATCCCTCATCGTCTTCAATAGACCATATATAGACTACTCACCATACATCCCCATGTTCTTCGCATACGACTGGGACACCACAACATTGAGCCCCTCCTGGATAAAGTGACGCACAGCCCAAGCATCTCTGTCAATGTCCCCACTGGCAAATCCTTGGTACGCCATGTCAAAGAAGGGGAAGAGGCGACGACTCTGGAAGGAAATAAAAATAAAGTGCGGAGTGAAATCATTTAATAATAATAATCTGGGTGAATTACTAAGAAGACCACAGGGCAGCGACTCTGTGACATAAGGGGAACGGCTGCAGAATATTCAGGGTAAACCAGGTGTGATCAGTGCCTAGGACGGGGTTTAGATTATACAGGTTCTGTGTCTTCCAGAAGCCCAGCTCTGGCCAGTATCTACCCACTGCACCCACCTTGATCACAGCAGCCAGCTCTGGCCAGTATCTACCCACTGCACCCACCTTGATCACAGCAGCCAGCTCTGGCCAGTATCTACCCACTGCACCCACCTTGATCACAGCAGCCAGCTCTGGCCAGTATCTACCCACTGCACCCACCTTGATCACTGCAGCCAGCTCCTTCCACTGCTCCTTCTTGGGGTCCACGCCGGTGGGGTTGTGAGCACAGGCATGGAGGAGGATGATGCTCTGCTCTGGGATTTTCTGGAAAAGCAGAAAACAAGTTGTCCAACTAGGAAGGTTCTAGAGAGGGGTAGAGTAGTTCTGGCTCAACGAGAGTGTGTACGATGATCACTCACCGATATATCCTCCAGAGCACCAGAAAAATCAAAGCCACACGTCTTGGGGTCATAATATCTGTAGTCTTTAAGCTCCAACCCAGCATCACGGAATATTGGGGTGTGGTTACCCCAGGAAGGTTTAGGCAGATACACGTCCCGGCTGAACTTGTAGAACCTTTGCTGTGAAGAAATAAATCACATAATATTTCATCTGACTGGAATAAGTCAGTAAGAGTCCAATAGGTGTCAGTCCGAGTATGTGACCGCATTGTCTGCACACGTCCAGGACTCGTCTGGAAAGGATTAAAGAGCTCGGCCCCTTATACCTCCGTCACAGCGGTCAGGGATCATTAACGTGCACATGTGAACTGATATGTTCCACTGGTGGAGAATGTATTATACCACAGTCCATGATACCGTATGTACATATAATAAGACCATCGCAGATCGAACACCTGGAGAGACTGACATCAGTATTATAAATCTCTACGGATCATCATTGGGAATAACCATAGGGGCCGTCATTAAAGTAGAACACAGAGGAGGAGAAACGCAGCGGGAACATTAATCTGCCAATCACATCTCACTCACCAAGAAGTTGGCTCCAACTCGCAGAGACCCGGTTCCAGAGATGGTCTGTACAGTAATATACTGGAGGGAGAGAGAAAGAGCTCAGTGTACAGACGTCATCAGATCAATACATTCGTGTTAGCAGCTTCCTGTCCCGGACGGTATCGTGAATATAAGAGGTGAGGTCCAATCACTGTTACATCAGTATTTCCGTTTCATTGATTTGGAATCTGAGCTGCTCTTATACAGACACTGTCTCATACCTCTCGTTCCATTCACTCCTGTAGACGCTACACCTCAATTAACTGGATACTAGACGGGACACAGGCTGTGGTGGATCAGAAGAGAACAGGCAATGCTCACACCTGTAAGTGTGTTACACGGGGGATACAGACTGACGCACCCTCTGTGCTGTACACCTCCAGAGTGCTCACACCTGTAAGTGTGTTACACGGGGGATACAGACTGACGCACCCTCTGTGCTGTACACCTCCAGAGTGCTCACACCTGTGTGTTACACGGGGGATACAGCCTGACGCACCCTCTGTGCTGTACACCTCCAGAGTGCTCACACCTGTGTGTTACACGGGGGATACAGACTGACGCACCCTCTGTGCTGTACACCTCCAGAGTGCTCACACCTGTGTGTTACACGGGGGATACAGACTGACGCACCCTCTGTGCTGTACACCTCCAGATTGCTCACACCTGTAAGTGTGTTACACGGGGGATACAGCCCCCACGCACCCTATGTGCTGTACACCACCAGAGTGCTCACACCTGTAAGTGTGTTACACGGGGGATACAGCCCCCACGCACCCTCTGTGCTGTACACCACCAGAGTGCTCACATTTGTACTACACACTCTGCTGTGTGACCTCCATTGACCTCAGGTCATTACCTGGTTCCATCCACTTATCCTGTAGTTTATACTTACACTAAAATACCTGACCGACCGGGAAGAAACAGGCGCCTGCAGCACATCTCAGGAAGACAAGTTTTGCTCCCCAGTAGGACACTGTTTAGTATTATAAATTCACTTCTGTGCAGCCGTTCTGGACAACAGGATGTGTGCAGTCTGTCTGCATGTTGGCACATGGAGCTCATGTGTATATATCAGTGCTAAGAAGCTGGATACTCCTACATCAGGTAATCTCCACTGTAAGAGGCGGAGAGTAGGGTAAAGATAATAACATTATCCCCTCTCTCCATTGTCCCTTCGCTTCTTGCAGAAATTCACCAAAAATAATCACCCAGAACATTGGAAAAATAAAAGCCAGATATTCTATCCCCAACACACCCAAATTTTGTCTGCCCCTTTAAAGGTATCTACACACTATGGAGTGCAGAGATGGCGTAGAGAACAGGATGGCGGCACAGTGAAGGCTACAAGCGGCAGATAACAGCGTTATAGGCACAGTAACCCCTCACATGTATAGGGCGATAACAGACCCATCACTGGCCAGAGATCCCAAGAATCTAGAAACAGCGGCAGATCCAACACTGTACACAATATTACATCTATGAACTACACACTTTGGAACATAATCCTTAAAAAGAATTGACACAGGTCAGCTAAAAATCTCCAAGGTCATAAGTAGATAGGTTAGAAGCAACATTGGTAAACGCAGACTCACCCGTCCACTCTGAACAACCTCAGCGTTGTCACCAAGCGCCAGCTGAGCCGATGCCCGGGCAAACTCCGCCAAACCCCCAATAGGGAGGTATTCCTTGTCTAGGCTCTTGGCGGCCATCTGTGCCTCCGCCTGAGAAAGAAAGTAACATCAGATGCACACATTAGCGGGTAATATCTCGGGGGAGCGGGCAATGTCTCGGGGTACCTGGTAATATCTCGGGGGAGCGGGCAATGTCTCGGGGTACCTGGTAATATCTCGGGGGAGCGGGCAATGTCTCGGGGTACCTGGTAATATCTCAGGGGGGGGGGAATCCTGTAATAACTCGGGGGGGGGGGGGGGGGGGGAGAGAATCGGGATCTGGTTATATCTCGGCGGGGATCTGGTAATATCTCGGGGTACCCGGTACATGGGGAGAAGACTACAGAATAAGATTATCAGATGCTCAGTACGTACATAGATTTTCCTTACTCCGCTAGATTCCGAGCGCTTCCACCAGCTCTAGTTTAGGACGCAGCGGCCCCTGAGCTTTATACCGAAATTGTCAATATCTGTTTTTATTCTGTGTGTGGACACTGCTCAGTAACACTTCTATCTCATTATACAGTTCTCTAAATCAATTCCTACTCTGCACAATGTACTGTATATAAGATAATGATGGGTCTATTTACCAATGACAGCGGCAGTACAAGCGACACTTCACCCACCTGCCTGGAGACAAATTGTCTAGAAAAATGTCTATAAAAACATCTTATTAACATAGTATTCTTAATAAATAGACTCCTAAGTGTCGCTGTGTATTTGCCGTATCACTTCTTACAGTGTTGTGCTGCAGTATATAATGGCTCAGTCATACAACCAGCTGGCGCTGCAGAATTGCGCTATGATATAACTGTACTGGCGATAGCGGGGGCCCATTACAGAACGCAGACTTGTGCCAGGAAAGTTGGGGCTTTGACCTCTAACTGCAGCACATTACGTTATAATTTCTATTTGTTTTTCAGGATTGAATCAAAGATCAAGTAAACAGTTTTATTGGCAAATTATGAAAAGGTTCAAAGTAGAAGCTGCAGGACTGATGTGTTACCAGTGACTGGTGCACTCGTTCCTCCCTAACTCCCAGGTCGTATGGGGACACCCTGGCCTGGAGCACACAGATCATATGCATGGGGCGTGTTCTGCACATACAGTTTTACATCTGTGGACCAACAGAATCACAGTACACCCCCCCCCCCCCCTTCCCTCTTAATTCAAGAGCAACGTCCTACCGACCACTCCTGAGACACGCCCCAGATGTGAGAGAACCAGGCAGTGATTCCTCGCAACACAAAACCATAGACTAACAAATAATACAACTATTTCACATGTTACTACCATTGTAATAGGACAACTGGCTAAACAAGGGACAGTTGGGTGCAAAGTATAACAGGGGTTATATCAAGACGGGGACATTTGGGAAGAAAGAGTTAAAGCCACTGGCCAGACTCCTGTCATCCCCCAACATTCCAGTCCAATGTACAGTATCTGAGTATCACACGGGAAGTCTGGAAGTTACAGGTGACTAATCCCATAGGGAACCTCACCCTACGTATAGTTTGCCTGATGAACGTGTTCCTATAAGATCATCTATATGTAACGATTTCCACCCACTGACATGAGCAGTTGCTGTCTATAGTAAATGTTTCACATCTACCATCAATAACTCTGTGATAATAGACAGTCCCTACATATAATCACTCACGTCCAGTCACATGGTGTGTAACCGTTTCAGCGCCTCACCTTCCGCACGCTGCTCAGAACGAACGGCTTCCCAGCGTCATCACGATAAGCCCCGACCCCCAGATTCATCTTCTTGGGGTTAGTGTCCCTCTTGAAAGCTTCTGTCACCCCGAGGATAGGGTCAGGGGGGCCCATCTCAACATGAGACCACCAGGAGCTGACAGTACAACAGGATCGTTAGAAGTGTCATACAGCTATAAGGGACCATTCTTTAATTGTACAATAGTACACACTGTTACCCTCCCCCCTCCATTACAAACCACAGTCATTTCAGCTGCTGTGACATCACTGCCATGATGTATGAATCCACCAACCCACATCTCAGCAAGTCTGCAAAGCTGTCTCTCAAACTCTGCCTGCTCAGATAGAGAAGCCCCTCCCTCCTAACATGGCAGCCGCTGCAGAAAAGTGAGAATGGTGAATATATTTACTTATTATTCAGCTCGGTAGGACCCAGCTTTTATGGATATTAAGGTCAAATAACGGATTTACTGGCTCTTTAAAATAGCAAAACATGTAATTGGTAGATATGGGTTACAGTGCACCAGTAGTATTAATTGCCCCTGGGGTATATAGGCAGGGGTATGCTCAGCCCTGTTCCGGGTACACATTGATTTGCAGACTCCAGAATAGATCATTCCCCATGTGTCACAGTGGGGGGGGGGGGGGTAATGTCAGGGACAGGGAAGGTGATCTATAAACAGCAGCTGGCAGTGAGCCAGCCCCTCGGCTGCAGGGGGGGGGGCTGTGCGTGGGTCAGAGGATCGGATGCCCTGGGGTTGTCAGTGTGTACAGCGCAGACCGCACATCGTGACTGTAGATGTAAGGACCCATCACTGGGACTGGTACAGGGACTTACTGAGAGCTGCCCCCCCCCCCCCAGCTCTCACCGTCTCTGATCAGTCTGTCAAATAGCCTCCCCCCCCCCCCCCCTCCAGGCACAGTGAGGCACTGTCCTTGAGGTACCCCCAGGTGCCAGGGCAGCAAGGCACTCGCCTGGAGATTAGGTCAGGGCAGTGAGGCACTATCCTAGAGGCCACCCCGCAGGGGCCAGGGCAGTGAGGCACTGTCCTGGAAGCTGTCCCCCCCCTCCAGGGGCAGTGAGGCACTGTCCTGGATGCTGTCTCCCCCCCCCCCCCCCCCCCTCCCTCAGGGGCAGTGAGGCACTGTCCTGGATGCTGTCTCCCCCCCCCCCCCCAAGGGCAGTGAGGCACTGTCCTGGAAGCTGTCTCCCCCCCCCCCCTCCAGGGGCAGTGAGGCACAGCACAGGAGAAGCAGCATTTGTCAGCAGCACAATCAGCTTCATGTTAATCCTGCTGATGCCCATTTATTCTGTACCCCACAGCTGTATACGGCACAGACTTCACTATCAGACAATCACTGTATACACTGTACAGAGGCAGAGTACTGAGGACTCAGAGGTATGAAGTACTCCCAGCTGTACATGTTTAGGTACCACAGAGACATGCAGTAAAGTCCCATCACATACGTGCTGTGACCCTACTGAATATATTCATTAAGACACGTGGAGCGGAATAGACTAATCCCCACTTCCTAGTAACCATGTATAACCCCATGCACTGCAGACTGCACACGTAACATGCACAGGGTCATGTATGTACACAGGCCGCAGTCATACCACAGAGATCAGACGTGTCACACGGATCACACACATACATCCTGGGCCAGGCCGGGTTTTCATCTTCACAGGACCTTCAAATCTGTCTCCAGCAGAGAGAGACTTAACTCTGTCACTGTGTGATCCCAGCACAGCCAGACATGTACCCACTGGGGGGTGCCCAGCACCTGGCACACCCTGGGGTCACTAGAACACATCAATCACCCCAAAATACAGCCCTGCACCCCTGTGACCTACATGTGTCCTTGTCTCCCTGACAGTGAGGGGTTAATACAGAGGACCCTGGATACCCGGCAGCCAGAGGGTTAAACTGTCAGCTCTGTCGCCAAGTGCTGGACACCGGGTGAGGATTATATCACTGTAATATATATATATATATATATAATATGTCACCGCCTGGGCAGCAGCAGCAGTCACCCCAATATATTATTACCCCCCCCCCCCCATACACATAATCCCCCAGTGACCCCCCAGGAGGCTCCTGCGCTATAAACAAGTCACTCCGTGGCCACCACAAGCCTCCATGTTAGAGCATCAGCTCTTGGGCCCAGTTTGTGGTTACAGATGATTATAATGGTAATAATAACACCCGCTGCCCCCTGCACTGAGTGTAAGCTCCTGGGATCAGCCCCTTACCTGGCTCTCAGGGCCCCCACACAGGGCTGGTACCGGGTCACCCCGGAGCACAGAGCGGACTTCAGCAGAGACATGTTACCCGGAGAGGAGACAGACGGGACTGACCGGAGGGCGGGTGATACAGGGCGACACCAACACCCGGAACACAGCGCCCCCTGCGGCCGGGAGGCTCCAGCGCCACATGTACATACATCACATGTAACCTCACACATCACATGTAACCTCACACATCACATGTATGTAACCTCACACATCACATGTATGTAACCTCACACATCACATGTATGTAACCTCACACATCACATGTATGTAACTAAGCACACATCACATGTATGTAACCTCACACATCACATGTAACCTCACACATCACATGTAACCTCACACATCACATGTATGTAACTGAGTGCTGGTCACACATCACATGTATGTAACCTCACACATCCCATGTATGTAACCTCACACATCCCATGTATGTAACTGAGTGCTGGTCACACATCACATGTATGTAACCTCACACATCACATGTATGTAACTAAGCACACATCACATGTATGTAACCTCACACATCACATGTAACCTCACACATCACATGTAACCTCACACATCACATGTATGTAACTGAGTGCTGGTCACACATCACATGTATGTAACCTCACACATCCCATGTATGTAACCTCACACATCCCATGTATGTAACTGAGTGCTGGTCACACATCACATGTATGTAACTGAGTGCTGGTCACACATCCCATGTATGTAACCTCACACATCACATGTATGTAACCTCACACATCACATGTATGTAACCTCACACATCACATGTATGTAACCTCACACATCACATGTATGTAACTGAGTGCTGGTCACACATCACATGTATGTAACCTCACACATCACATGTATGTAACTAAGCACACATCACATGTATGTAACCTCACACATCACATGTAACCTCACACATCACATGTAACCTCACACATCACATGTATGTAACTGAGTGCTGGTCACACATCACATGTATGTAACCTCACACATCCCATGTATGTAACCTCACACATCCCATGTATGTAACTGAGTGCTGGTCACACATCACATGTATGTAACCTCACACATCACATGTATGTAACTAAGCACACATCACATGTATGTAACCTCACACATGACATGTAACCTCACACATCACATGTAACCTCACACATCACATGTATGTAACTGAGTGCTGGTCACACATCACATGTATGTAACCTCACACATCCCATGTATGTAACCTCACACATCCCATGTATGTAACTGAGTGCTGGTCACACATCACATGTATGTAACTGAGTGCTGGTCACACATCCCATGTATGTAACCTCGCACATCACATGTAACCTCACACATCACATGTATGTAATCTCACACATCACATGTAACCTCACACATCCCATGTATGTAACTGAGTGCTGGTCACACATCACATGTATGTAACTCCACCCCCCTTACAGGTCATGCAGAGCACAGAGTCCCTGCACATCACAGTATACACTGACCAGACACAACCTTAGGACCACTGACCAGTGAAGGGATAACACTGATTATCTGGTGACAATGACACCTGTCAGGGGTGGGATATATTAGGCACCAAGTGAACGGTCAGTTCTTGAAGTTGATGTGTTGGAAGCAGGATAAATGGGCAATGTAAGGATTTGAGCGACTCTGACAAGGGTTAAATTGTGATGTCTGTACGGCTGAGTCAGAGCTTCTCCAAAACGGCAGATCTTGTGGGGTGTTCCCGGTGTACAGTGGTTAGTACCTACCAGAAGTGGTCCAAGGGAGGACAACCAGTGAACCAGCAACAGGGTCATGGGTGTCCAAGAATCATTGAAGCCTGTGGCGAATTACGTTTTCTTTTACATCATGTGGACGGCCGGGTGCGTGTGCGTCATTTACCTGGGTAAGAGATGGCACCAGGATGCACTATGGGAAGCCAGGCCGGCGGGGGCAGTGTGATGCTCTGGGCAATGTCCCATCGCTTTCTACACAGCGCTGGTTTCTCAGTGTCTGGAACGTTAACTTTTTATTCTATTTTGTTCTTATTTATTCAGACCTCAGATCATATATCCTCTAAAATTTCTTTCTACTTATTATCAAATCTGTCACTAATTTAGTGTATTCAGTGTACTAATACAATCCCTAATCTGCTCTTTTGTGTCTTGTCCCTCAATGCAGCTTGTGTTATATAATCAGTAGGTTTTGATGGTGTTTATGCAGATGATATAGACCTGGTATATAATGCTATCTAAAGGCACTTGTTTATTTATTACCTCCTCACAAATACCCCCCCCCCCCCCCCCCCGTGCTGCCCCTCCCCCCCCCCCCGTGCTGCCCCTTCTTCTGGAACTCACTCCCTCTCCCAATCCGGTTCTCTATCTCCCACCAAAGCTTCAAGCTTAAAGCCTATCAGCTCCTCTCCTAACTTACCCATTTTCCTCTTGTCTCACCCTCTCTGCTTCTCCTCTGTTTGTCTGCCCCTCCTTTTAGATTGTAAGCTCTTGTGAGCAGTGCCCTCTTCCCTCATGTCCTCCTCCCTCTGTGTTCATTACCACCAGCATGCTCGGTGCTTTGCTGCACCCACTGCACTGTACAGACAGCTGGGGGCTGATTTATTTCCCCCTCTCCCCCCCATGTTCCCGGGAGAGCCCCCCCCCCCCCCCCCCCCCCACATGCTCAGCGCTGGCTGTTCTGTCCTGACGGGAGTGTTATACCCTTATTATCATTATACTGTACGTATTATCCATGTTTATTCTCTGTGCGGCGCTGCAGAAGCCTTGTGGCACCTTATAAATAAAGGATAATAATTTATTAATGTAATAATGATCATTCTAACGGGTCCTTCCCCTATTTATCTCTGGAGCTACCGACCTCATTATCCCAGAATGGATTCTGCCATCATCAAGCTTGGAGATAACCTGTCTTCACCCTTTACCCACTTGATACCATCTTGTTATCTGATAATTCTGTCTCGGGCTGTGTCAGACATTGACTTTCGTGTGGAGTCCAAGGTTAATAATGTTGTTTTTCTGGTTACACAGCTGACAATAGATTCATAAACCTCATTTCAGCAGCGTTATATTAGTGTCTGCACCAGGACCCTCCACATATCACCCATCAGTGCTACACACGGGCTCCAGAACACACAATATCTCACATATTCTCCAACTTATTCTCCAATTCATGTTCTGTCCAATTGTCTTCTACCTATAAAGGGGAAAATGAACTAGCAGCGGGGCCAACGGCAGCGGCAACACTGATGTCCTCGGTGATGAGTAGACCCAGCAGAGCCGATTCAGCACCAGAGCAGCGTCTTATTACACCATGCGAGAGCTCTGCTGTGTTATTGTATCCTGTTGTTATATACAGAGTATTGTGTAAATGGTTATATTACATATGTTGCACTTTTACATATTACGGGTGGTTGTTGGACATTTTATCCTGTTATTCAGTGTTTGCCAGCTGAACATGTGCATTAAGAGAGTATTAAAATACATCAGGACAGCACGGTGGCTCAGTGGTTAGCACTTCTGCCTTACAGCACTGGGGTCATGAGTTCAATTCCCGACCATGGCCTTATCTGTCAGGAGTTTGTATGTTCTCCCTGTGTTTGCGTGGGTTTCCTCCGGGTGCTCCGGTTTCCTCCCACACTCCAAAAACATACTAGTAGGTTAATTGGCTGCTAACAAATTGACCCTAATCTGTCTGTATGTATGTGTGTGTGTGTATGTGTTGTAGGGGATTTAGACTGTAAGCTCTAATGGGGCAGGGACTGATGTGAGTGAGTTCTCTGTACAGCGCTGCGGAATTAGTTGCGATGATGATGGTGATAAGGAGAATATAATCTGTGTCTCAGCATCTTCCTTTATTCTGGCTGTAGGTCCTGCTGAGGTCCAGCACATTCATCCGATCCAAGCTCCGGGTATCTCTCAGTCCGTTTAGCCGTATCACAGAGACGGGGCAGATGTAAGTGCCGACTGACGTGTATGTATGTGTGTGTGTATGTATGTATGTGTGTGTGTATGTATGTGTGTCTGCAGGAACGTGTGTGTATACAAGTAAGAGGAACTAGAAACATTTTATGTACATTAGGAATAAAGAACGTCCTGATTTATGTATTTCATTTCATCTACACAAAAAAAATTTTTTTTTTTACATAGTGTATATATTTTATTAATGATTATAATACTATGGGGGGGGGTATTCAATTGTTAGCCAGAACCGCTAAAATCCCGCGCTCTAAAAATATTTCCGTTAATACGGTAATATCAGGGAGCTGCGAGCTGAAATCCAGCGAGTAAATTACCGTATTAACGGTAATATTTTTAGAGCGCGGGATTTTAGCGGTTCTCGCTAACAATTGAATACCCCCTTAAGAGTTGTAAATTGATTTTCTAAAACCTATTTTTTTGCATGCGTTCTGATGGGACTATATTACATACACACGTGTGTATCCTGCCTGTCTGCATACAAGTAACATGTAGCCGGATTACACTTATACCCAGATTCAAATTAAAACGTTTCTTGAGATCTGCCTGTAGCTGAATGTGTGGGTGCAAGTTACACCCGCTGTAAATGTAAGTTGTGTTCACGTTGTGTTCTACGATGAATCAGCCCATAAAATGATTTAGAAGATAAATGTTGACATTATTATTCTTTTTCCATCTTCTTTTTTACTCAAGTTCAGTTTTATTATAATTGCATTTTCTGTTGCTGTATTTTAGGACACACAAGTTGCTGATTGACATCTGAAGCTACCGGAACTGTGACCAGTTTGGAAGTAAGTTCTCCACCAGCAGTGACAGGAGTGACGGACGGACCACTAACGTGTCTGTTACTGCTCAGTGACCACCCAGACACCGGAGGGTGGGAGAGGAGTGACGGACGTTCCACCAGTACCACTAACGTGTCTGCTCAGTGACCACCCAGACACCGGAGGGAGGGAGAGGAGTGACGGACGTTCCACCAGTACCACTAACGTGTCTGTTACTGCTCAGTGACCACCCAGACACCGGAGGGTGGGAGAGGAGTGACGGACGTTCCACCAGTACCACTAACGTGTCTGCTCAGTGACCACCCACAAACCGGACACAGGATCTGTCATTTTATTCATTCTTTGCAAACAGAAAAACAAGCAAAACCCAGAAAGAAAATCCAGTCTACGGAAAACCGGGAATATATCAATAAGGAGACAACCCCTTGTCCTAAGCCCAGGGCAGGAATGTAGGTAACATGGAGGACAGGACAGTCTCTGATCGGCTGGACTTATCACAGGGAGGAATAGACTGCACAGATTAAACATTAGGGGGCGCCAGAGTGCACAGGGGTGAAAGGCAGCGGCTCTCTTCTGATCCAATGGGAGCAGCACGTTAGGAGATGACAGGGAGACGAGCACCAGTGGGTGAGAGACAGTCTTACGTTCTCATGCAACACTCTCTTCTATCACTCTGACACTCTCAAATCATACACTCCTCTGTCTCACATGTGGGTAATACGCCAGTCTCTCCCATACACTGTACTCTCTCTTACTCTTCCTCATGTACAATATCTGACACACGCATCTATCACTCCCCTGTCTCTCTCGTGGTACTCTCACTCTCCTGTCTCTAACGTGCTACTCTCACTCTCCTGTCTCTCTCGTGCTACTCTCACTCTCCTGTCTCTCTCGTGCTACTCTCACTCTCCTGTCTCTCTCGTGGTACTCTCACTCCCCTGTCTCTCACGTGGTACTCTCACTCCCCTGTCTCTAACGTGGTACTCTCACTCTCCTGTCTCTCTCGTGGTACTCTCACTCCCCTGTCTCTCACGTGGTACTCTCACTCTCCTGTCTCTCTCGTGCTACTCTCACTCTCCTGTCTCTCTCGCGCTACTCTCACTTTCCTGTCTCTAACGTGGTACTCTCACTCTCCTGTCTCTCTCGTGGTACTCTCACTCCCCTGTCTCTCACGTGGTACTCTCTTCCCTGTCTCTCTCGTGGTACTCTCACTCTCCTGTCTCTCTCGTGGTACTCTCACTCTCCTGTCTCTCTCGTGGTACTCTCACTCCCCTGTCTCTCATGTGGTACTCTCACTCCCCTGTCTCTAATGTGGTACTCTCACTCTCCTGTCTCTCTCGTGGTACTCTCACTCCCCTGTCTCTCACGTGGTACTCTCTTCCCTGTCTCTCTCGTGGTACTCTCACTCTCCTGTCTCTCTCGTGGTACTCTCACTCTCCTGTCTCTCTCGTGGTACTCTCACTCTCCTGTCTCTCTCGTGGTACTCTCACTCCCCTGTCTCTAACGTGGTACTCTCACTCTCCTGTCTCTCTCGTGGTACTCTCACTCCCCTGTCTCTAACGTGGTACTCTCACTCCCCTGTCTCTCTTGTGGTACTCTCACACCCCTGTCTCTCACATGGTACTCTCTCTCTTGTCTCTCAGTGGGGGCGGATGGGGGGGGGGGGGGTAGGGCAGGATAAAGGAGCTCAGTGCAGTGCTGATTGTGTAGAATTGGGGTCCCCCAATTACTTGAGGGAGGACGAGTCATTGCAGAGTACAATCTCCAGCTCCTTGCGGTATAGACGACCCCCGTCACACAGAGACATGATGCTCTGGCGGTACCCGGTCAGACTCTGGATGTTCACTTCCTGTAACCAGAGAACAGAGTAAGATCACCCCAAACACCAAGAAATGGGGGAGCGGCCGAGATGAGACTGCTGCTCTCCCACACGGAGAAAAGGCACCCCAATATATCATGCACCCCGTTATCCCACGCACCCCAATATATCATGCACCCCGTTATCCCACGCACCCCAATATATCATGCACCCCGTTATCCCACGCACCCCAATATATCATGCACCCCGTTATCCCACGCACCCCAATATATCATGCACCCCGTTATCCCACGCACCCCAATATATCATGCGCCCCGTTATCCCACGCACCCCAATATGTCATGCGCCCCGTTATCCCGCGCACCCCAATATGTCATGCACCCCGTTATCCCACGCACCACAATATGTCATGCGTCCCGTTATCCCACGCACCCCAATATATCATGCACCCCGTTATCCCACGCACCCCAATATGTCATGCACCCCGTTATCCCACGCACCACAATATGTCATGCACCCCGTTATCCCACACTCTCTATTATCTCACACACCTTTTCATACACAGGAATAACATGAGCACGCTTATTTTCCTCACTCCCTCGTTATATCGCTCACCCCGTTTTATCACTCACCCCGTTATATCACTGACCTTTTTGTTTTTTTCAAAGAAATCTTTCAGCAAAGCGTCCAGTTCATTCTCATCAATGTAACCGTTCCTATCCTAGAACACAGAGACAGATGTTAATAGACCCTACCACTGACATGTTGGGGTGTTATATTGGGGTCGGTTGAGCCACGCACAGAATTACAATGAAACTGAACAACTGGTCGGTGATGAAGACGCAGCCATGATGTGATTGTGTCTGCGTGAGATGCTAAATCACCTCTTTGGTTTGCAAAGAAAGCAAAAGTTTTAAAAACTGCTGGTTATTCTAGTGCCACAGCTGCTGATTCAAGATGGGTATGGTAAGAACACTGTACAAAGGAGTTTTGTTATTTACCTGTGTGGATGCTAAGGGAAGCCAGATTCCCCTTCCCAGCCCAAACTTATGTGGAAATGGAGACTGTAATTAAAGCCTTGGTGAAAGGAGGCAGGCGCACAGGAGGAGAACACCCCTGTTTCCCACGAGGAAGCTCCAGCTACACCCACACTGCTCCCACGGTGCAGATATTAAGTTCTGACAATGACGTGGAAGCAGATCTAACAGTGTTTGAGCCAAATGGGTACCTGAGAGTTGGGCTGAACATCTAGCTCCTTCTCTTTTAGGGGAATCTCAGCATATCTTATAGAGCTGGACAAGGACCAGGCTGGTAGCTGACAAGGATTGGAGTCACAGTGGAAGCCCAATGGTATCAGGCCTGGAGACTGTCCAAGGTTTGCCGGTTTGTGCTCAACTTGCTGAACTTTGTAAAACATTTAAAAAATGGTTCATTGTATCCGAGGTATCAACCGAGGGCTCCAAAGGTTGGAAATGCAGGCGGACCCTCAGATGTATGAGGAATGGGCCGCTGTAGTAGAGGGATACAGTGTCTTGCAGCTTATGCCCAAACCTCCGTTACCCGCTCCAAAGTTTGTGCCTCGGTCAAACGCTGGTATATGAAAAGGAGGACGAGGCATTGGTGAGGAAAGTTTGCCTAACAAAAATGCAGTGTCACGATATAGGAATGCGGCTACCTGCAGATATTGACACCGCTACACCAACGAAGTGCAGGTTGCGGCCCTCCCAGGAAGCGATCCGCGAGATGGTGGTGAGAATCGTGGTCGTACAGGCTGAGGTCAGGAACCGTGCGGGCAAATAAGGTACAGAATCAGAAACTAAAGAGTAGTCAGCAAGCCAAGGGTCAAATCCAGGGAGTGCGGTACAAATCCAGAGGGAAATCCAATTCAAGGTCAATGGGTGCCGGGTCGGTGCACAGGATATCAGACAAGATGTTTGGAAACATGAAGATTTTAGGTAAACTAGTTGCTCTGGCACCCTAATGGTGTCAGAGCCAGCATTAAATAGAGGAAGGAAGCTGATCATTGGTGGACAGTGGGCGGCGGTCATACGCGCTGACCGCCGCCAGGAAGCCGGGGAGCGCGTCCCCGTTGCCTAGCAACAGGGCACTTGGCAGGGAGAAGACGTCCGTCCCAGGCAGCGAGGAGGTGCGGGGACGGCTTCTGACAGGCAGACAAAACTGTTTTGGGTATAATATGATTTGAGTGCAGAGATCCTGGACATTTACGGGCATAATGCCCACTGTAAGTTGAACCTATGGATTGTTCGCTGACGCACACAAAACCGATACTTATTATGAATGATTGTTTTTGTGAATCACCTTCTGGCGCAGGCTCTGGTGGATTCAGGTAGTGAACTCACCTTGATCTCCGTCTCTGTATTGCTAAAGGTTGTGAGGCTCACAAATTGGGCAAAGTAAAATTTATCTGTGTCCACAGGACGGTTGAGGAACATGAAATGACTCGTTTACCTGTTACCGTGAATGGACAAACAGTTATGGTTATGGCGGCATTTGTTCAAAACTGCCTGACCCAATAATACTTGGCAGAGACTTTCCTCTGTCCAAACAGAACCTGCAGGTACGAGTCCAGCAGGACAGCTCGGCAGCTGAATCACCAGCCTTGAGGGATAAGAGAGAGGAGAGTGTCATGCTCTGATACAAAACCCAGACCAGGGTGCGGTTCGGAAGAATAAAGATCCGCCATGTAAAAGGGAGGGGGAAAGACAAAGACAAGTCCCAACGCAGAGCCGGTTACTGTCATCATTAGTTGGCGAGACTTCGCGTGAAGGTACCACGCCTCCCAACGAGCACTCCGATTGGTCAGTATTATATAACTTGCTTCCACTGAGAGACTTTGACCAACTTGGAGATACTACCTTAGTGAGTGTACAAGCGACAGGTCCGCAGAAGGTGTTGCCTATTATATCATGAAGAATGATTTGTTGTATAGAATTGATAACATTCAAGATAAAATTGTAGAGCAATTGTTGGTGCCACAGATCCATCTACCACTTGTACCTAATGCTGCACATACACATCTGTGAGGCGGACACTTGGGAGAAGACAAAACCTGGGATTACTCTGATTTTATTGGCCAAGAAGTTTTGCCAAACATGTCCGTTATGTCAGAGAACAGGTCTGAAGTTGGACTACAGGACCCGCTAGTTCCCATTTCTATGGTGCAGACCCCGTTCGGGGATATTAGAATGGATTTGGTAGGTCCATTGAAAAAATCAGCCCATAGCCATCAATATGTGCTGGTCATCGTGGATTCTGCCACTAGGTATCATAAAGCTATACCTTGGAGTAATATAAAGTCCAGTACTATAGAAAAAGAACTCCTTCTGTACTGCACCCAGTTCGGTATCCCCAAGGACGGATCAGGGACTGATCAGGGTACTCTCCTTACGTCCCATCTCAAGAAAGATCTGTGCTGGTTGTTAAGGGTAGAAACGTTACACACATCAGTATATCACCCGCTGACTGACGGGTTAGTGGAACGTTTTAATAGGACACTGAAGCGTATGGTGAGAAAGGCAAAAGTTCAGGACTGGGATGAGTTGTTACCGTGTAAGGTTCACAGTGAGGGCGGTGCCTCAAGCGTCCACAGGAATTAGCTCCTTCCAATTGTTATATAGCAGACAGCCAAGGGGCATTCTGGATGTTCTCTAGGAGGGCGGGAGCAACAGGGTCTTAAAGAACCCAATGTGTGTCCCAGTTGTATGACAAGTTGGGGAAGATGACTCCATTGGTAGAGCAGTATATGTATGAGGTGGTTGTGGCTTTGGGACCTGTCAATTATAAATTCAGTCCGGAAGGCGGGAGGAAACCAATCCAAACTAATATGTCAACCGCAAGCTGCGTTAATAAACACAGTAGTACAGGTTTCCATAAGGATCTATCTGTTGCCGGATTGAGGAAATGGCTCAGAGGAACCTAGATGTGTTTTCTCAGATACCTCATAGAACACGATGTGTTTACACCTCCAGGGTGGTAGAGAGACTAAGACCATATCGTATTCCTGAAGCTTGGCGTATAGCTGTGAGACAGGAGATTAAAAAAATGTTGGACCTCGATGTTATTGAGGAATCCAATAGCAATTGCAATGGCCCCATTGTGTTAGTGACCAAGCGGAATGGGAGTATTCGTTCCTATAACGATTTTAGAAAATTAAACAAAGTTTCCCATTTCGACACGTACCTGAGGCCCAGAATAGAGGAGCTAGTGGAAACCTTGGCCATCAGTCAGTAACTTGCCATATTAGATCTGACCAAAGGTTACTGGCAGATCCCTCTAAGGACCCTGTATGGGTTCAGTATAAGGCGCTGCCACACCAGGAGTATGCAGTTGGACGATATTGTCATTCACTCCCAGGACTGGGAGTCACCCATGGTGGTATTAGCATCACTCTGGGCAGTGGGTCTGATTGCCAATCCTGAGAAGTGTGCACTGGCCATGCGAGGAGCCACGTACTTTGGGTATGTGGATGGACATGGTGAAGTCAAACCCCAAGTGGACAAAGTGAGGCTGTCAGAGACTGGCCGAAACCGCTGCAGAAGACCCAGCTGAGAACTTTCTTGGGTCTAGTAGGTACTATCACTGGTTTATGGTGCATTCTGCCACTAGAGCTGCTCCTGTTACAAAGCTCCATTAAAAAGGCTTGTCCAGACAAGTTGGTCAGGTCAGAAGTGGTGGAGGCTGCCTGGCAGGATCTTCGAGTGGCTCTGTGTTCAGCACCAAGTCTCCAAGCACCGGACTTCAGCAGGAGATTGAATCTCCAAACAGATGCATCTGGAGTGAGTTATCATAGAGGTTTGATGGGATAGAGAAATCCATCCTTTATCTGAGTCACAAACTTCTGCCGAGGGAGAAGAAATACTCCATGGTAGAACAGGAGTGCTTAGTGATCAAATGAGCCACCAAGGCTCTTGGGTACTCCTGGGAAGAGAGTTCACGTTGGACACCGGCCACGCGCCATTGAAGTGAATATATAGGAACAAGGAAGTTAATGCCCAGGTAAGTCTGTGGTTCCTAGCGCTCTGGCCCTACCATTTTACAGTGGAGCAAAGGCCAAGTAGTCTGCACAAAAATAGAGATGCCCTCTCTCTCGGAGATGCGTTCTCTGTGGTGTCTGCATCACCGAGGTGGGCGAAGCTAAGGGTGAGATATGTGACAAAGGCGCTTATTTGCCACAGTTCTTCTGTATAGTCAGAGGTAAAAACCCAAGGAGTCTGCAGGCTGCAGGCAGGATTATATTATCTGACTCTGTGTCATATACCTGTTATATATTACTGTCATCATCATCATCATCAACATTTATTTATATAGAGCCAGCAGATTCCGTAGCGCTTTACAATTGGGAACAAACAGTAATAAAACAATACTGGGTAATACAGACATAGAGGTTAGAAGACCCTGCTCACAAGCTTACAATCTATTGGACAATGGTTTGATACACAAGGGTAAGTGCTACATCATACTGAATATCTGTCCAGCTAGAATGCAAAGGTTACAAAGTACTTAGTGGGCTGTGTGATCAGTCACACAACTGTGTTGTCTTGTGTTAGATGTGTAGAGGGTGGTAATAGTGTAACCTAGGGAGATTAAGAGGGTGGTAATAGGGTAACCTAGGGAGGGTAAGAGAGTGGTAATAGGATAACCTAGGAAGATGAAGAGGGTGGTAATAGGGTAACCTAGGGAGGGTAAGAGAGTGGTAATAGGGTAACCTAGGGAGGGTAAGAGGGTGGTAATAGGGTAACCTAGAGAGAACTACTAAACACCTGTCTCTGTGTCATATACCTCTTCTATATTACTATAGACCTGGATCTGTGTTACCTTATCATAGAAATTGAATATCGCGTTGAACTCGTCACAGTTCAGCTTCATGCCCTGTAAAAAAAACTGCACATTATTACCTGGAGTAACGTTTCTAGTACAATTCTATATACATGTTAGTAGTGCTATCCGGCACTAACCCCGTAATATTACTATGCGGCACTAACCCCGTAATATTACTCTCCGGCACTAACCCTGTAATATTACTATGCGGCACTAACCCCGTAATATTACTCTCCGGCACTAACCCCGTAATATTACTCTCCGGCACTAACCCCATAATATTACTCTCCGTCACGAACACCGTAATATTACTGTCCGGCACTAACCCCGTAATATTACTCTCCGCCACTAACCCCGTAATATTACTCTCCGTCACTAACCCCGTAATATTACTCTCCGCCACTAACCCCGTAATATTACTCTCCGGCACTAACCCCGTAATATTACTGTCCTGCACTAACCCCGTAATATTACTGTCCTGCACTAACCCCGTAATATTACTCTCCGCCACTAACCCCGTAATATTACTCTCCGGCACTAACCCCGTAATATTACTGTCCTGCACTAACCCCGTAATATTACTGTCCTGCATTAACCCCGTAATATTACTCTCCGCCACTAACCCCGTAATATTACTCTCCGCCACTAACCCCGTTATATTACTCTCCGCCACTAACCCCGTAATATTACTCTCCGGCACAAACCCCGTAATATTACTGTCCGGCACTAACCCCGTAATATTACTCTCCGGCACTAACCCCGTAATATTACTCTCCGGCACTAACCCCGTAATATTACTGTCCGGCACTAACCCCGTAATATTACTGTCCGGCACTAACCCCGTAATATTACTCTCCGCCACTAACCCCGTAATATTACTCTCCGCCACTAACCCCGTAATATTACTCTCCGCCACTAACCCCGTAATATTACTCTCCGGCACTAACCCAGTAATATTACTCTCCGGCACTAACCCCGTAATATTACTCTCCGGCACTAACCCCGTAATATTACTGTCCTGCACTAACCCCGTAATATTACTGTCCTGCACTAACCCCGTAATATTACTGTCCTGCACTAACCCCGTAATATTACTCTCCGCCACTAACCCCGTAATATTACTCTCCGCCACTAACCCCGTAATATTACTCTCCGCCACTAACCCCGTAATATTACTCTCCGCCACTAACCCCGTGATATTACTGTCCTGCACTAACCCCGTGATATTACTGTCCTGCACTAACCCCGTGATATTACTGTCCTGCACTAACCCCGTGATATTACTGTCCGGCACTAACCCCGTGATATTACTGTCCGGCACTAACCCCGTGATATTACTCTCCGCCACTAACCCCGTAATATTACTCTCCGGCACTAACCCAGTAATATTACTGTCCAGCACTAACCCCATAATATTACTCTCCGGCACTAACACCGTAATATTACTGTCCGCCACTAACCCCGTAATATTACTCTCCGCCACTAACCCCGTAATATTACTCTCCGGCACTAACCCAGTAATATTACTCTCCGGCACTAACCCCGTAATATTACTATGCGGCACTAACCCCGTAATATTACTGTCCGGCACTAACCCCGTAATATTACTGTCCGGCACTAACCCCGTAATATTACTATGCGGCACTAACCCCGTAATATTACTATGCGGCACTAACCTCGTAATATTACTGTCCGGCACTAACCCCGTAATATTACTGTCCGGCACTAACCCCGTAATATTACTGTCCGGCACTAACCCCGTAATATTACTGTCCGGCACTAACCCCGTAATATTACTATGCGGCACTAACCCCGTAATATTACTGTCCGGCACTAACCCTGTAATATTACTCTCCGGCACTAACCCCGTAATATTACTCTCTCCTGCACTAACCCCGTAATATTACTGTCCTGCACTAACCCCGTAATATTACTGTCCGGCACTAACCCCGTAATATTACTGTCCGGCACTAACCCCGTAATATTACTGTCCGGCACTAACCCCGTAATATTACTCTCCGCCACTAACCCCGTAATATTACTCTCCGCCACTAACCCCGTTATATTACTCTCCGCCACTAACCCCGTAATATTACTCTCCGGCACAAACCCCGTAATATTACTCTCCGGCACTAACCCCGTAATATTACTCTCCGGCACTAACCCCGTAATATTACTGTCCGGCACTAACCCCGTAATATTACTGTCCGGCACTAACCCCGTAATATTACTCTCCGCCACTAACCCCGTAATATTACTCTCCGCCACTAACCCCGTAATATTACTCTCCGCCACTAACCCCGTAATATTACTCTCCGGCACTAACCCAGTAATATTACTCTCCGGCACTAACCCCGTAATATTACTCTCCGGCACTAACCCCGTAATATTACTGTCCTGCACTAACCCCGTAATATTACTCTCCGTCACTAACCCCGTAATATTACTCTCCGGCACAAACCCCGTAATATTACTGTCCGGCACTAACCCCGTAATATTACTCTCCGGCACTAACCCCGTAATATTACTCTCCGCCACTAACCCCGTAATATTACTCTCCGCCACTAACCCCGTTATATTACTCTCCGCCACTAACCCCGTAATATTACACTCCGGCACAAACCCCGTAATATTACTGTCCGGCACTAACCCCGTAATATTACTCTCCGGCACTAACCCCGTAATATTACTGTCCTGCACTAACCCTGTAATATTACTGTCCGCCACTAACCCCGTAATATTACTCTCCGCCACTAACCCCGTAATATTACTCTCTCCGGCACTAACCCCGTAATATTACTGTCCTGCACTAACCCCGTAATATTACTGTCCGGCACTAACCCCGTAATATTACTGTCCGGCACTAACCCCGTAATATTACTGTCCGGCACTAACCCCGTAATATTACTCTCCGCCACTAACCCCGTAATATTACTCTCCGCCACTAACCCCGTTATATTACTCTCCGCCACTAACCCCGTAATATTACTCTCCGGCACAAACCCCGTAATATTACTGTCCGGCACTAACCCCGTAATATTACTCTCCGGCACTAACCCCGTAATATTACTGTCCGGCACTAACCCCGTAATATTACTGTCCGGCACTAACCCCGTAATATTACTGTCCGCCACTAACCCCGTAATATTACTCTCCGCCACTAACCCCGTAATATTACTCTCCGCCACTAACCCCGTAATATTACTCTCCGGCACTAACCCAGTAATATTACTCTCCGGCACTAACCCTGTAATATTACTCTCCGGCACTAACTCCGTAATATTACTGTCCTGCACTAACCCCGTAATATTACTCTCCGTCACTAACCCCGTAATATTACTCTCCGCCACTAACCCCGTAATATTACTCTCCGCCACTAACCCCGTAATATTACTGTCCTGCACTAACCCCGTAATATTACTGTCCTGCACTAACCCCGTGATATTACTGTCCTGCACTAACCCCGTGATATTACTGTCCGGCACTAACCCCGTGATATTACTGTCCGGCACTAACCCCGTGATATTACTCTCCGCCAATAACCCCGTAATATTACTCTCCGGCACTAACCCAGTAATATTACTGTCCGGCACTAACCCCGTAATATTACTCTCCGGCACTAACCCCGTAATATTACTGTCCGGCACTAATCCCGTAATATTACTGTCCGGCACTAACCCCGTAATATTACTCTCCGGCACTAACCCCGTAATATTACTCTCTCCTGCACTAACCCCGTAATATTACTGTCCGGCACTAACCCCGTAATATTACTCTCCGGCACTAACCCCGTAATATTACTCTCCGGCACTAACCCCGTAATAATACTCTCTCCTGCACTTACCCCGTAATAATACTCTCTCCTGCACTTACCCCGTAATATTACTCTCCGGCACTAACCCCGTAATATTACTGTCCGGCACTAACCCCGTAATATTACTCTCCGCCACTAACCCCGTAATATTACTCTCCGCCACTAACCCCGTAATATTTCTCTCCGCCACTTACCCCGTAATATTACTCTCCGCCACTAACCCCGTAATATTACTCTCCGCCACTAACCCCGTAATATTACTCTCCGCCACTAACCCCGTAATATTACTGTCCGCCACTAACCCCGTAATATTACTCTCCGCCACTAACCCAGTAATATTACTCTCCGCCACTAACCCCGTAATATTACTCTCCGGCACTAACCCCGTAATATTACTGGCCTGCACTAACCCCGTAATATTACTCTCCGCCACTAACCCGTAATATTACTGTCCTGCACTAACCCCGTAATATTACTGTCCTGCACTAACCCCGTAATATTACTGTCCGGCACTAACCCCGTGATATTACTGTCCGGCACTAACCCCGTGATATTACTGTCCGCCACTAACCCCGTAATATTACTGTCCGCCACTAACCCCGTAATATTGCTCTCCGCCACTAACACCGTAATATTACTCTCCGCCACTAACCCCGTAATATTACTCTCCGCCACTAACCCCGTAATATTACTCTCCGCCACTAACCCCGTAATATTACTCTCCGCCACTAACCCCGTAATATTACTGTCCGCCACTAACCCCGTAATATTGCTCTCCGCCACTAACCCCGTAATATTACTCTCCGCCACTAACCTCGTAATATTACTCTCCGCCACTAACCCCGTAATATTACTCTCCGCCACTAACCCCGTAATATTACTCTCCGCCACTAAATGAGAAATAATCACAATGTCTGGACAGTACATTTCATTCATACCTGAAATTTAAGTAAGAAGTTCTCCTGCACAGGAAGCAATCTATAATACAGTACAAAGTATTATTACTATACAGCATAAAGTATTATTACTATACAGCATAAAGTATTATTACTATACAGCATAAAGTATTATTACTATGCGGCATAAAGTATTATTGCTATGCAGTACAAATTATTATTACTATACAGCATAAAGTATTATTACTATGCAGCATAAAGTATTATTACTATGCAGCATAAAGGGTTATTACTATGCGGCATAAATTATTATTACTATACAGCATAAAGTATTATTACTATTCAACATAAAGTACTATTACTATACAGCATAAAGTATTATTACTATGCAGCATAAAGTATTATTACTATATAGCACAAAGTATTATTACTATACAGCATAAAGTATTATTACTATGCAGCATAAAGTATTATTACTATGCAGCATAAAGTATTATTACTATGCGGCATAAATTATTATTACTATACAGCATAAAGTATTATTACTATACAACATAAAGTACTATTACTATACAGCATAAAGTATTATTACTATGCAGCATAAAGTATTATTACTATGCGGCATAAATTATTATTACTATACAGCATAAAGTATTATTACTATACAGCATAAAGTACTATTACTATACAGCATAAAGTACTATTACTATACAGCATAAAGTATTATTACTATACAGCATAAAGTATTATTACTATACAGCATGAAGTATTATTACTATGCGGCATAAAGTATTATTACTATACAGCATAAAGTATTATTACTATACAGCATAAAGTATTATTACTATGCGGCATAAAGTATTATTACTATACAGCATAAAGTATTATTACTATACAGTACAAAGTATTATTACTATACAACACAAAGTATTATTACTATGCAGCATAAAGTATTATTACTATGCAGCATAAAGTATTATTACCATGCAGTACAAAGTATTATTACCATACAGCATAAAGTATTATTACTATGCAGCATAAAGTATTATTACTATACAGCATAAAGTATTATTACTATACAGCATAAAGTATTATTACTATGCAGCATAAAGTATTATTACTATCCAGCATAAAGTATTGCTATAGGATTATTTCTCTGCAATCCTCTATAAAGTATTATTACTATGCAGTGTAAAGTATTACCATACTATAATATACCATAAAGTAGTACTACAGGATTATTACTCTGCAGTCCTCTATAAAGCATTATTACTTTGCAATACAGAATAAGGTATTATTAGCCTGGCATAGGGTATATAGGGTATATAGTATGATATTGAAGTGCAGCATTGACATGAGATGATTGAGAGACAGTGATGTTATTCTGAGATGAGGGCACTCACAGGGCAGCCTGCGGACCTGGCGCTGGATCCGCTGTGATGGATCAGTGAGGGCAGATTGTATATAGAATCGGGGTTCATTTCATGTTTGAAATCTTGGAAGAGATAAACAATGTGGTTGGTTGCTGTGTTTATGGATGGTATTACTCAGTGACGGAATTACCATTGGTATGACAGGTGTAGTGCTCCGGGGCCCATGGAGATAATGGGGCCCGCTGCATGGCAGAGGATCAGGGGCCCCGGTTCCCCCCTCCCTCACTGCACTGGGGCCCATAGAGATAATGGCAGAGGGTCAGGGGCCCCGATTCCCTCCTCCCTGCCTCGCTGCACTGGGGCCCATCGAGATAAAGGGGCCTGCTGCATGGCAGAGGGTCAGGGGCCCTGTTTCCCCCCTCCAAGCCTCGCTGCACTGGGGCCCATATAGATAATGGCAGAGGGTCAGGGGCCCCGATTCCCCCCTCCCCGCCTCGCTGCACTGGGGCCCATAGAGATAATGGCAGAGGGTCAGGGGCCCCGGTCCCCCCCCCCCTCCCTCGCTGCACTGGGGCCCATGGAGATAATGGGGCCCGCTGCATGGCAGAGGGTCAGGGGCTCCGGTTCCCCCCTCCAAGCCTCGCTGCACTGGGGCCTAGAGATAATGGCAGATGCAGAGGATCAGGGGCCCTGGTCCCCCCCGCCCTCCCTCGCTGCACTGGGGCCCATGGAGATAATGGGGCCCGCTGCATGGCAGAGGGTCAGGGGCCCCGGTTCCCCCCTCCAAGCCTCACTGCACTGGGGCCTAGAGATAATGGCAGATGCAGAGGATCAGGGGCCCCGGTCCCCCCCCTCCCTCGCTGCACTGGGGCCCATGGAGATAATGGGGCCCGCTGCATGGCAGAGGGTCAGGGGCTCCGGTTCCCCCCTCCAAGCCTCGCTGCACTGGGGCCTAGAGATAATGGCAGATGCAGAGGATCAGGGGCCCTGGTCCCCCCCGCCCTCCCTCGCTGCACTGGGGCCCATGGAGATAATGGGGCCCGCTGCATGGCAGAGGGTCAGGGGCCCCGGTTCCCCCCTCCAAGCCTCACTGCACTGGGGCCTAGAGATAATGGCAGATGCAGAGGATCAGGGGCCCCGGTCCCCCCCCTCCCTCGCTGCACTGGGGCCCATGGAGATAATGGAGCACGCTGCATGGCAGAGGGTCAGGGGCCCCGGGGGTCCCCCCCTCCCTGCCTCGCTAGTTCTGCCTTTGGCATTACTGATGGTGCATTACAGGGATTTCTGGTTATGGAGGTCACGATTACATCGGGCAGAATCCTGGAGATACATTAAAATCTGTCTCTGAACAGGCTCATTGCAGATGCCCCCAGCTCCCACCTCCGGCTGTGACAGATTCCCTGCGGGTTACTGAAATAACCATCTAGTAGGCGGTGATTGGCTGATTACTGTATGATCACCTCTGATCCAGCGACCCCTGTGCTTCTCCCGGCTGTAGCTGACGACTCTCCTGGTGCTTATTACTTGGCTGACAACAGTTATATCTATTCTACACTCGTACTTGGGCCATTGGAACCATCTCAGTCCGATCTCACTCTTAGTTTACCATGAGTTCACTTTGTCTAAACTATATTCCTCTGTCAAGTATCCCAGTCCTCCTTTATCACTATGTGTAGTATATATATATATATAATGTGCACAAGTCCTGCCTGCACATCAGGGACCTGGGTAATGTGTACAGGGAGTAGAGGCTGCTATAGGCTGGATAGAGCCAGGTGTTGTCTGATTTGGGTCTTCACACTTCACTGATGGTGGATAATCCATCAATATCAGAGGTGTTATATACAGCAAATTACTTAATCCTTATTTGTCCTTTTACCCCTAAAGAAAATCTTTCAGGATGATGATTATCAGCAATGTAGAGGTTATACAATGTATTTATGGTGCAGTCATGATCTGTGTATACTGAGGTTGGTATATAAACAGTGACAGAGTATTGATGATATTGTTATCAGTCTCCTCTCAATCAATATAGGAATTTACTTATCATTTATGTTCATTACATCTCATGATGTTACATTTCAGATTGGAGTGTGGAGACATTTTACATAAAGGTAGATTATTATTATTATATGGTAGATTATTATATGGTAGGTCATTATATAATGGTAGATTATTTAATGGTAGGACATTATATAATGGTAGATTATTATATGGTAGGTCATTATATAATGGTAGATTATTATATGTTAGGTCATTATATAATGGTAGGTAATAATATAATGGTAGGTCATTATATTATATAATGGTCTGTCACCTCCACCGATGAGTCCGTTGAGCAGGGTAAAATGTAGAATGAATGCTTTAAGTAATTAGACGATGAGATTGGTGCAGACGTCTAACAATGAATCCTTTTATCTTGGAAGAGAGATGACTTAATGTCTCCCTGAAGAACATACTATTGTGACAGTAGCAGTCGCTCTATCCGGCTGACTTTATGTCAGGTCAGACCCACGGTTGATGAATTTCAACCTCCCCCTATATTGACTATAGTATATCCTGTTATCTGGGTGGGGCTATTTGGTAATATTGGAAGTAGCTGGAACTTCTAGGGGTACAGTACACAAAGATTTTTGAAAGCTGCAAAATCTGGAAATTGTAAGTAATCCAAGGTGGACTTAATTTAATGCTCACTTATTGCTTTTTGGTGGTCATCCAGTCAGCCAAGCTACGCTTCATCATTATATAGTGATTATCTAACGCTCCCCACTAGGAGAACCCACAGCCCCTCATTACCTTGACATCTCAGACAGACAAAGCTTCCCATCTCCGTTCAGGTCAAACATGCGGAGCTGCAAAACACAGGATCAGAATGTCAGCTCAGTGGACGAGCAGATAAGCACTATGCATAGTATGAATTACACTGTAGTTGTGCTGTGTACAGGGGGGGTGTTAGATAAGTACCGGAGGATGGAAGACACTTTATATAACAACTGCGCATGGACGGTCAGAGCAGACGTGACTGTAAGATCAATGTCCATAACACGTGTATATAAACGGGGTAATAGTATCTGTGAGCTGGGTCCATGTTGTCCTAAATAATTGCATGATTTAATCCATATCACATATTATAAACGTCAGACGCACAATGTGTGTAATTCTGTGTGTTGTGTTGCTGGTTTCTGCTTTATACGTATCAGACCTCTGGACTATTCAGGAGGTGATTTCAAAAGCACTAAAGTGACATTAAATTGTCACTGGAAGGTTATAAAGAATGACAGGTAAACAGGTAAATCTGTTACACTGTGGTTTGGTCAAATTGCTGATTTTCTGTGATTTTGACTGCCATATTTATTATGGAAATGTATTAAAGGCTAAACACAGTGAATTGTACCTTCAAAAATATTGACACTTTGAATATGGCCGTCAAACATACAGAAAATCGGCAATTTGACAAAGCCGCAGTTTAATACATTTATCCCTAAGGGATTTATATACAAATCTGTGGATCTGAAAAAGTGGAGATGTTGCCTATAGCAACCAATTAGATTCTAGCTGTCATTTTGTAGAAGGTACTAAATAAATGATAACTAGAATCTGATTGGTTGCCATAGGCAACATCTCCACTTTTTCAAACCCGCAGTTTAGTAAATATACCCCCAGTGTTAATAAACCTGGATTTGTGTGTTGGATAATGTGCTGGTAACACGGTGTATTGATATATCGCAGTGGTAACATAAGATGTTATAAGTATCATAGAGTTTAACACGGACTTTGTACATTTATAATTAATATATGTGATATTTATTACTAAATTACAATGGATGAAGTGTCTGGTTTCTGGCTTGGACTCACTGATACCACTAATCACAGGATTATTCAGCATTTCCGCTGGGGCTGTAGATATATAGATAGTTTGTTTATTTTTTGTAGCATTTTTCATGTTCTTTGTGTCAGTGTTTTGTGTCTGCTTTTCCCTTTTCTTCTCTTTATTATTCCATGTAAGGGGATTTTCATTATTGCCCCTGTGTGAGACAATCAGCCCTGGGGCAATTAGGGTGGAGTCTTTATAATGACCGCGATTCTCCATAGAAGTCTCTTATCCCTGTTTGGGGATAGTGTTATAAAGAGACATTAAGGGTTTAGTTAGAGCCGGGTGTTTGTGGTGCAAATATATGAGGATAATTTAATGAATTAATGTCCGTCTGTTCACATTACTTATTTGTCATTTCCATACTGATCGCTGCAGGATCGGGATGAACAGCGGATGTGGAAGTGTCGTGTTTAATATTCTTTTTCCATGGTACATGTGATGTTTACTTTTATTAATAAAACCATTGTTTGTTAATAACACATTATTCTCCTGCATGTATCTGATTGTGGGGCATATTTAATAAAGCACGATAGTGCTTTTAACGGATAATTAAGGTCCCACAGTGTCCTCCGCAAATTTATTAAGGGGGCATCGCAGCAGATATCATGGATATCTGCTGCTTTGCATTCCTCTTCGTTTTTGGGAGCAGTCACCATTCAACAGAATGGTGACTGCTCCTGGCCGCAATCTAACAAGTCCCGAAAAGCTGGCGTACATGAGGAAATCTAATGCTGTCAGCTCTGCTCCGAAGAGCAGAGCTGGACAGCGCATGTGTGGAGGGATCACATGATCCCTCCCTGTCACTCGGCGCTCTCTCTCTGCAACTATCGTTGCAGAGACAGAGAGGGGATCTGTGTGCGCATGTCCAGTTCTTGGAACTGGACATGCGCAATTGAAGAGTAAGGAGAAGACCCGAAGACAGCGCTTCCGAAGAGGCAGGTAAGTATGATTTTTTTTTTCACAGAAACAGCAGATTATCGGGACTGCTGTTTCTGTGCTCCGGTTTTGATAAATTTGAGAAATGAATCAATACTTATCCGTCCGATAAGGATTGATAACCATTTCTCTATTTCAACGTTAAATGATAAATGTGCCCCTGTGTCAGTCTACTTGTACCCAGCATACACAGTATATATATATTTGTATCACATTACTAGGCTGTGCACTAACACATACACCTAACGCTTGCGTGTCCTAGGCTATCCTCAGCCGTACATACACCGCACGCTGCCACCGGACTGTACATACACCGCACGCTGCCACCGAACTCTACATACACCGCACGCTGCCACCGGACTCTACATACACCGCACGCTGCCACCGGACTCTACATCCTACGTCCTTATCTTTATGTCATCTCTTCCTATTCACGCCACATATACACCCACCGCTAAATGAGCCCCAAGTGTCCTGAAATGTCGGATTAAACACCAAAACTTGTCAAACTCGTGGCCGGTGCTCTGGATCTTCAATTAACTACATTTCTTTTAATGCCTATATTATTATCAGGTGACATTGATTCAATATTTTTTTTTTCCTGTACGTTCTTTTGCGGATCTATAATCCACAAGTATTGGACGTATCCTGCAGCATCTTGTGTAGTACAGCACATCAGATCTACACCCGATTTCATCGGCGCACGTGTCTAGAGGTCCGTGAATTGATGAATTTGTGACAGCGCAGAACCGAAATACGTGCGTATAATCCTGAACTCAAGTTATTCTCAGAATGCATATCTTCATGAATCAGGCCCTGAGTGTACTCACAAATACACTGTTACACTTACTATAGTCTGGGTGTACTCACTAATACACTGTTACACTTACTATAGTCTGGGTGTACTCACTATTACACTGTTACACTTACTATAGTCTGGGTGTACTCACTATTACACTGTTACACTTACTATAGTCTGGGTGTACTCACTATTACACTTACTATAGTCTGGGTGTACTCACTATTACACTGTTACACTTACTATAGTCTGGGTGTAGTCACTATTACACTGTTACACTTACTATAGTCTGGGTGTACTCACTATTACACTGTTACACTTACTATAGTCTGGGTGTACTCACTATTACACTGTTACACTTACTATAGTCTGGGTGTACTCACTATTACACTGTTACACTTACTATAGTCTGGGTGTACTCACTATAACACTGTTACACTTACTATAGTCTGGGTGTACTTACTAATACACTGTTACACTTACTATAGTCTGGGTGTACTCACTAATACACTGTTACACTTACTATAGTCTGGGTGTACTCACTATTACACGGTTACACTTACTATAGTCTGTGTGTACTCACTATTACACTGTTACACTTACTATAGTCTGGGTGTACTCACTATTACACTGTTACACTTACTATAGTCTGGGTGTACTCACTAATACACTGTTACACTTACTATAGTCTGGGTGTACTCACTATTACACTGTTACACTTACTATAGTTTGGGTGTACTCACTATTACACTGTTACACTTACTATAGTCTGGGTGTATTTACTCACTTACTATAGTCTGGGTGTACTTACTAATACACTGTTACACTTACTATAGTCTGGGTGTACTCACTAATACACTGTTACACTTACTATAGTCTGGGTGTACTCACTATTACACGGTTACACTTACTATAGTCTGGGTGTACTCACTATTACACTGTTACACTTACTATAGTCTGGGTGTACTCACTATTACACTGTTACACTTACTATAGTCTGGGTGTACTCACTAATACACTGTTACACTTACTATAGTCTGGGTGTACTCACTATTACACTGTTACACTTACTATAGTCTGGGTGTACTCACTATTACACTGTTACACTTACTATAGTCTGGGTGTACTCACTAATACACTGTTACACTTACTATAGTCTGGGTGTACTCACTATTACACGGTTACACTTACTATAGTCTGGGTGTACTCACTATTACACTGTTACACTTACTATAGTCTGGGTGTACTCACTATTACACTGTTACACTTACTATAGTCTGGGTGTACTCACTAATACACTGTTACACTTACTATAGTCTGGGTGTACTCACTATTACACTGTTACACTTACTATAGTCTGGGTGTACTCACTATTACACTGTTACACTTACTATAGTCTGGGTGTACTCACTAATACACTGTTACACTTACTATAGTCTGGGTGTACTCACTATTACACTGTTACACTTACTATAGTCTGGGTGTACTCACTAATACACTGTTACACTTACTATAGTCTGGGTGTACTCACTATTACACTGTTACACTTACTATAGTCTGGGTGTACTCACTATTACACTGTTACACTTACTATAGTCTGGGTGTACTCACTAATACACTGTTACACTTACTATAGTCTGGGTGTACTCACTATTACACTGTTACACTTACTATAGTCTGGGTGTACTCACTATTACACTTTTACACTTACTATAGTCTGGGTGTATTCACTCACTTACTATAGTCTGGGTGTACTCACTCTTACACTGTTACACTTACTATAGTCTGGGTGTACTCACTAATACACTGTTACACTTACTATAGTCTGGGTGTACTCACTATTACACAGTTACACTTACTATAGTCTGGGTGTACTCACTCTTACACTGTTACACTTACTATAGTCTGGGTGTACTCACTAATACACTGTTACACTTACTATAGTCTGGGTGTACTCACTATTACACTTACTATAGTCTGGGTGTACTCACTCTTACACTGTTACACTTACTATAGTCTGGGTGTACTCACTAATACACTGTTACACTTACTATAGTCTGGGTGTACTCACTAATACACTGTTACACTTACTATAGTCTGGGTGTACTCACTATTACACTGTTACACTTACTATAGTCTGGGTGTACTCACTATTACACTGTTACACTTACTATAGTCTGGGTGTACTCACTATTACACGGTTACACTTACTATAGTCTGGGTGTACTCACTAATACACTGTTACACTTACTATAGTCTGGGTGTACTCACTATTACACTTACTATAGTCTGGGTGTACTCACTCTTACACTGTTACACTTACTATAGTCTGGGTGTACTCACTAATACACTGTTACACTTACTATAGTCTGGGTGTACTCACTATTACACTGTTACACTTACTATAGTCTGGGTGTATTCACTATTACACTGTTACACTTACTATAGTCTGGGTGTACTCACTCTTACACTGTTACACTTACTATAGTCTGGGTGTACTCACTATTACATTGTTACACTTACTATAGTCTGGGTGTACTCACTATTACACTGTTACACTTACTATAGTCTGGGTGTACTCACTATTACACTGTTACACTTACTATAGTCTGGGTGTACTCACTAATACACTGTTACACTTACTATAGTCTGGGTGTACTCACTATTACACGGTTACACTTACTATAGTCTGGGTGTACTCACTATTACACGGTTACACTTACTATAGTCTGGGTGTACTCACTAATACATTGTTACACTTACTATAGTCTGGGTGTACTCACTATTACACTTACTATAGTCTGGGTGTACTCACTCTTACACTGTTACACTTACTATAGTCTGGGTGTACTCACTATTACATTGTTACACTTACTATAGTCTGGGTGTACTCACTATTACACTATTACACTTACTATAGTCTGGGTGTATTCACTCACTTACTATAGTCTGGGTGTACTCACTAATACACTGTTACACTTACTATAGTCTGGGTGTACTCACTATTACACTGTTACACTTACTATAGTCTGGGTGTATTCACTATTACACTGTTACACTTACTATAGTCTGGGTGTACTCACTCTTACACTGTTACACTTACTATAGTCTGGGTGTACTCACTATTACATTGTTACACTTACTATAGTCTGGGTGTACTCACTATTACACTGTTACACTTACTATAGTCTGGGTGTACTCACTATTACACTGTTACACTTACTATAGTCTGGGTGTACTCACTAATACACTGTTACACTTACTATAGTCTGGGTGTACTCACTATTACACGGTTACACTTACTATAGTCTGGGTGTACTCACTATTACACGGTTACACTTACTATAGTCTGGGTGTACTCACTAATACATTGTTACACTTACTATAGTCTGGGTGTACTCACTATTACACTTACTATAGTCTGGGTGTACTCACTATTACACTGTTACACTTACTATAGTCTGGGTGTACTCACTAATACACTGTTACACTTACTATAGTCTGGGTGTACTCACTATTACACTGTTACACTTACTATAGTCTGGGTGTACTCACTATTACACTGTTACACTTACTATAGTCTGGGTGTATTCACTCACTTACTATAGTCTGGGTGTACTCACTAATACACTGTTACACTTACTATAGTCTGGGTGTACTCACTCTTACACTGTTACACTTACTATAGTCTGGGTGTACTCACTAATACACTGTTACACTTACTATAGTCTGGGTGTACTCACTATTACACTGTTACACTTACTATAGTCTGGGTGTACTCACTATTACATTGTTACACTTACTATAGTCTGGGTGTACTCACTATTACACTGTTACACTTACTATAGTCTGGGTGTACTCACTATTACACTGTTACACTTACTATAGTCTGGGTGTACTCACTAATACACTGTTACACTTACTATAGTCTGGGTGTACTCACTATTACACGGTTACACTTACTATAGTCTGGGTGTACTCACTATTACACTGTTACACTTACTATAGTCTGGGTGTACTCACTATTACACTGTTACACTTACTATAGTCTGGGTGTACTCACTAATACACTGTTACACTTACTATAGTCTGGGTGTACTCACTATTACACTGTTACACTTACTATAGTCTGGGTGTACTCACTATTACACTGTTACACTTACTATAGTCTGGGTGTACTCACTATTACACTGTTACACTTACTATAGTCTGGGTGTACTCACTAATACACTGTTACACTTACTATAGTCTGGGTGTACTCACTATTACACTGTTACACTTACTATAGTCTGGGTGTACTCACTATTACACTGTTACACTTACTATAGTCTGGGTGTACTCACTAATACACTGTTACACTTACTATAGTCTGGGTGTACTCACTATTACACTGTTACACTTACTATAGTTTGGGTGTACTCACTATTACACTGTTACACTTACTATAGTCTGGGTGTATTTACTCACTTACTATAGTCTGGGTGTACTCACTAATACACTGTTACACTTACTATAGTCTGGGTGTACTCACTATTACACTGTTACACTTACTATAGTCTGGGTGTACTCACTCTTACACTGTTACACTTACTATAGTCTGGGTGTACTCACTATTACACTGTTACACTTACTATAGTCTGGGTGTACTCACTATTACACTGTTACACTTACTATAGTCTGGGTGTACTCACTATTACACTGTTACACTTACTATAGTCTGGGTGTACTCACTCTTACACTGTTACACTTACTATAGTCTGGGTGTACTCACTAATACACTGTTACACTTACTATAGTCTGGGTGTACTCACTATTACACTGTTACACTTACTATAGTCTGGGTGTACTCACTAATACACTGTTACACTTACTATAGCCTGGGTGTACTCACTATTACACTGTTACACTTACTATAGTCTGGGTGTACTCACTATTACACTGTTACACTTACTATAGTCTGGGTGTACTCACTATTACACTGTTACACTTACTATAGTCTGGGTGTACTCACTATTACACTGTTACACTTACTATAGTCTGGGTGTACTCACTATTACACTGTTACACTTACTATAGTCTGGGTGTACTCACTATTACACTGTTACACTTACTATAGTCTGGGTGTACTCACTATTACACTGTTACACTTACTATAGTCTGGGTGTACTCACTATTACACTGTTACACTTACTATAGTCTGGGTGTATTCACTATTACACTGTTACACTTACTATAGTCTGGGTGTACTCACTCTTACACTGTTACACTTACTATAGTCTGGGTGTACTCACTAATACACTGTTACACTTACTATAGTCTGGGTGTACTCACTATTACACTGTTACACTTACTATAGTCTGGGTGTACTCACTATTACACTGTTACACTTACTATAGTCTGGGTGTACTCACTCTTACACTGTTACACTTACTATAGTCTGGGTGTACTCACTAATACACTGTTACACTTACTATAGTCTGGGTGTACTCACTATTACACTGTTACACTTACTATAGTCTGGGTGTACTCACTAATACACTGTTACACTTACTATAGCCTGGGTGTACTCACTATTACACTGTTACACTTACTATAGTCTGGGTGTACTCACTATTACACTGTTACACTTACTATAGTCTGGGTGTACTCACTCTTACACTGTTACACTTACTATAGTCTGGGTGTACTCACTAATACACTGTTACACTTACTATAGTCTGGGTGTACTCACTAATACACTGTTACACTTACTATAGTCTGGGTGTACTCACTATTACACTGTTACACTTACTATAGTCTGGGTGTACTCACTATTACACTGTTACACTTACTATAGTCTGGGTGTACTCACTATTACACGGTTACACTTACTATAGTCTGGGTGTACTCACTAATACACTGTTACACTTACTATAGTCTGGGTGTACTCACTATTACACTGTTACACTTACTATAGTCTGGGTGTACTCACTATTACACTGTTACACTTACTATAGTCTGGGTGTACTCACTAATACACTGTTACACTTACTATAGTCTGGGTGTACTCACTATTACACTGTTACACTTACTATAGTCTGGGTGTACTCACTATTACACTGTTACACTTACTATAGTCTGGGTGTATTCACTCACTTACTATAGTCTGGGTGTACTCACTAATACACTGTTACACTTACTATAGTCTGGGTGTACTCACTATTACATTGTTACACTTACTATAGTCTGGGTGTACTCACTATTACACTGTTACACTTACTATAGTCTGGGTGTACTCACTATTACACTGTTACACTTACTATAGTCTGGGTGTACTCACTAATACACTGTTACACTTACTATAGTCTGGGTGTACTCACTATTACACGGTTACACTTACTATAGTCTGGGTGTACTCACTATTACACGGTTACACTTACTATAGTCTGGGTGTACTCACTAATACATTGTTACACTTACTATAGTCTGGGTGTACTCACTATTACACTTACTATAGTCTGGGTGTACTCACTATTACACTGTTACACTTACTATAGTCTGGGTGTACTCACTAATACACTTGTTACACTTACTATAGTCTGGGTGTACTCACTATTACACTGTTACACTTACTATAGTCTGGGTGTACTCACTATTACACTGTTACACTTACTATAGTCTGGGTGTATTCACTCACTTACTATAGTCTGGGTGTACTCACTAATACACTGTTACACTTACTATAGTCTGGGTGTACTCACTATTACACTGTTACACTTACTATAGTCTGGGTGTACTCACTATTACACTGTTACACTTACTATAGTCTGGGTGTACTCACTATTACACTGTTACACTTACTATAGTCTGGGTGTACTCACTATTACACTGTTACACTTACTATAGTCTGGGTGTACTCACTATTACACTGTTACACTTACTATAGTCTGGGTGTACTCACTATTACACTGTTACACTTACTATAGTCTGGGTGTACTCACTAATACACTGTTACACTTACTATAGTCTGGGTGTACTCACTATTACACTGTTACACTTACTATAGTCTGGGTGTACTCACTATTACACTGTTACACTTACTATAGTCTGGGTGTACTCACTATTACACTGTTACACTTACTATAGTCTGGGTGTACTCACTAATACACTGTTACACTTACTATAGTCTGGGTGTACTCACTATTACACTGTTACACTTACTATAGTCTGGGTGTACTCACTATTACACTGTTACACTTACTATAGTCTGGGTGTACTCACTATTACACTGTTACACTTACTATAGTCTGGGTGTACTCACTAATACACTGTTACACTTACTATAGTCTGGGTGTACTCACTATTACACTGTTACACTTACTATAGTCTGGGTGTACTCACTATTACACTGTTACACTTACTATAGTCTGGGTGTACTCACTATTACACTGTTACACTTACTATAGTCTGGGTGTACTCACTATTACACTGTTACACTTACTATAGTCTGGGTGTACTCACTATTACACTGTTACACTTACTATAGTCTGGGTGTCACTATTACACTGTACACTTACTATAGTCTGGGTGTACTCACTAATACACTGTTACACTTACTATAGTCTGGGTGTACTCACTATTACACTGTTACACTTACTATAGTCTGGGTGTACTCACTATTACACTGTTACACTTACTATAGTCTGGGTGTACTCACTATTACACTGTTACACTTACTATAGTCTGGGTGTACTCACTATTACACTGTTACACTTACTATAGTCTGGGTGTACTCACTATTACACTGTTACACTTACTATAGTCTGGGTGTACTCACTATTACACTGTTACACTTACTATAGTCTGGGTGTACTCACTAATACACTGTTACACTTACTATAGTCTGGGTGTACTCACTATTACACTGTTACACTTACTATAGTCTGGGTGTACTCACTATTACACTGTTACACTTACTATAGTCTGGGTGTACTCACTATTACACTGTTACACTTACTATAGTCTGGGTGTACTCACTATTACACTGTTACACTTACTATAGTCTGGGTGTACTCACTATTACACTGTTACACTTACTATAGTCTGGGTGTACTCACTATTACACTGTTACACTTACTATAGTCTGGGTGTACTCACTATTACACTGTTACACTTACTATAGTCTGGGTGTACTCACTATTACACTGTTACACTTACTATAGTCTGGGTGTACTCACTATTACACTGTTACACTTACTATAGTCTGGGTGTACTCACTATTACACTGTTACACTTACTATAGTCTGGGTGTACTCACTATTACACTGTTACACTTACTATAGTCTGGGTGTACTCACTATTACACTGTTACACTTACTATAGTCTGGGTGTACTCACTATTACACTGTTACACTTACTATAGTCTGGGTGTACTCACTATTACACTGTTACACTTACTAGTCTGGGTGTACTCACTATTACACTGTTACACTTACTATAGTCTGGGTGTACTCACTATTACACTGTTACACTTACTATAGTCTGGGTGTACTCACTATTACACTGTTACACTTACTATAGTCTGGGTGTACTCACTATTACACTGTTACACTTACTATAGTCTGGGTGTACTCACTATTACACTGTTACACTTACTATAGTCTGGGTGTACTCACTATTACACTGTTACACTTACTATAGTCTGGGTGTACTCACTATTACACTGTTACACTTACTATAGTCTGGGTGTACTCACTATTACACTGTTACACTTACTATAGTCTGGGTGTACTCACTATTACACTGTTACACTTACTATAGTCTGGGTGTACTCACTATTACACTGTTACACTTACTATAGTCTGGGTGTACTCACTATTACACTGTTACACTTACTATAGTCTGGGTGTACTCACTATTACACTGTTACACTTACTATAGTCTGGGTGTACTCACTATTACACTGTTACACTTACTATAGTCTGGGTGTACTCACTATTACACTGTTACACTTACTATAGTCTGGGTGTACTCACTATTACACTGTTACACTTACTATAGTCTGGGTGTACTCACTATTACACTGTTACACTTACTATAGTCTGGGTGTACTCACTATTACACTGTTACACTTACTATAGTCTGGGTGTACTCACTATTACACTGTTACACTTACTATAGTCTGGGTGTACTCACTATTACACTGTTACACTTACTATAGTCTGGGTGTACTCTATTACACTGTTACACTTACTATAGTCTGGGTGTACTCACTATTACACTGTTACACTTACTATAGTCTGGGTGTACTCACTATTACACTGTTACACTTACTATAGTCTGGGTGTACTCACTATTACACTGTTACACTTACTATAGTCTGGGTGTACTCACTATTACACTGTTACACTTACTATAGTCTGGGTGTACTCACTATTACACTGTTACACTTACTATAGTCTGGGTGTACTCACTATTACACTGTTACACTTACTATAGTCTGGGTGTACTCACTATTACACTGTTACACTTACTATAGTCTGGGTGTACTCACTATTACACTGTTACACTTACTATAGTCTGGGTGTACTCACTATTACACTGTTACACTTACTATAGTCTGGGTGTACTCACTATTACACTGTTACACTTACTATAGTCTGGGTGTACTCACTATTACACTGTTACACTTACTATAGTCTGGGTGTACTCACTATTACACTGTTACACTTACTATAGTCTGGGTGTACTCACTATTACACTGTTACACTTACTATAGTCTGGGTGTACTCACTATTACACTGTTACACTTACTATAGTCTGGGTGTACTCACTATTACACTGTTACACTTACTATAGTCTGGGTGTACTCACTATTACACTGTTACACTTACTATAGTCTGGGTGTACTCACTATTACACTGTTACACTTACTATAGTCTGGGTGTACTCACTATTACACTGTTACACTTACTATAGTCTGGGTGTACTCACTATTACACTGTTACACTTACTATAGTCTGGGTGTACTCACTATTACACTGTTACACTTACTATAGTCTGGGTGTACTCACTATTACACTGTTACACTTACTATAGTCTGGGTGTACTCACTATTACACTGTTACACTTACTATAGTCTGGGTGTACTCACTATTACACTGTTACACTTACTATAGTCTGGGTGTACTCACTATTACACTGTTACACTTACTATAGTCTGGGTGTACTCACTATTACACTGTTACACTTACTATAGTCTGGGTGTACTCACTATTACACTGTTACACTTACTATAGTCTGGGTGTACTCACTATTACACTGTTACACTTACTATAGTCTGGGTGTACTCACTATTACACTGTTACACTTACTATAGTCTGGGTGTACTCACTATTACACTGTTACACTTACTATAGTCTGGGTGTACTCACTATTACACTGTTACACTTACTATAGTCTGGGTGTACTCACTATTACACTGTTACACTTACTATAGTCTGGGTGTACTCACTATTACACTGTTACACTTACTATAGTCTGGGTGTACTCACTATTACACTGTTACACTTACTATAGTCTGGGTGTACTCACTATTACACTGTTACACTTACTATAGTCTGGGTGTACTCACTATTACACTGTTACACTTACTATAGTCTGGGTGTACTCACTATTACACTGTTACACTTACTATATAGTCTGGGTGTACTCACTATTACACTGTTACACTTACTATAGTCTGGGTGTACTCACTATTACACTGTTACACTTACTATAGTCTGGGTGTACTCACTATTACACTGTTACACTTACTATAGTCTGGGTGTACTCACTATTACACTGTTACACTTACTATAGTCTGGGTGTACTCACTATTACACTGTTACACTTACTATAGTCTGGGTGTACTCACTATTACACTGTTACACTTACTATAGTCTGGGTGTACTCACTATTACACTGTTACACTTACTATAGTCTGGGTGTACTCACTATTACACTGTTACACTTACTATAGTCTGGGTGTACTCACTATTACACTGTTACACTTACTATAGTCTGGGTGTACTCACTATTACACTGTTACACTTACTATAGTCTGGGTGTACTCACTATTACACTGTTACACTTACTATAGTCTGGGTGTACTCACTATTACACTGTTACACTTACTATAGTCTGGGTGTACTCACTATTACACTGTTACACTTACTATAGTCTGGGTGTACTCACTATTACACTGTTACACTTACTATAGTCTGGGTGTACTCACTATTACACTGTTACACTTACTATAGTCTGGGTGTACTCACTATTACACTGTTACACTTACTATAGTCTGGGTGTACTCACTATTACACTGTTACACTTACTATAGTCTGGGTGTACTCACTATTACACTGTTACACTTACTATAGTCTGGGTGTACTCACTATTACACTGTTACACTTACTATAGTCTGGGTGTACTCACTATTACACTGTTACACTTACTATAGTCTGGGTGTACTCACTATTACACTGTTACACTTACTATAGTCTGGGTGTACTCACTATTACACTGTTACACTTACTATAGTCTGGGTGTACTCACTATTACACTGTTACACTTACTATAGTCTGGGTGTACTCACTATTACACTGTTACACTTACTATAGTCTGGGTGTACTCACTATTACACTGTTACACTTACTATAGTCTGGGTGTACTCACTATTACACTGTTACACTTACTATAGTCTGGGTGTACTCACTATTACACTGTTACACTTACTATAGTCTGGGTGTACTCACTATTACACTGTTACACTTACTATAGTCTGGGTGTACTCACTATTACACTGTTACACTTACTATAGTCTGGGTGTACTCACTATTACACTGTTACACTTACTATAGTCTGGGTGTACTCACTATTACACTGTTACACTTACTATAGTCTGGGTGTACTCACTATTACACTGTTACACTTACTATAGTCTGGGTGTACTCACTATTACACTGTTACACTTACTATAGTCTGGGTGTACTCACTATTACACTGTTACACTTACTATAGTCTGGGTGTACTCACTATTACACTGTTACACTTACTATAGTCTGGGTGTACTCACTATTACACTGTTACACTTACTATAGTCTGGGTGTACTCACTATTACACTGTTACACTTACTATAGTCTGGGTGTACTCACTATTACACTGTTACACTTACTATAGTCTGGGTGTACTCACTATTACACTGTTACACTTACTATAGTCTGGGTGTACTCACTATTACACTGTTACACTTACTATAGTCTGGGTGTACTCACTATTACACTGTTACACTTACTATAGTCTGGGTGTACTCACTATTACACTGTTACACTTACTATAGTCTGGGTGTACTCACTATTACACTGTTACACTTACTATAGTCTGGGTGTACTCACTATTACACTGTTACACTTACTATAGTCTGGGTGTACTCACTATTACACTGTTACACTTACTATAGTCTGGGTGTACTCACTATTACACTGTTACACTTACTATAGTCTGGGTGTACTCACTATTACACTGTTACACTTACTATAGTCTGGGTGTACTCACTATTACACTGTTACACTTACTATAGTCTGGGTGTACTCACTATTACACTGTTACACTTACTATAGTCTGGGTGTACTCACTATTACACTGTTACACTTACTATAGTCTGGGTGTACTCACTATTACACTGTTACACTTACTATAGTGTACTCACTAATACACTGTTACACTTACTATAGTCTGGGTGTACTCACTATTACACTGTTACACTTACTATAGTCTGGGTGTACTCACTAATACACTGTTACACTTACTATAGTCTGGGTGTACTCACTATTACACTGTTACACTTACTATAGTCTGGGTGTACTCACTATTACACTGTTACACTTACTATAGTCTGGGTGTACTCACTATTACACTGTTACACTTACTATAGTCTGGGTGTACTCACTATTACACTGTTACACTTACTATAGTCTGGGTGTACTCACTATTACACTGTTACACTTACTATAGTCTGGGTGTACTCACTAATACACTGTTACACTTACTATAGTCTGGGTGTAGTCACTATTACACTGTTACACTTACTATAGTCTGGGTGTACTCACTATTACACTGTTACACTTACTATAGTCTGGGTGTACTCACTAATACACTGTTACACTTACTATAGTCTGGGTGTACTCACTATTACACTGTTACACTTACTATAGTCTGGGTGTACTCACTAATACACTGTTACACTTACTATAGTCTGGGTGTACTCACTATTACACTGTTACACTTACTATAGTCTGGGTGTACTCACTATTACACTGTTACACTTACTATAGTCTGGGTGTACTCACTATTACACTGTTACACTTACTATAGTCTGGGTGTACTCACTATTACACTGTTACACTTACTATAGTCTGGGTGTACTCACTATTACACTGTTACACTTACTATAGTCTGGGTGTACTCACTAATACACTGTTACACTTACTATAGTCTGGGTGTAGTCACTATTACACTGTTACACTTACTATAGTCTGGGTGTACTCACTATTACACTGTTACACTTACTATAGTCTGGGTGTACTCACTAATACACTGTTACACTTACTATAGTCTGGGTGTACTCACTATTACACTGTTACACTTACTATAGTCTGGGTGTACTCACTAATACACTGTTACACTTACTATAGTCTGGGTGTACTCACTATTACACTGTTACACTTACTATAGTCTGGGTGTATTCACCAAGTTTTTTATCATCAAATGGTCGATTTGCCTTTTTAAGAAGATCCGACAGGAATCCCTGCAGTGAGATCAGACACATAGATAAATATGACAGGTAATTACAGCTGAGCCTTCAGCCCAGATAAAGTACAGAATGATTATGTTAGGACTGGTCGCAAGGAGAAGACTTTGGCGTAAGTTGATCAGTGTAATATATATTGCAATATGTGGAACTAACATTCCTTGTGTTTAATATAGAAAAGTATTTAGAACAGCATTAATTGTGTATATAAAGAGTGCAGAGTATCTATGTTATATGTTTATATAATGTGGGGCTCCCCCCTTCTGCACCCCAGTTTGTGCATGGAGAGTGCAGAGGATCAATGTTATATATATATATATTTACTTCTACTTTATGTTTTCTCCTTAACACATTAGGACAGAACACTGTAAGTAGTACTGAGCGCTGGTCGGATATTACATACATTATGTTCATGATAACTGAGACATTGACACGTTATTTGTTCATATATAAAACACACAAACTCACCTTCAGCTCATTAGCTTCAATGTATCCACTTCTGTCCGTATCGTACCTGCGCCACGCCTGAAATGACAGTAAAATAATCATTACCTATTACTCCACTAACACACAAACAATCAGCCACCACCTGCCTAATATTGTGTAGGTCCCTCTCGTGCTGCTAAATCAGCTCTGACCCATCGAGGTACGGACTCCTCATGATGGAGAAGACAATGTTCTGACGCTCACCTGCCCAGTGTAGGTGCTTTCAGTGGTGGACAGGGGTCAGCATGGGCTCTCTGACTGGTCTACGGCTGCCCAGCCCATACGCAGCAAGCTGAGATGCTCTGTGTGATCTGACACCTCTCTATCATAACCAGCAGTAACTTTATCAGCAGTTTGTGCTACAGTAGCTCTTCTGTGGGATCGGACCAGACAGGCGCCTGCACTACCCACGTGCATCATTGACCCTGGGCGCACATGACCCTGTCGCCAGTTCACTGGTTGTCCTCCTTTGGACCACTTCTGGTAGGTACTAACCTCTGCACACCGGGAACACCCCACAAGACCGGCCGTTTTAGAGATGCTCTGACCCAGTCATCTAACCATCACAATTTGGCCCTTGTCAGAGTCGCTCAGATCCTTACGTTGCCCATTTTTCCTGTTTCCAACACATCAACTTCAAGAACTGACCGTTCACTTGCTGCCTAATATATCCCACCCCTGACAGGTGTCATTGTAACCAGATAATCAGTGTTATCCCTTCACTGTCAGTGGTCCTAAGGTTGTGTCTGATCACAGTAGTCACATGTAATCTCATACAAGTGATGTTAAACCTTTGCTAAAAAACCTCAAGAGAGGAAGCTGCCAATTAATCCTTTGTGATCCAATAAATCTCATTGTGTCTCTGGATCAATTATCCCAATTATGTTGGGATAATACATTGTTCCCAACCGTCAGTAAACTGGCTGCGTGTAGAGGTAAGTGTACATGTGTGTAGAGGAAAGTGTACATGTGTGTAGAGGTAAGTGTACATGTGTGTGTACATGTGTGTAGAGCTAAGTGTACATGTGTGTAGAGGTAAGTGTACATGTGTGTAGAGGTAAGTGTACATGTGTGTGTACATGTGTGTAGAGGTAAGTGTACATGTGTGTAGAGGTAAGTGTACATGTTTGTACATGTGTGTAGAGGTAAGTGTACATGTTTGTACATGTGTGTAGAGGTAAGTGTACATGTGTGTAGAGGTAAGTGTACATGTGTGTAGAGGAAAGTGTACATGTTTGTACATGTGTGTAGAGGTAATTGTACATGTGTGTAGAGGAAAGTGTACATGTTTGTACATGTGTGTAGAGGTAAGTGTACATGTGTGTAGAGGTAAGTGTACATGTGTGTGTACATGTGTGTAGAGGTAAGCGTACATGTGTGTAGAGAAAAGTGTACATGTGTGTAGAGTTAAGTGTACATGTGTGTGTACACGTGTGTAGAGGTAAGTGTACATGTGTGTAGAGGTAAATGTACATGTTTGTACATGTGTGTAGAGGTAGGTGTACATGTTTGTACATGTGTGTAGAGGAAAGTGTACATGTTTGTACATGTGTGTAGAGGTAAGTGTACATGTGTGTAGAGGTAAGTGTACATGTGTGTGTACATGTGTGTAGAGGTAAGTGTACATGTGTGTAGAGGTAAGTGTACATGTGTGTACACGTGTGTAGAGGTAAGTGTACATGTGTGTAGAGGTAAGTGTACATGTTTGTACATGTGTGTAGAGGTAAGTGTACATGTTTGTACATGTGTGTGTAGAGGTAAGTGTACATGTGTGTAGAGGTAAGTGTACATGTGTGTAGAGGTAATTGTACATGTGTGTAGAGGAAATTGTACATGTTTGTACATGTGTGTAGAGGTAAGTGTACATGTGTGTAGAGGTAAGTGTACATGTGTGTAGAGGTAATTGTACATGTGTGTAGAGGAAAGTGTACATGTTTGTACATGTGTGTAGAGGTAAGTGTACATGTGTGTAGAGGTAATTGTACATGTGTGTAGAGGAAAGTGTACATGTTTGTACATGTGTGTAGAGGTAAGTGTACATGTGTGTAGAGGTAATTGTACATGTGTGTAGAGGAAAGTGTACATGTTTGTACATGTGTGTAGAGGTAAGTGTACATGTGTGTAGAGGTAAGTGTACATGTGTGTAGACGTAATTGTACATGTGTGTAGAGGTAAGTGTACATGTGTGTAGAGGTAAGTGTACATGTGTGTGTACACGTGTGTAGAGGTAAGTGTACATGTGTGTAGAGGTAAGTGTACATGTTTGTACATGTGTGTAGAGGTAGGTGTACATGTTTGTACATGTGTGTAGAGGAAAGTGTACATGTTTGTACATGTGTGTAGAGGTAAGTGTACATGTGTGTAGAGGTAAGTGTACATGTGTGTAGAGGTAAGTGTACATGTGTGTGTACACGTGTGTAGAGGTAAGTGTACATGTTTGTACATGTGTGTAGAGGTAAGTGTACATGTTTGTACATGTGTGTGTAGAGGTAAGTGTACATGTGTGTAGAGGTAAGTCTACATGTGTGTAGAGGAAATTGTACATGTTTGTACATGTGTGTAGAGGTAAGTGTACATGTGTGTAGAGGTAAGTGTACATGTGTGTAGAGGTAATTGTACATGTGTGTAGAGGAAAGTGTACATGTTTGTACATGTGTGTAGAGGTAAGTGTACATGTGTGTAGAGGTAATTGTACATGTGTGTAGAGGAAAGTGTACATGTTTGTACATGTGTGTAGAGGTAAGTGTACATGTGTGTAGAGGTAATTGTACATGTTTGTAGAGGAAAGTGTACATGTTTGTACATGTGTGTAGAGGTAAGTGTACATGTGTGTAGAGGTAAGTGTACATGTGTGTAGACGTAAGTGTACATGTGTGTAGAGGTAAGTGTACATGTGTGTACACACGTGAACAGGTAACTCACCTCCATAAACTCTATACTGGATCCAGCGTGTTGTCTGAAGCACAGCAGAAAATTTTCCTCAGTCGGGAGAATCTGAGCCAACTGTGAGGACAAAACACATATTTACTGTCCTGTTCCTGGGCACTCACACCTACGCTCATACATACACTCACACCTACACTCACACCTACGCTCATACATACACTCACACCTACACTCACCTACATGCACAGCTCTCTGTACTACACTCACACCTACACTCACCTACATACACAGCTCTCTGTACTACACTCACACCTACACTCTCACCTACATGCACAACTCTCTGTACTACACTCACACCTACACTCACCTACATGCACAGCTCTCTGTACTACACTCACACCTACGCTCATACATACACTCACACCTACACTCACACCTACACTCACACCTACACTCACCTACATGCACAGCTCTCTGTACTACACTCACCTACATGCACAGCTCTCTGTACTACACTCACACCTACACTCACCTACATACACAGCTCTCTGTACTACACTCACACCTACACTCTCATCTACATGCACAACTCTCTGTACTACACTCACACCTACACTCACCTACATACACAGCTCTCTGTACTACACTCACACCTACACTCTCACCTACATGCACAGCTCTCTGTACTACACTCACACCTACACTCACCTACATGCACAGCTCTCTGTACTACACTCACACCTACACTCTCACCTACATGCACAACTCTCTGTACTACACTCACACCTACACTCACAACTCTCTGTACTACACTCACACCTACACTCTCACCTACATGCACAACTCTCTGTACTACACTCACACCTACACTCACCTACATGCACAGCTCTCTGTACTACACTCACACCTACACTCTCACCTACATGCACAACTCTCTGTACTACACTCACACCTACACTCACCTACATGCACAACTCTCTGTACTACACTCACACCTACACTCACCTACATGCACAGCTCTCTGTACTACACTCACACCTACACTCACCTACATACACAGCTTTCTGTACTACACTCACACCTACACTCACCTACATACACAGCTCTCTGTACTACACTCACACCTACACACTCACCTACATGCACAGCTCTCTGTACTACACTCACACCTACACTCACCTACATACACAGCTCTCTGTACTACACTCACACCTACACTCACCTACATACACAGCTCTCTGTACTACACTCACACCTACACACTCACCTACATGCACAGCTCTCTGTACTACACGCACACCTACACTCACCTACATACACAGCTCTCTGTACTACACTCACACCTACACTCACCTACATGCACAACTCTCTGTACTACACTCACACCTACACTCACCTACATGCACAACTCTCTGTACTACACTCACACCTACACTCACCTACATGCACAGCTCTCTGTACTACACTCACACCTACACTCACCTACATGCACAACTCTCTGTACTACACTCACACCTACACTCACCTACATGCACAGCTCTCTGTACTACACTCACACCTACACTCACCTACATGCACAACTCTCTGTACTACACTCACACCTACACTCACCTACATACACAGCTCTCTGTACTACACTCACACCTACACTCACCTACATGCACAACTCTCTGTACTACACTCACACCTACATACACAGCTCTCTGTACTACACTCACACCTACACTCACACCTACATACACTGGATCTGAACCATTATACACAATGATTTCACTTTGGTGCCCTTATATCTTCCATGGCTCTGTGTCTGCGATGGCTCATTCTCCCTCCTCCTGTCACACTCACCTACATGCACAGCTCTCTGTACTACACTCACCTACATGCACAGCTCTCTGTACTACACTCACCTACATGCACAGCTCTCTGTACTACACTCACCTACATGCACAGCTCTCTGTACTACACTCACCTACATGCACAGCTCTCTGTACTACACTCACACCTACACTCACCTACATACACAGCTCTCTGTACTACACTCACACCTACACTCACCTACATGCACAACTCTCTGTACTACACTCACACCTACATACACAGCTCTCTGTACTACACTCACACCTACACTCACACCTACATACACAGCTCTCTGTACTACACTCACACCTACACTCACACCTACATGCACAGCTCTCTGTACTACACTCACACCTACACTCACACCTACATACACAGCTCTCTGTACTACACTCACACCTACACTCACACCTACATACACAGCTCTCTGTACTACACTCACACCTACACTCACACCTACATGCACAGCTCTCTGTACTACACTCACCTACATGCACAGCTCTCTGTACTACACTCACACCTACACTCACCTACATACACAGCTCTCTGTACTACACTCACACCTACACTTACACCTACACTCACACCTACACTCACCTCCGCCATCTCTATGCGACCATCTGCATTCTTGTCATATTTCTTCATAAATTCTTTCAGCTTCTCTCCGATGTTGACGCTGGATCCTTCCTACTCGCAGAGGAAGAGACAGGAAAAGTCACCATCTATGGAACGGCCGTCCTGTGCTGCTTACATCTCATTATACATCACTGACCGCTTTATAAGGACAATTACTATTATTTAATGCTTCATTATTTATTCAATTTAAAAATGAATGTAAATGTGAAATTAGTATCATCTAATGTAACAAACAAAAATCCATTGTTGTGGTAAATGTTATGTGCAGTGTGTTATAAGTGTCACTGATCTGTGTAATAGACTGTATTCTGTCTTGTCACCAGCAAGTGGCAGCAACCAGCTACAAATGTAAATCAACAGTAATTAGTGTAGGTGTGGTCACAGAACAGTATTTATTGCTGCTACATACTAGTAATCCTGTCATTAATGATCTACAGTAAATAAGGATAGTCTGGGAGACTCTGTATAATAGACTATGAGAAAGATTTACAACTGTAACACGTAGATTTGTATAAAAAAAATATATAGAAAACACACACACACTATATACATATATACCGTAAACACATATATACGCACACACATATACTATATACACATATACTGGTGCCCATTCCTCAGACTACACAGATGGTTCCCATTCCTCTGACCACACAGATGGTGCCCATTCCTCTGACTACACAGATGGTGCCCATTCCTCAGACCACACAGATAGTGCCCATTCCTCTGACTACACAGATGGTGCCCATTCCTCAGACCACACAGATAGTGCCCATTCCTCTGACTACACAGATGGTTCCCATTCCTCAGACCACACAGATGGTGCCCATTCCTCAGACCACACACAGATGGTGCCCATTCCTCAGACCACACAGATGGTGCCCATTCCTCAGACCACACACGGTGCCCATTCCTCAGACCACACAGATGGTGCCCATTCCCCAGACCACACAGATGGTGCCCATTCCTCAGACCACACACAGATGGCGCCTATTCCTAAGACTACTCACAGATGGTGCCTATTCCTCAGACCACGCACAGATGGTACTCATTCCTCAGACCACACGGATGGTGCCCATTCCTCAGACCACACACAGATGGTGCCCATTACTCAGACCACACAGATGGTGCCTATTCCTCAGACCGCGCACAGATGGTGCCCATTCCTCAGAACACGCACAGATGGTACTCATTCGTCAGACCACACGGATGGTGCCCATTCCTCAGACCACACACAGATGGTGCCCATTCCTCAGACCACACAGATGGTGCCTATTCCTCAGACCACACAGATGGTGCCCATTCCTCAGACCACACACAGATGGTGCCCATTCCTCTGACCACACACAGATGGTGCCCATTCCTCAGACCACACACAGATGGTGCCCATTCTTCAGACCACACACAGATGGTGCCCATTCCTCACACCGCGCACAGATGGTGCCCATTCCTCACACCGCGCACAGATGGTGCCCATTCCTCAGACCACACACAGATGGTGCCCATTCCTCAGACCACACACAGATGGTGCCCATTCCTCAGACAACACACAGATGGTGCCCATTCCTCAGACAACACAGATGGAGCCCATTCCTCAGACCACACAGATGGTGCCCATTCCTCAGACCACACACGGTGCCCATTCCTCAGACCACACAGATGGTGCCCATTCCTCAGACCACACACAGATGGTGCCTATTCCTCAGACCACACACAGTGCCCATTCCTCAGACCACACACAGATGGTGCCCATTCCTCAGACCACACACAGATGGTGCCCATTCCTCAGACCACACACAGATGGTGCCCATTCCTCAGACCACACAGATGGTGCCCATTCCTCAGACCACACAGATGGTGCCCATTCCTCAGACCACACAGATGGTGCCTATTCCACAGACCACACACAGATGGTGCCTATTCCTCACACCGCGCACAGATGGTGCCCATTCCTCAGACCACACACAGATGGTGCCCATTCCTCAGACCACACAGATGGTGCCCATTCCTCAGACCACACAGATGGTGCCCATTCCTCAGACCACACATGGTGCCCATTCCTCAGACCACACAGATGGTGCCCATTCCTCAGACCACACACAGATGGTGCCCATTTTTCAGACCAAACAGATGGTGCCCATTCCTCAGACCACACACGGTGCCTATTCCTCAGACCGCGCACAGATGGTGCCTATTCCTCAGACCACACACAGATGGTGCCCATTCCTCAGACCACACACAGATGGTGCCCATTCCTTAGACCACACAGATGGTGCCCATTCCTCAGACCACGCACAGATGGTGCCCATTAATCAGACAACGCACAGATGGTGCTTATTCCTCACACAATGAACAGATGGTGCCCATTCCTCAGACCGCGCACAGATGGTGCCTATTCCTCAGACCACACACAGATGGTGCCCATTCCTCAGACCACACAGATGGTGCCCATTCCTCAGACCACACAGATGGTGCCCATTCCTCAGACCACACACAGATGGTGCCCATTCCTCAGACCACACACAGATGGTGTCCATTCCTCAGACCACATACAGATGGTGCCTATTCATCAGACCACACACAGATGGTGCCTATTCCTCAGACCACACAGATGGTGCCCATTCCTCAGACCACACACAGATTATTATTATTATTATCTTTTATTTGTTAGGCGCCACAAGGTATCCGTAGCGCCGTACACAGTACAAACAGTGGACTATACAGGGTGAAACAGTACAGAACAATAAACAAAAATACCAATACTTCAGAAGCTCCACACAGGCTGATACAATAAGCATGGAGTAGAAGAACAGGTGAGGAGACAGGAGGGAAGACGGCCCTGCTCATGTGAGCTTACATCCTAAGGGAGCTTAGACAGAACAGGCACAAGGGGAGTCAGAATAGAGACGGGAGAGCGAGTGGAGGAGGAGAGGTGGTTAAGTGGATGGTTGGTAGGCTTTACGGAAGAGGTGAGTTTTCAGTGCACGTTTGAAGGAGCACAGAGTAGGAGAGAGACGGATGGAACGAGGGAGGTCATTCCAGTGAAGGGGGGCTGCCCGGGAAAAGTCCTGGATTCTGGAGTGGGAAGAGGTGATGAGAGTGGAGGAGAGGCAGCGATCATTGGCTGAGCGCAGGGAGCGGGCAGGAGTGTGAATGAAGAGGAGGTTAGAGATGTAGGGGTCGGTAGAGTGGGAGAGAGCCTTGTAAGTGGTGGTGAGGAGCTTGAAGAGGATTCTACAGGGGAAGGGAAGCCAGTGTAAGGAGAGTGGGGAGGCCGAGGAGGAGCGGCGTGAGAGGAAGATGATCTAGCGACCGCATTGAGTATAGAGCGGAGGGGGGAGAGACGGGAGTGGGGGAGGCCAGTGAGGAGGAGGTTACAATAATCGAGGCGGGAGATGATGAGTGCGTGGATGATAGTTTTGGCGGCGTCCCGTGAGAGAAAGGGACGGATGCGGACGATGTTGCGTAGTTGGAAGCGACAGGTTTGGGCAAGGGAGTGGATGTGGGGAGCAAAAGAGAGAGAGGAGTCAAGGGTGACACCCAGGCAGCGGAGTTGGGTGACAGAGGAGATGGTGGTATTATTGACGACAATAGAGAGGTCATGGTGGGATGGGAGTCTGGGTGGAGGAAAGACAATAAGTTCCGTTTTAGAGATATTAATTTTGAGAAAACGAGCAGACATCCAGGAGGAGATGGCGGAGAGGCAGTCAGATACACGAGAGAGGAGGGTGGAAGAAAGATCAGGAGAAGAGATGTAGAGCTGAATGTCATCAGCATAAAGGCGATACTGAAGACCGAAGGAGGAGATGAGAGCACCAAGGGAGGAGGTATAGAGCGAGAAGAGTAACGGCCGAGAACAGAGCCTTGCGGGACTCCTACAGGGAGAGGGTAGGGGGAGGAGGAAGAACCAGGATGTGGCTATAGAGAAGGAGCGGTTGGCGAGGTATGAGGTGAACCAGGCATGGACAGAACCAGAGAGACCGAGAGAGAGAAGAGTTTGCAGCAGGAGCGGGTGGTCCACGGTGTCGAAGGCTGCGGAGAGGTCGAGGAGGATGAGTAGGGAGAAGTGACCCTTGGACAGATGGTGCCCATTCCTCAGACCACACAGATGGTGCCCATTCCTCAGACCACGCACAAATGGTACTCATTCCTCAGACCACACGGATGGTGCCCATTCCTCAGACCACACAGATGGTGCCCATTCCTCAGACCACACACAGATGGTGCCCATTCCTCAGACCGCACGCAGATGGTGCCCATTCCTCAGACCACATACAGATGGTGCCTATTCCTCAGACCACGCACAGATGGTGCCCATTAATCAGACAACGCACAGATGGTGCTCATTCCTCACACAACGCACAGATGGTGCCCATTGCTCAGACCACGCACAGATGGTGCCTATTCCTCAGACCACACAGATGGTGCCCATTCCTCAGACCACACAGATGGTGCCCATTCCTCAGACCACACACGGTGCCCATTCCTCAGACCACACAGATGGTGCTCATTCCTCAGACCACACACAGATGGTGCCCATTTCCAGACCAAACAGATGGTGCCCATTCCTCAGACCACACACAGATGGTGCCCATTCCTCAGACCACTCACAGATGGTGCCCATTCCTCAGACCACGCACAGATGGTACTCATTCCTCAGACCACACGGATGGTGCCCATTCCTCAGACCACACACAGATGGTGCCCATTCCTCAGACCACGCACAGATGGTACTCATTCCTCAGACCACACGGATGGTGCCCATTCCTCAGACCACACACAGATGGTGCCCATTCCTCAGACCACACAGATGGTACCCATTCCTCAGACCACACAGATGGTGCCCATTCCTCAGACCACACACAGATGGTGCCATTCCTCAGACCACACACAGATGGTGCCCATTCCTCAGACCACATAGAGATGGTGCCTATTCCTCAGACCACACAGATGGTGCCCATTCCTCAGACCACACACAGATGGTGCCCATTCCTCGGACCATTCACAGATGGTGCCCATTCCTCAGACCACACACAGATGGTGCCCATTCCTCAGACCACACACAGATGGTGCCCATTCCTTAGACCACACAGATGGTGCCCATTCCTCAGACCACGCACAGATGGTGCCCATTAATCAGACAACGCACAGATGGTGCTTATTCCTCACACAATGAACAGATGGTGTCCATTGCTCAGACCACGCACAGATGGTGCCTATTCCTCAGACCACACAGATGGTGCCCATTTCTCAGACCACACACAGATGGTGCCCATTCCTCAGACCACACACAGATGGTGCCCATTCCTCAGACCACGCACAGATGGTGCCCATTCCTCAGACCACACACAGATGGTGCCCATTCCTCAGACCACACACAGATGGTGCCCATTCCTCAGACCACACAGATGGTACCCATTCCTCAGACCACACAGATGGTGCCCATTCCTCAGACCACACACAGATGGTGCCATTCCTCAGACCACACACAGATGGTGTCCATTCCTCAGACCACATACAGATGGTGCCCATTCCTCAGACCACATAGAGATGGTGCCTATTCCTCAGACCACATAGAGATGGTGCCCATTCCTCAGACCACACACAGATGGTGCCCATTCCTCAGACCACGCACAGATGGTGCCCATTCCTCAGACCACACACAGATGGTGCCCATTCCTCAGACCACACACAGATGGTGCCCATTCCTTAGACCACACAGATGGTGCCCATTCCTCAGACCACGCACAGATGGTGCCCATTAATCAGACAACGCACAGATGGTGCTTATTCCTCACACAATGAACAGATGGTGCCCATTGCTCAGACCACGCACAGATGGTGCCTATTCCTCAGACCACACAGATGGTGCCCATTTCTCAGACCACACACAGATGGTGCCCATTCCTCAGACCACACACAGATGGTGCCCATTCCTCAGACCACGCACAGATGGTGCCCATTAATCAGACAACGCACAGATGGTGCTCATTCCTCACACAACGCACAGATGGTGCCCATTGCTCAGACAACGCACAGATGGTGCCCATTCCTCAGACCACACACACATCTCTTACCACTCCGGCTCCTCTCCGTGCAGTCTCCAACTCCTGAAAGAAGTTCTCCAGCTCCTTCCCTTCAATGTATCCATTTCCTGAGGAAAATGTGAGAGGTCAGGATCCCAAATTACCCAACACTCAGACCAACCGGCCCATGTCAACTTAATACAACATTCAATGACTCTGATATCAAGGGATCTTGAGATCAAAGGTTATTAGCCTGTGGGGTGCAACATACAAGGAATGGGTCCTAAATTTATGGTAGGTTCCAAAACTGCTATCTACCACAACCTAATAATAATGACGTTGTTCAATATGTTTTTTTTAAGGGTTTTTCATTTAAAGTTTTATAGTAAGACATATAAATGGAGACAAATATGGTATATAACATGATACAGAGACGGAAGGATCGACAGGAGGAAAGAAAACCAAAACCACAGGCTATCGTCCCATTACCCAGACACCATACACAGATAAATATGATGTAACAACACTTAGCAGGTCATTAACGATGCAGCAAAAGGCCGATGCGCGATGCAAAACAGCGCTGGTTGCACCAGGTGCCTCGATTTATACCTAAGCACATGGGTTGACGTAGAAAGATGGCAGCAGAGATTTGCAGTGACCAACGGCAGGAGTGGATCAGAGAGTTGGCGATCCTCGCTGAGTACAGCGCCGGCATGAAAGGGGTGATACAAAGTGGTCAGAGGGTGGATATTTACAGTTTTACAAAATCTGCCTCTCCCTAGATGTCAGGGACGTCTCCTGAGAGTGGACAAGACTCCCACGGTAATATCCACCATGTAGGTGCACTAGCGCAAAACCAAGGTGTCTTGCAGTGTACGTGGAGCGTACATGGAGCGCTCAGGGGCCAGAGATCCCTGAGGGTGGGCTCCATCCAATAGGCCCATGAGTCATGTCTTCCAGGTTACCAGTGATCTTGCTGGTAGGAGCTGCACCTGAGAGTTGCAGGTAATAGTCTGCAGCTCAGTCAATCTCTCCTGGGGACAGAGAGCCTGATATCTGCCTGTACGTTACTGTGCTAGACTTGTTTAGTCAGTCTGTTAGTCAGTCTGTTAGTCAGGAGTGACCAGTGTTTAATTAGAGCCGGACGACAAGGTGATTATTTTGGAGTTTTCTTTTGTTTTCTTACTGAATAAAACTGGTGAGGCCAATTGCACAAAACCTTTGGACTTCCCCTTAGAAATGGTACTGGGCCCTTACACAGTTACATTATATAAAACATGTCACCAGCTGTCTAAGAGTGTCCTATATCATGTGCTTTCTCCCAGGCAAACATGGGCACAGAAGAACTCTGCACGAGTCTCTGTGTAATAAATATGAATGACAGAATATTATTTGCTGAGCAGCGGTAATAATTCCTAATAAATCCACTACGATTGGCAAAAACACCAAAGGGGTGAATACTCTTTATATCCACACTCCCCAGTCCCTTCATCTGCTCATGCACCGTCTCTCCCAGTCTTCATCCAGTCCCCGTCCCCCCATCTCCTGTAACTGACAGCTCTGCAACCCCAATCTGACAAACCTTTTCCACAAATACAAATTCCGAAGTCTTTTAATCCCCTCTGAGCCCAACAATTATTCTGTTATTCCAGAGAAGACATCAGAACTAACCGTTTCCCTGCCGCAGACCAGTGCACTAAACTTACCCTGATTTCTGCTTGACAAAAATAAAGCCTGGGGGCTCGGATTGGAGGGGAGTGATATAGAAGGGATTAGGAGGCTCTGATTACAGAGGAAGGATATATACATTACAACCACCTGCCTAATATTGTGCAGGTCCCCTCGTGCTGCCAAAACAGCTCTGATCCATTGAGGCATGAGCTCCACAAGACCTCTGGCGGTGTCCTGTGGTATCTGGCACCAAGACGGTAACAGCAGACCCTTTAAGTTCTGTGCATTGTGAGGTGGGGCCTCCATGGCTCGGACTTGTTCCTCCAGCACATCCCACAGATGCTCGATCAGATTGAGATCTGGGGAATTTGGCGGCCGAGTCAACACCTTGATCTCTTTCTCATGTTCCTCAAACCATTCCTGAACAATTGTTGCAGTGCGGCAGGGAGCATTATCCTGCTGAAAGAGGTCACTGCCATCAGGGAATACCGCTGCCATGAAGGGGTGCACTTGGTCTGTAACAATGTTTAGGTAGGTGGTACGTGTCATAGTAACATCCACATGAATGCCAGGACAGCAGAACATTGCCCAGAGCATCACACTGCCTTCTTCCCACAGTGCATCCTAGTGCCATCTCTTCCCCAGGTAAATGACGCACACACACCTGGTCGTCCACATGATGTAAAAGAAAACGTGATTCACCAGACCAGACCACCGTCTTTCATTGCTCCATGGTCCAGTTCTGGCGCTCATGTGCCCATTGTGGGCACTGTAGGGGTCAGCATGGGCACTCTGACCAGTATGCAGACCCATACCCAGCGTAAAGTGAGAGAAGGGGAATTGATATAATACAAGAGGTAAGTTAGTCATGGATTGGGACCGTCTGCAGTTGTGGGTGGACTGGTATGTATGGTTCTATATGGTGAGGATGGGAGTTCCTCTCCATGGTCCTGAGTTTCTAGGGGTGTCGAGGTGCAATCAGATGAGACCAGTAAAATTTGTCAGAGACTCTCAATGTTTATTCACCTCCAACATTTTATACTGGCCTCATCTGCACCCTGACTCCCCTGGAAGCAAGAGGTAAGTGACCTGAGGAGAGTACAGGCCGGAGACATGAAGCACAACGAAGAGGGTACAAGCTGGGGCAGGAGAAGGAGGAGTACAGTTGGGTACAGGAGGGTGAGGGGTACAAGCTGGGGCAGGAGAAGGAGGAGTACAGTTGGGTACAGGAGGGTGAGGGGTACAAGCTGGGGCAGGAGAAGGAGGAGTACAGTTGGGTACAGGAGGGTGAGGGGTACAGGCTGGGGCAGGAGGAGTACAGTTGGGTACAGGAGGGTGAGGGGGTACAGGCTGGGGCAGGAGAAGGAGTACAGTTGGGTACAGAAGGGTGAGGGGTACAGGCTGGGGCAGGAAAAGGAGTACAGTTGGGTACAGGAGGGTGAGGGGTACAGGCTGGGGCAGGAGAAGGAGTACGGTTGGGTACAGGAGGGTGAGGGGTACAGGCTGGGGCAGGAGTAGTACAGTTGGGTATAGGAGGGTGAGGGGGTACAGGCTGGGGCAGGAGAAGGAGTACAGTTGGGTACAGGAGGGTGAGGGGTACAGGCTGGGGCAGGAGGAGTACTGTTGGGTACAGGAGGGTGAGGGGTACAGGCTGGGGCAGGAGGAGTACAGTTGGGTACAGGAGTGTGAGGGGTACAGGCTGGGGCAGGAGGAGTACAGTTGGGTACAGGAGGGTGAGGGGTACAGGCTGGGGCAGGAGGAGTACAGTTGGGTACAGGAGGGTGAGGGGTACAGGCTGGGGCAGGAGGAGTACAGTTGGGTACAGGTGGGTGAGGGTTACAGGCTGGGGCAGGAGGAGTACAGTTGGGTACAGGAGGGTGAGGGGTACAGGCTGGGGCAGGAGGAGTACAGTTGGGTACAGGGGGGTGAGGGGTACAGGCTGGGGCAGGAGGAGGAGTACAGTTGGGTACAGGAGGGTGAGGGGTACAGGCTGGGGCAGGAGGAGTACAGTTGGGTACAGGAGGGTGAGGGGTACAGGCTGGGGCAGGAGGAGTACAGTTGGGTACAGGAGGGTGAGGGGTACAGGCTGGGGCAGGAGGAGTACAGTTGGGTACAGGAGGGTGAGGGGTACAGGCTGGGGCAGGAGGAGTACAGTTGGGTACAGAAGGGTGAGGGGTACAGGCTGGGGCAGGAGAAGGAGTACAGTTGGGTACAGGAGGGTGAGGGGGTACAGGCTGGGGCAGGAGGAGGAGTACAGTTGGGTACAGGAGGGTGAGGGGTACAGGCTGGGGCAGGAGGAGTACAGTTGGGTACAGAAGGGTGAGGGGTACAGGCTGGGGCAGGAGAAGGAGTACAGTTGGGTACAGGCTGGGGCAGGAGAAGGAGTACAGTTGGGTACAGAAGGGTGAGGGGTACAGGCTGGGGCAGTAGAAGGAGTACGGTTGGGTACAGGAGGGTGAGGGGTACAGGCTGGGGCAGGAGGAGTACAGTTGGGTACAGGAGGGTGAGGGGTACAGGCTGGGGCAGGAGAAGGAGTACGGTTGGGTACAGGAGGGTGAGGGGTACAGGCTGGGGCAGGAGTAGTACAGTTGGGTATAGGAGGGTGAGGGGGTACAGGCTGGGGCAGGAAAAGGAGTACAGTTGGGTACAGGAGGGTGAGGGGTATATGCTGGGGCAGGAGAAGGAGTACAGTTGGGTAAAGGAGGGAGAGGGGTACGGTTGGGTACAGGAAGGTGAGGGGTACAGGCTGGGGCAGAAGTAGTACAGTTGGGTATAGGAGGGTGAGGGGGTACAGGCTGGGGCAGGAAAAGGAGTACAGTTGGGTACAGGAGGGTGAGGGGTATAGGTTGGGGCAGGAAAAGGAGTACAGTTTGGTACAGGAGGGTGAGGGGTACAGATTGGGGCAGGAGGAGTACAATTGGGTACAGGAGGCTAAGGTGTACAGGCTGGGGCAGGAGAAGGAGTACAGTTGGGTACAGGAGGGTGAGGGTTACAGGCTGGGGCAGGAGGAGTACAGTTGGGTACAGGAGGGTGAGGGGTACAGGCTGGGGCAGGAGAAGGAGTACGGTTGGGTACAGGAGGGTGAGGGGTACAGGCTGGGGCAGGAGTAGTACAGTTGAGTATAGGAGGGTGAGGGGGTACAGGCTGGGGCAGGAAAAGGAGTACAGTTGGGTACAGGAGGGTGAGGGGTATATGCTGGGGCAGGAGAAGGAGTACAGTTGGGTAAAGGAGGGAGAGGGGTACGGTTGGGTACAGGAAGGTGAGGGGTACAGGCTGGGGCAGGAGGAGTACAGTTGGGTATAGGAGGGTGAGGGGGTACAGGCTGGGGCAGGAAAAGGAGTACAGTTGGGTACAGGAGGGTGAGGGGTATAGGCTGGGGCAGGAAAAGGAGTACAGTTTGGTACAGGAGGGTGAGGGGTACAGGTTGGGGCAGGAGGAGTACAATTGGGTACAGGAGGGTGAGGTGTACAGGCTGGGGCAGGAGAAGGAGTACAGTTGGGTACAGGAGGGTGAGGGGTACAGGCTGGGGCAGGAGGAGTAGAGTTGGGTACAGGAGGGTGAGGGGTACAGGCTGGGGCAGGAGGAGTAGTTAGGTACAGGAGGGTTAGGGGTACAGGCTGGGGCAGGAGAAGGAGTACAGTTGGGTACAGGAGGGTGAGGGGTATAGGCTGGGGCAGGAAAAGGAGTACAGTTGGGTACAGGAGGGTGAGGGTATAGGCTGGGGCAGGAAAAGGAGTACAGTTGGGTACAGGAGGGTGAGGGGTACAGGCTGGGGCAGGAGGAGTACAGTTGGGTACAGGAGGGTGAGGGGTACAGGTTGGGGCAGGAGGAGTACAGTTGGGTACAGGAGGGTGAGGGGTACAGGCTGGGGCAGGAGAAGGAGTACAGTTGGGTACAGGAGGGTGAGGGGTACAGGCTGGGGCAGGAGGAGTACAGTTGGGTACAGGAGGGTGAGGGGTACAGGTTGGGGCAGGAGGAGTACAGTTGGGTACAGGAGGGTGAGGGGTACAGGTTGGGGCAGGAGGAGTACAGTTGGGTACAGGAGGGTGAGGGGTACAGGCTGGGACAGGAGGAGTACAGTTGGGTAGAGGAGGGTGAGGGGTACAGGCTGGGGCAGGAGGAGTACAGTTGGGTACAGGAGGGTGAGGGGTACAGGCTGGGGCAGGAGGAGTACTGTTGGGTACAGGAGGGTGAGGGCTACAGGTTGGGGCAGGAGGAGGAGTACAGTTGGGTACAGGAGGGTGAGGGGTACAGGCTGGGGCACGAGGAGTACAGTTGGGTACAGGAGGGTGAGGGGTACAGGCTGGGGCACGAGGAGTACAGTTGGGTACAGGAGGGTGAGGGGTACAGGCTGGGGCAGGAGGAGTACAGTTGGGTACAGGAGGGTGAGGGGTACAGGTTGGGGCAGGAGGAGTACAGTTGGGTACAGGAGGGTGAGGGGTACAGGCTGGGGCAGGAGAAGGAGTACAGTTGGGTACAGGAGGGTGAGGGGTACAGGCTGGGGCAGGAGGCGTACAGTTGGGTACAGGAGGGTGAGGGGTACAGGTTGGGGCAGGAGGAGTACAGTTGGGTACAGGAGGGTGAGGGGTACAGGCTGGGGCAGGAGGAGTACTGTTGGGTACAGGAGGGTGAGGGGTACAGGTTGGGGCAGGAGGAGGAGTACAGTTGGGTACAGGAGGGTGAGGGGTACAGGTTGGGGCAGGAGGAGGAGTACAGTTGGGTACAGGAGGGTGAGGGCTACAGGTTGGGGCAGGAGGAGGAGTACAGTTGGGTACAGGAGGGTGAGGGGTACAGGCTGGGGCAGGAGGAGTACAGTTGGGTACAGGAGGGTGAGGGGTACAGGCTGGGGCAGGAGGAGTACTGTTGGGTACAGGAGGGTGAGGGCTACAGGTTGGGGCAGGAGGTGGAGTACAGTTGGGTACAGGAAGGTGAGGGGTACAGGTTGGGGCAGGAGGAGTACAGTTGGGTACAGGAGGGTGAGGGGTACAGGCTGGGGCAGGAGGAGTACAGTTGGGTACAGGAGGGTGAGGGGTACAGGCTAGGACAGGAGGAGTACAGTTGGGTACAGGAGGGTGAGGGGTACAGGTTGGGGCAGGAGGAGGAGTACAGTTGGGTACAGGAGGGTGAGGGGTACAGGCTGGGGCAGGAGGAGTACAGTTGGGTACAGGAGGGTGAGGGCTACAGGTTGGGGCAGGAGGAGGAGTACAGTTGGGTACAGGAGGGTGAGGGGTACAGGCTGGGCCAGGAGGAGTACAGTTGGGTACAGGAGGGTGAGGGGTACAGGCTGGGGCAGGAGGAGGAGTACAGTTGGGTACAGGAGGGTGAGGGGTACAGGCTGGGGCAGGAGGAGTACAGTTGGGTACAGGAGGGTGAGGGGTACAGGCTGGGACAGGAGGAGTACAGTTGGGTACAGGAGGGTGAGGGGTACAGGTTGGGGCAGGAGGAGGAGTACAGTTGGGTACAGGAGGGTGAGGGGTACAGGCTGGGGCAGGAGGAGTACAGTTGGGTACAGGAGGGTGAGGGCTACAGGTTGGGGCAGGAGGAGGAGTACAGTTGGGTACAGGAGGGTGAGGGGTACAGGCTGGGCCAGGAGGAGTACAGTTGGGTACAGGAGGGTGAGGGGTACAGGCTGAGGCAGGAGGAGTACAGTTGGGTACAGGAGGGTGAGGGGTACAGGCTGGGGCAGGAGGAGTACAGTTGGGTACAGGAGGGTGAGGGGTACAGGTTGGGGCAGGAGGAGTACAGTTGGGTACAGGAGGGTGAGGGGTACAGGCTGGGCCAGGAGGAGTACAGTTGGGTACAGGAGGGTGAGGGGTTCAGGTTGGGGCAGGAGGAGTACAGTTGGTACAGGAGGGTGAGGGGTACAGGCTGGGGCAGGAGGAGTACAGTTGGGTACAGGAGGGTGAGGGGTTCAGGTTGGGGCAGGAGGAGTACAGATGGGTACAGGATGGTGAGGGGTACAGGTTGGGGCAGGAGGAGGAGTACAATTGGGTACAGTAGGGTGAGGGGTACAGGTTGGGGCAGGAGGAGTACAGTTGGGTACAGGAGGGTGAGGGGTACAGGTTGGGGCAGGAGGAGTACAGATGGGTACAGGATGGTGAGGGGTAGAGGTTGGGGCAGGAGGAGGAGTACAGTTGGGTACAGGAGGGTGAGGGGTACAGGTTGGGGCAGGAGGAGTACAGTTGGGTACAGGAGGGTGAGGGGTACAGGTTGGGGCAGGAGGAGTACAGATGGGTACAGGAGGGTGAGGGGTACAGGTTGGGGCAGGAGGAGGAGTACAGTTGGGTACAGGAGGGTGAGGGGTACAGGTTGGGGCAGGAGGAGTACAGTTGGGTACAGGAGGGTGAGGGGTACAGGTTGGGGCAGGAGGAGGAGTACAGTTGGGTACAGGAGGGTGAGGGGTACAAGCTGGGGCAGGAGGAGTACAGTTGGGTACAGGAGGGTGAGGGGTACAGGCTGGGGCAGGAGGAGTACAGTTGGGTACAGGAGGGTGAGGGGTACAGGCTGGAGGACACTTAGTAATACACAGCACAGTGGTTAGATCATGCAGGTTATGGGAGACACAGCTGCTCTGTGCGGTTGTTTTCTCTGTAATCTCCTAAGGAATAAGACTTTCCCCGGTGACTGAATGTCTGTGATCTCTGTGATTTCAGTTCTCCCTCAAGGACATGATGTCTTTTCACAAACCAGTTACCAGAAGTAAACAGCAAACGCTGCAGGAGACGGGGACAGGTAAGAATGAGATATTAGTTACAGGAACAAAGTTTACTTGTGGGCTGTGATAATGGTACAATCATTGTATTCTGAATGTACAGAGGGCGGCCTGGGCCCCAATGTGCAGAGGGCGGCCGGGGTCCCCAATGTGCAGAGGGCGACCGGGGAGCCCAATGTACAGAGGGCGGCCGGGGACCCCAATGTACAAAGGGCGACAGGGGACCCCAATGTGCAGAGGGCGGCCGGGGACCCCAATGTGCAGAGGGCGGCCGGGGACCCCAATGTGCAGAGGGCGGCCGGGGACCCAAATGTGCAGAGGGCGGCCGGGGACCCCAATGTACAAAGGGCGACCGGGGACCCCAATGTGCAGAGGGCGGCCGGGGACCCAATGTACAAAGGGCGACCGGGGACCCCAATGTACAAAGGGCGACTGGGGACCCCAATGTACAAAGGGTGACTGGGGACCCCAATGTGCAGATGACTACCGGGGACCCCAATGTACAGAGAGCGACCGGGGACCCCAATGTACAGAGAGCGACCGGGGACCCCAATGTGCAGAGGGCGGCCGGGGACCCCAATGTGCAGAGGGAGGCCGGGGACCCCAATGTACAGAGGGTGACCGGGGACCCCAATGTACAGATGGCTACCGGGGACCCCAATGTACAGAGGGCAACCGGGGACCCCAATGTACAGATGGCTACTGGGAACCCCAATGTACAGAGGGCGGCCGGGGACCCCAATGTACAGAGGGCGACCGGGGACCCCAATGTACAAAGGGCGACTGGGGACCCCAATGTGCAGAGGGCGGCCGGGGACCCCAATGTACAAAGGGCGACCGGGGACCCCAATGTACAAAGGGTGACTGGGGACCCCAATGTGCAGAGGGCAACCGGGGCCCCAATGTACAGATGACTACCGGGGACCCCAATGTACAGAGAGCGACCGGGGACCCCAATGTGCAGAGGGCGGCCGGGGACCCCAATGTGCAGAGGGCGGCCGGGGACCCCAATGTACAAAGGGCGACCGGGGACCCCAATGTACAAAGGGCGACCGGGGACCCCAATGTACAAAGGGCGACTAGGGACCCCAATGTACAGAGGGCGACCGGGGACCCCAATGTACAGAGGTCGGCCGGGGACCCCAATGTACAGAGGCCTTCTCATGGGGGGAGTGTGATGTTTTACAATTCATTGAACATTTCTCATTACTATTATCTCTTATTTCTAAAGCGCCTGTGAGAGGGTCCCCTGCATTTGGAGCCCGTGAAGTGGGCGAAGAAAAGAAGAAAGATGGATAGAGGCAAAGAAAACTCACCGGTCTCTGGATCTAGTGACGGTAAGTGCTTGTCTTCTTTCTTGGCAGGTCTTGCTGCTCCGACGGTAAAATCAGCAATGATTCGCCGTCATCCAATCGGCGGTCAGACCTCCGGCCGTTTGAATTTTTGGCGCTGCGGAAAGCCAATCAGGGCATGCCGAGTCACCGTCAACAACGGCGCCTATATAAGTCAGAGGCAGTCAGGGGCCAAAGAGAGTGGACGGACATACAGGGGTAAATGTATCAACTGGCGATTTTTTCAACTCGCCGCTATTCGGCGAGTTTGCAGTGAAAATTTAAAGCGGCAGTGGCTTTAAAGCCATTGATACATTTATCCCACCGTGTTCACCGGCAGGAGACAAGTGGAGAAGAGCTCCAGGAGACCGCCAGCGGGAAGCAGAAAGAAGACAGCGGTGGCAGGAAGCCCTGGTAAGAGCTAACAACGGCCTTGTCAAGAAGACTGAAGACTAGAGAGCACCGAACCAGAGAAGAGACGCCACTGGCTGAAGGGTGTGTAAGACCCGGAAGCCGGAAACAAGTCAGGTTTCCTACGTGGAGTGGGTATAATTCCTGCTGAACAGGCCGGGCACTAGACCAGCTTAAGTGGGCGAAAGGCTCTGGGCAGATAGAATTTATTAGAAGGATTAATATCCTTTTCTGGGCGCACAGCTAATTTCAGGTTCTAGGCCTGTGGGCACCAGTTTATTTCCAGGCTTTAAGCCAGAGTGATTTATCAGGAGTAGCCTGTGGAAAGTAATCCAGGAATTAGAGCTGTGAGTCGAGTTTAAGCCCGTAACAGTTAGGTTCCCCAGTCATCTGAGACCGCGCCTGGTCTGTTCCCACTGTAGGTGGCCAGTATTACCCTGTATGTATGTACACATTGTCTGTCTGTGCACGGTGGGGTCTCTGCTAGGGGACTACACGACACGTAGTGCTAGGGGTCTGGTCACGGCGTTTGTTTTGTTAGGTCCAAGGCACTGTCGTGTTTTGTAGCTAGCACTAGTGTGCGTGGTACGTACCAGCTGGGAGACTGTTCTGTGGGTGGGCTGTCTTGTGTCGCCCCGTTCTACTAGACGCCGATCTCCGAAGTGCAGATCTCTGTCAAGTGGAGGTGGGAAGCAATGCTGGTAGATCCGTGCGGGGATGGTAAGTGGGCCAATCGTGGACAAGGTAGGACATCTGTGTGCATCTGTCGCAGGAGTCACCAACAGATTATGTAGTGTTGTACAATGAGGGAACCGGGATATTAAGTTCATACAATGAAATTCCAGTACAACGCTAAGAAAACACTGCAGGCTCCGTCTGTATCCCGTCTCCTGAATGCAATGACGGTGTCAGCCCTGATAATGTAATTATTCATTTTATACCCTGTCCATGTGACCCATCGTCGCACCTCAGGGGCTAGGGACAAAATGACGTCATTCGCTGCGAATAATCCGCCTCACTAGGAACTACCCGAGAATTAGGAGTCTCCCACACGTTGCGGGAGAGTAGGTAAATATGACACTAAACTCTGTAAGGTAATAAAATCAGAGCAAGATGTAGCTTCTCTACAGAGGGACTTAAATAAACTGGAGGATTGGGCGGCCAAATGGTATATGAGGTTTAACACAGGTAAATGTAAGGTTATGCACTTAGGGATCAAAAACAAGAACGCAATCTATAAATTAAATGGAATTAATTTGGGAGAATCTATAATGGAAAAGGATTTGGGAGTGCTCGTAGACAGTAGACTTAGCAAGACCTCATCTTGAATATGCAGTACAGTTCTGGGCACCACTCTATAAAAAAGATAATTTGGAACTAGAAAGGGTTCAGAGAAGGGCAACAAAATTGATAAAGGGTATGGAGTCATTAGGTTATGAGGAAAGGTTAGCCAGTTTAGGCATGTTTACTTTAGAAAAGAGGCGTCTAAGGGGAGATATGATTACTATGTACAAATACATTAGGGGTCAATACAGAGAACTTTCATGGGAACTTTTTACCCCAAGGACCATACACAGGACACGTGGTCACCCCCTAAGGTTAGAGGAGAGGAAATTTCACAACCAGCAAAGGAAGGGTTTCTTTACAGTAAGGGCAGTCAAGATATGGAATTCACTGCCAGGGAAGGTTGTAATGGCAGATTCAATAGATATGTTTAAGAAAGGGTTAGACAAATTTTTAGCGGAAAAGTGTATCCAGGGATACGTCCGTTAATTAAAATGAAGGATAGTAGTGGATATAGGGTAAAAATAGGACTGCAATATTGGGTCTGGGGGGATTTTCACAATTGAAACAGATTGGCGGTTGCTTACTCTGGATCAATTTCAAATATAAGTGCAGGATCGCAGGAGATCCAAAATAGGTTGAACTTGATGGACTGGTGTCTTTTTTCAGCCTCATCAACTATGTTACTATATTACTATATTACTATGTTACTATATTACTATGTTACTATGTTACTATGTTACTATATTACTATGTTACTATATTACTATGTTACTATATTACTATGTTACTATGTTACTATGTTACTATGAAGTAGATGGTGATCAGACAAACTTGCCCAGCGCAGTGGATGTACCCCCTCTGCGCACACATCTAACGCACCGTGATGAGCGCTGGACGCACCGTCCACCATGATGCTTTGAGTTTGAGCGCCTGACTGCTCGAAGAAAACATATAAAACACAAACCAAAGACTGCTATAAAACTAGGCAAAATTCAATATACCCCTAAAATGCGCCCTCTGCCTCCACTTACAAAAAACGCTGCACCTACCTCCTCCCACTGACCGGGGTAAATCTCTGCAACTCCGCAAACTCCACTAGGTTACAAAGCAAACTCAGATGTTTGGGGAAAATCCAGGTGCACATTATATATAGAGAGAGAAGCGGGTGAGAGATGTGTGTGTTATATAGAGAGAAGCAGGTGAGAGATGTGTGTGTTATATAGAGAGATGTGTGTGTGTCAGGGGGGCACGGTCTAGTGTCAGGTGGTCTCTGTGTGTTATATAGAGAGAAGCAGGTGAGAGATGTGTGTGTTATATAGAGAGAAGCAGGTGAGAGATGTGTGTTATATAGAGAGAAGCAGGTGAGAGATGTGTGTGTTATATAGAGAGAAGCGGATGAGAGATGTGTGTTATATAGAGAGAAGCAGGTGAGAGATGTGTGTTATATAGAGAGAAGCAGGTGAGAGATGTGTGTTATATAGAGAGAAGCGGATGAGAGATGTGTGTGTCAGGGGGGCACGATCTAGTGTCAGGTGGTCTCTGTGTGTGTTATATAGAGAAAAGCAGGTGAGAGATGTGTGTGTTATATAGAGAGAAGCAGGTGAGAGATGTGTGTGTGTCAGGGGGGCACGGTCTAGTGTCAGGTGGTTTCTGTGTGTGTTATATAGAGAGAAGCAGGAGAGAGATGTGTGTGTTATATAGAGAGAAGCAGGTGAGAGATGTGTGTGTTATATAGAGAGAAGCAGGTGAGAGATGTGTGTGTTATATAGAGAGAAGCAGGTGAGAGATGTGTGTGTTATATAGAGAGAAGCAGGTGAGAGATGTGTGTGTGTCAGGGGGGCACGGTCTAGTGTCAGGTGGTCTCTGTGTATGTTATATAGAGAGAAGCAGATGAGAGATGTGTGTGTGTCAGGGGGGCACGGTCAAGTGTCAGGTGGTCTCTGTGTGTGTTATATAGAGAGAAGCAGGTGAGAGATGTGTGTGTTATATAGAGAGAAGCAGGTGAGAGATGTGTGTGTTATATAGAGAGAAGCAGGTGAGAGATGTGTGTGTTATATAGAGAGAAGCAGGTGAGAGATGTGTGTGTTATATAGAGAGAAGCAGGTGAGAGATGTGTGTGTGTCAGGGGGGCACGGTCTAGTGTCAGGTGGTCTCTGTGTGTGTTATATAGAGAGAAGCAGGTGAGAGATGTGTGTGTGTTATATAGAGAGAAGCAGGTGAGAGATGTGTGTGTTATATAGAGAGAAGCAGGTGAGAAATGTGTGTTATATAGAGAGAAGCAGGTGAGATATGTGTGTGTTATATAGAGAGAAGCAGGTAAGAGATGTGTGTGTGTTATATAGAGAGAAGCAGGTAAGAGATGTGTGTGTTATATAGAGAGAAGCAGGAGAGAGATGTGTGTGTTATATAGAGAGAAGCAGGTGAGAGATGTGTGTGTTATATAGAGAGAAGCAGGTGAGAGATGTGTGTGTGTCAGGGGGGCACGGTCTAGTGTCAGGTGGTCTCTGTGTGTGTTATATAGAGAGAAGCAGGTGAGAGATGTGTGTGTGTTATATAGAGAGAAGCAGGTGAGAGATGTGTGTGTTATATAGAGAGAAGCAGGTGAGAAATGTGTGTTATATAGAGAGAAGCAGGTGAGATATGTGTGTGTTATATAGAGAGAAGCAGGTGAGAGATCTGTGTGTTATATAGAGAGAAGCAGGTGAGAGATGTGTGTTATATAGAGAGAAGCAGGTGAGATATGTGTGTGTTATATAGAGAGAAGCAGGTGAGAGATGTGTGTGTCAGGGGGGCACGGTCTAGTGTCAGGTGGTCTCTGTGTGTGTTATATAGAGAGAAGCGGATGAGAGATGTGTGTCAGGGGGGCACGGTCTAATGTCAGGTGGTCTCTGTGTGTGTTATATAGAGAGAAGCAGGTGAGAGATGTGTGTGTGTTATATAGAGAGAAGCAGGTGAGAGATGTGTGTTATATAGAGAGAAGCAGGTGAGATATGTGTGTGTTATATAGAGAGAAGCAGGTGAGAGATGTGTGTTATATAGAGAGAAGCAGGTGAGAGATGTGTGTGTTATATAGAGAGAAGCGGATGAGAGATGTGTGTGTCAGGGGGGCACGGTCTAGTGTCAGGTGGTCTCTGTGTGTGTTATATAGAGAGAAGCAGGTGAGAGATGTGTGTGTTAGGGGGGCACGGTCTAGTGTCAGGTGGTCTCTGTGTGTTATATAGAGAGAAGTAGGTGAGATGTGTGTGTTATATAGAGAGAAGCAGGTGAGAGATGTGTGTGTTATATAGAGAGAAGCAGGTGAGAGATGTGTGTCAGGGGGGCACGGTCTAGTGTCAGGTGGTCTCTATGTGTTATATAGAGAGAAGCAGATGAGAGATGTGTGTGTGTTATATAGAGAGAAGTAGGTGAGATGTGTGTGTTATATAGAGAGAAGCAGGCAAAAGATGTGTGTCAGGGGGGCACGGTCTAGTATCAGGTGGTCTCTGTGTGTTATATAGAGAGAAGCAGGTGAGAGATGTGTGTGTGTTATATAGAGAGAAGTAGGTGAGATGTGTGTGTTATATAGAGAGAAGCAGGTGAGAGATGTGTGTGTTAGGGGGGCACGGTCTAGTGTCAGGTGGTCTCTGTGTGTTATATAGAGAGAAGCAGGTGCGAGATGTGTGTGTTATATAGAGAGAAGCAGGTGAGAGATGTGTGTGTTATATAGAGAGAAGCAGGTGAGAGATGTGTGTGTTATATAGAGAGAAGCAGGTGAGAGATGTGTGTGTTATATAGAGAGAAGCAGGTGAGAGATGTGTGTTATATAGAGAGAAGCAGGTGAGAGATGTGTGTGTTATATAGAGAGAAGCAGGTGAGAGATGTGTGTGTTATATAGAGAGAAGCAGGAGAGAGATGTGTGTGTTATATAGAGAGAAGCAGGTGAGAGATGTGTGTATGTCAGGGGGGCACGGTCTAGTATCAGGTGGTCTCTGTGTGTTATATAGAGAGAAGCAGGTAAGAGATGTGTGTGTTATATAGAGAGAAGCAGGTGAGAGATGTGTGTGCTATATAGAGAGAAGCAGGTGAGAGATGTGTGTGTTATATAGAGAGAAGCAGGTGAGAGATGTGTATGCTATATAGAGAGAAGCAGGTGAGAGATGTGTGTGTTAGGGGGCACGGTCTAGTGTCAGGTGGTCTCTGTGTGTTATATAGAGAGAAGCAGGTCAGATATGGCATTGCTCATAGTGGAACTGTCCAGGGTCGGACCACCGTTACCTGTAACTTTAGTTGACGGTGGGAAGGAAGTAATAAAAACTGGAGAAATTGGGAGAATCCATCCTGCCAGGAAGAGACATCTGACGAATAAAAGCTTTAACTCTTTGAGGGTCAGAGCTCACCTTACCAGGCGCACAGCGCTTACCGTCTGAGTCGTAATGTTTCCATATATCCAGGAACTGGGAGGCTGTGAGCTCGGCCAGGTGCAGGTACAGAGGCTGCTGCTTGTGAGCCATAATTCCCAGTGAGAGCAGCAAGTGACGGAGCGTCTCTGAGTCTGTATCCAGTGATCCCAGATCCACACTGAGCGCTGCCTTTATATACACATCTCACACACTGCACTACTGACTGCTCACCCATAGAGGGCAGCGCAGAGCCACTCTCTGCATGCTCCCAGTAAGACAATCTCCCAGCAGGAGTAGTCACTACCTGGGAGGGCTGCACAGAGAAGGGAAGCCTTAAAGGGCAACACACACAAGAGTCATTGGGAGGTAATGACACCGTACAGTAGAAGCAGATTCAGATCACAATCGGGGGACGGTTAACCCTTTACATACTGACACCATGTAACCTCCACCCCAGATAGTAACATATATGTCTGATTAACCCTTTACATACTGACACCATGTAACCTCCTCCCCATATAGTGACATATATGTCTGATTAACCCTTTACATACTGACACCATGTAACCTCCTCCCCATATAGTGACATATATGTCGGATTAACCCTTTACATACTGACACCATGTAACCTCGTCCCCAGATAGTAAGATATATGTCTGATTAACCCTTTACATACTGACACCATGTAACCTCCTCCCCAGATAGTAACATATATGTCTGATTAACCCTTTACATACTGACACCATGTAACCTCCTCCCCATATAGTGACATATATGTCTGATTAACCCTTTACATACTGACACCATGTAACCTCCTCCCCATATAGTGACATATATGTCTGATTAACCCTTTACATACTGACACCATGTAACCTCCTCCCCATATAGTGACATATATGTCTGATTAACCCTTTACATACTGACACCATGTAACCTCCTCCCCAGATAGTAACATATATGTCTGATTAACCCTTTACATACTGACACCATGTAACCTCCTCCCCAGATAGTAACATATATGTCTAATTAACCCTTTACATACTGACACCATGTAACCTCCTCCCCATATAGTGACATATATGTCTGATTAACCCTTTACATACTGACACCATGTAACCTCCTCCCCATATAGTGACATATATGTCTGATTAACCCTTTACATACTGACACCATGTAACCAGGGCCGGATTAAGGGAATGGAGGCCCCTGGGCTAAGGGGGCCTCCATTCCCCCCCCCCGTGAGGGCCCCCTCCCCGTGATCCGAGCCGCCCCCCCGGTGAGCCAAGCCACCCCCAAGGCACTTACCCTTTCTCCTGGCATTGCAGTCCTTCCCCGGCGCGCTGTACGCTCTTTACTGAGGAGATCTTGTGAGAGTGAGACTCACGAGATCTCCTCAGTAAGGAGACTACAGCGCGCCGGGGAAGGACCGCAGTGAAAGTGCTCAGCAGCATTGATCGCGCCGACCGATCAATAATGCTGCTGAGCACTTTCAAGGGCCCCCTGGATGCCCAAGGCCCCTGGGCTGTAGCCCAGTTAGCCCTATGGTTAATCCGGCCCTGCATGTAACCTCCTCACCCCCTGAAAGCAGGAACCAAGGAGTGAAAATGTTTGACCGACATTCAGGGTTTAAAGATAATTTACTTAGTAAGTTAGATGGGGACGAGTTAGGGAGGAGGGAAGGTATATGTGTGATATCCTCCCCCCCCCCCCCCCCCCCCCCAATGGAGGTGGGGGGAGTGAAGGGGGGGTATCACACAGTGTAACTGCCGGGACCAAACATACTGGGGCTGTGGCCTCACACACTTACAAAGGAAGCCTGGAGGCTGGGAATGGGGAGACTTGGGGCAGAGACAGAGGAAGACTGGATCATATAGTCCATTTCCTATGGATTGTTAGCTTGTATACAAGATCCCCTTATCCGGGCTCCCAGGGTCTCAGCATTGACTGGGTAAATCAGCTTTTCATTGTCTGAATTCAGAAAACTAAGAAAAATAACCTCCCAAAACTAGCTGACACCCGCTCTGAGAACGAGGGCGTTTACTAAACTTTACTATGTGACAAATGATGCTTTGGCTGGTCCTGGTTAGTAGAACAGTGATTGACAATACTGCTCACAAAGTTGCTGATGACCTTTTAATAGAGCCGTAACTAAAAATGCCGCCCCCCTAGTCCTCAATTTTAACCAAATTAACTTAAAATATTCCTAAATTGCGCCCCCCTAGAGCGTTGCGCCCTGGGCGGTCGCCCCTGTCACACAGCCCTAGTTACGGTCCTGCCTTTTAATGTTAATCGCATCACGTCTATGACTAAATGGTTTAATGAATTCCAGAAGTTTAGCACTTTCTCTAATTTTAAAATAAAATACTTAATCTTTCTGACTTTCAAGCACATACGATTCAGAAAATCAGAAACATCTGATGATCACCCCCAAACTAACACATTGGAATTTCACTCACAATTTTGCCTAAGAACACAGCCATGAATAAAGAACGATCCCGAAAAATCCTCCAAGAGCAACTTCTCCCAACCATCCAAGAACAGTTTGGTGAGGAACAATACCTTTCCCAGCATGATGGAGCATCTTGTCATAAGGCAAAAGTTATAACTAAGTGGCTCTGGGAGCAAAACATCCAAATTTTGGGTCCATGGCCAAGAAACTCCTCAGACCTTAATCCCATTGAGAACTTGTGGTCAATCCTCAAGAGGCGGGTGGACAAACAAAACCCCACAAATTCTGACAAACTCCAGGCATTGATTAGACAAGAATGGGCGGCCATCAGTCAGTATGTGGCCCAGAAGTTGATTGACAGCTGCCAGGGCAATTTGCAGAGGTCTTCAAAAAGAAGGGTCAACTGCAAATATTGACTCTTTACATAAACTTAATGTAATTGTCAGTAAAAGCCTTTGACACTTATGAAATGATTGTAATGTTACTTCAGTATACCATAGCAACATCTGACAAAAAGGTCTAAAAACACTGAAGCAGCAAACTGTGTGGAAACCATTACTTTTGTCATTCTCAGAACTTTTGGCCATGACTGTAGTACAAATGATTAAGGAAGTGCAGTGGGATTTAAAGTATTTTTGACGTACGACAGATGTACAGTCCTTAAATACCGCTATTTCCCATATCAAAGGAATTGAGGTAGTTAATTTGTTTTTGCAGAATGATTCTGGCTTAGATGTGGCTCTACAGGGATTCATTGTGGAATGTACGAAATTTATTTTAGACCAGAATTATTTTATTTTCCTTAATCAATTTTATCATCAGGTGCCGGGGACTGCTATGGGCAATCCCCGGCCTTATATATAACAATCAGACTGGGGCCAGGAAGCACCAAATCTTTGCCACAGGAGGTGAACAATACATTAATCATGCCCCAATGCATTCTTCTTAAATGCTGGGATGCGACAAATTAGATAGGAGCGTCCCGGCTGTTGCCCAGGTATCCGGGACGCCCTGGCCGGAAGCGATGACCTGGCTGTCTGACAGGACAGAGGCAGCAGCAGAGCTGTCACCAGTAGCGCGGTGGCTTATGACAACTTAATTGGAATTTAAAATGTCCATTTTGATCTAGACCAGAGCTTAACTCCAGTCCTCACGCACCCCAACAGCTCATGTTTTCAGGATTTCGTTAATCATGCCCAGGTGACTTAGTCTACTTGGCTGGGTCAATAATCATCCCACCTGCTTCTATAGAGAGCAATCCTCACAACATGAGTGTAAGTGGTGTGAGGACTGGAGGTAAGGAGCACTGATCTAGACAGAAAGTCATGTTGTGATCTATATATGTGTTACTTAGGATGGTGCTTTATCTGTAAGTGAAAAATATTATAGTATATTATAACAGTTATTTTATGTTCAGTCTGACGGTTTACAATGTATGAATTTGATGAAATATGTGTTGAGAACTGTGTTTAATTGATGGTTAATAACTTATGTACACCTGTGATACTTATTAATCTAGTCCTATAAGAACGTGTGTGTCTGAATGTGTAGCCAGCTCACCTGACGAAACGCGTTGAGGGTCACAACTAGCCGTCATATACAGCTGCTGTGCTTTGTGCATGGAGGGTGGATAGACGGAGCTGTCCGGAACATACAGTTGATTTTTGGTACACGTTGAATCTTTGTAATCTTGTTTTAATAAAATTGATTTACTGATATTGCACTATGGAAGCACCCTCTTATTGTTAATATATTCTATAATATATATATATTAGAGGTGTCCGCACCAATCACTGTGCTCTGTCCATGGTGCTGAAGGTGGACAGTGTCTATAGTACTGTGAGGAAGGAGATAGTTATACAATATCTCTCTTTATTTATATTACTGACCAGTAACATCATCTGTATGAGGCCTCTGCCTGGAACATGCAGATTGTCAGCTAATACAACGTGAAAGGAGCCTCTAATCTCTTCATGCCAGACAGACTGATAGATACCTCTCACCTGAGGACCTGGGAATACCGGCTCTCTGCAGTACAGGACACGGTCCCTGCACCTGGTGTAATCACTGTGTGACGTCTGCGCAACACACTCCTCTGTGTGCCCACCTCCCCCTCCTCTCAGTGCCCCTGCCCACCACTCTGTGCCCTCCTACCCCTAGTCTGTGTCACCCCCAACACTCTGTGCCCTCCTCCCCCTCCTCTAAGTGTCACTGCCCACCACTGTGTGCCCTCCTCACCCTACTCTGTGTCACCCCAACACTCTGTGCCCTCCTCCCCCTCCTCTCAGTGCCACTGCCCACCTGTGTGCCCTCCTCTCCCTAGTCTGTGTCACCCCCAACACTCTGTGCCCTCCTCCCCCTCCTCTAAGTGTCACTGCCCACCACTGTGTGCCCTCCTCACCCTACTCTGTGTCACCCCAACACTCTGTGCCCTCCTCCCCCTCCTCTCAGTGCCACTGCCCACCTGTGTGCCCTCCTCTCCCTAGTCTGTGTCACCCCCAACACTCTGTGCCTTCCTCCCCCTCCTCTCAGTGCCACTGCCCACCACTGTGTGTCCTCCTCCCCCTAGTCTGTGTCACCCCCAACACTCTGTGCCTACCTCCCCCTCCTCAGTGCCACTGCCCACCACTGTGTGCCCTCCTCTCCCTAGTCTGTGTCACCCCCAACACTCTGTGCCTTCCTCCCCCTCCTCTCAGTGCCACTGCCCACCACTGTGTGTCCTCCTCACCCTAGTCTGTCACCCCCAACACTCTGTGCACTCCTCACCCTCCTCTCAGTGCCACTGCCCACCTCTGTGTGCCCTCCTCACCCTAGTCTGTGTCACCCTCAACACTCTGTGCCCTCCTCCCCCTCCACTCAGTGCCACTGCCCACCTCTGTGTGCCCTCCTCACCCTAGTCTGTGTCACCCCCAACACCCTGTGCCCTCCTCACCCTCCTCTCAGTGCCACTGCCCACCTCTGTGTGCCCTCCTCACCCTAGTCTGTGTCACCCCTAACACTCTGTGCCCACCTCCCCCTCCTCTCAGTGCCACAGCCCACCACTGTGTGCCCTCCTCTCCCTAGTCTGTGTCACCCCCAACACCCTGTGCCCTCTTCACCCTCCTCTCAGTGCCACTGCCCACCACTGTGTGCCCTCCTCACCCTACTCTGTGTCACCCCCAACACCCTGTGCCCACCTCCCCCTCCTCTCAGTGCCACTGCCCACCTGTGTGCCCTCCTCTCCCTAGTCTGTGTCACCCCCAACACTCTGTGCCCACCTCCCCCTCCTCAGTGCCACTGCCCACCTCTGTGTGCCCTCCTCTCCCTAGTCTGTGGCACCCCCAACACTCTGTGCCCACCTCCCCCTCCTCTCAGTGCCACTGCCCACCTCTGTGTGCCCTCCTCACCCTAGTCTGTCACCCCCAACACCCTGTGCCCACCTCCCCCTCCTCTCAGTGCCAGTGCCCACCACTGTGTGCCCTCCTCTCCCTAGTCTGTGTCACCCCCAACACCCTGTGCCCACCTCCCCCTCATCTCAGTGCCACTGCCCACCACTGTGTGCCCTCCTCACCCTAGTCTGTGTCACCCCCAACACTCTGTTCCCACCTCCCTCTCCTCTCAGTGCCACTGCCCACCTCTGTGTGCCCTCCTCACCCTAGTCTGTGTCACCCCCAACACCCTGTGCCCACCTCCCCCTCCTCTCAGTGCCACTGTCCACCACTGTGTGCCCTCCTCACCCTAGTCTGTGTCACCCCCAACACTCTGTGCCCTCCTCACCCTCCTCTCAGTGCCACTGCCCACCACTGTGTGCCCTCCTCTCCCTAGTCTGTGTCACCCCCAACACCCTGTGCCCTCTTCCCCCTAGTCTGTCACCCCCAACACTCTGTGCCCACCTCCCCCTCCTCAGTGCCACTGCCCACCTCTGTGTGCCCTCCTCTCCCTAGTCAGTGTCACCCCCAACACTCTGTGCCCACCTCCCCCTCCTCAGTGCCACTGCCCACCTGTATGCCCTCCTCTCCCTAGTCAGTGTCACCCCCAACACTCTTTGCCCACCTCCCCCTCCTCAGTGCCACTGCCCACCTCTGTGTGCCCTCCTCTCCCTAGTCTGTGTCACCCCCAACACTCTGTGCCCACCTCCCCCTCCTCAGTGCCACTGCCCACCTGTGTGCCCTCCTCTCCCTAGTCTGTGTCACCCCCAACACTCTGTGCCCTCCTCTCCCTAGTCTGTGTCACCCCCAACACCCTGTGCCCTCCTCACCCTCCTCTCAGTGCCACTGCCCACCTCTGTGTGCCCTCCTCACCCTAGTCTGTGTCACCCCTAACACTCTGTGCCCACCTCCCCCTCCTCTCAGTGCCACTGCCCACCACTGTGTGCCCTCCTCTCCCTAGTCTGTGTCACCCCCAACACCCTGTGCCCTCTTCACCCTCCTCTCAGTGCCACTGCCCACCACTGTGTGCCCTCCTCACCCTACTCTGTGTCACCCCCAACACCCTGTGCCCACCTCCCCCTCCTCTCAGTGCCACTGCCCACCTGTGTGCCCTCCTCTCCCTAGTCTGTGTCACCCCCAACACTCTGTGCCCACCTCCCCCTCCTCAGTGCCACTGCCCACCTCTGTGTGCCCTCCTCTCCCTAGTCTGTGTCACCCCCAACACCCTGTGCCCTCTTCCCCCTAGTCTGTCACCCCCAACACCCTGTGCCCACCTCCCCCTCCTCTCAGTGCCACTGCCCACCTCTGTGTGCCCTCCTCTCCCTAGTCTGTGTCACCCCCAACACCCTGTGCCCTCCTCTCCCTAGTCTGTGTCACCCCCAACACCCTGTGCCCTCCTCACCCTCCTCTCAGTGCCACTGCCCACCACTGTGTGCCCTCCTCACCCTACTCTGTGTCACCCCCAACACCCTGTGCCCACCTCCCCCTCCTCTCAGTGCCACTACCCACCTGTGTGCCCTCCTCTCCCTAGTCAGTGTCACCCCCAACACTCTGTGCCCACCTCCCCCTCCTCAGTGCCACTGCCCACCTGTGTGCCCTCCTCTCCCTAGTCAGTGTCACCCCCAACACTCTTTGCCCACCTCCCCCTCCTCAGTGCCACTGCCCACCTCTGTGTGCCCTCCTCTCCCTAGTCTGTGTCACCCCCAACACTCTGTGCCCACCTCCCCCTCCTCAGTGCCACTGCCCACCTGTGTGCCCTCCTCTCCCTAGTCTGTGTCACCCCCAACACTCTGTGCCCACCTCCCCCTCCTCTCAGTGCCACTGCCCACCTCTGTGTGCCCTCCTCTCCCTAGTCTGTGTCAACCCCAACACTCTGTGCCCACCTCCCCCTCCTCTCAGTGCCACTGCCCACCTGTGTGCCCTCCTCTCCCTAGTCTGTGTCAACCCCAACACTCTGTGCCCACCTCCCCCTCTTCAGTGCCACTGCCCACCTCTGTGTGCCCTCCTCTCCCTAGTCTGTGTCACCCGCAACACCCTGTGCCCTCTTCACCCTCCTCTCAGTGCCACTGCCCACCACTGTGTGCCCTCCTCACCCTACTCTGTGTCACCCCCAACACCCTGTGCCCACCTCCCCCTCCTCTCAGTGCCACTGCCCACCTGTGTGCCCTCCTCTCCCTAGTCTGTGTCACCCCCAACACTCTGTGCCCACCTCCCCCTCCTCAGTGCCACTGCCCACCTCTGTGTGCCCTCCTCTCCCTAGTCTGTGGCACCCCCAACACTCTGTGCCCACCTCCCCCTCCTCTCAGTGCCACTGCCCACCTCTGTGTGCCCTCCTCACCCTAGTCTGTCACCCCCAACACCCTGTGCCCACCTCCCCCTCATCTCAGTGCCACTGCCCACCTCTGTGTGCCCTCCTCTCCCTAGTCTGTGTCACCCCCAACACCCTGTGCCCACCTCCCCCTCCTCTCAGTGCCAGTGCCCACCACTGTGTGCCCTCCTCTCCCTAGTCTGTGTCACCCCCAACACCCTGTGCCCACCTCCCCCTCATCTCAGTGCCACTGCCCACCACTGTGTGCCCTCCTCACCCTAGTCTGTGTCACCCCCAACACTCTGTTCCCACCTCCCTCTCCTCTCAGTGCCACTGCCCACCTCTGTGTGCCCTCCTCACCCTAGTCTGTGTCACCCCCAACACCCTGTGCCCACCTCCCCCTCCTCTCAGTGCCACTGTCCACCACTGTGTGCCCCCTCACCCTAGTCTGTGTCACCCCCAACACCCTGTGCCCACCTCCCCCTCCTCTCAGTGCCACTGTCCACCACTGTGTGCCTTCCTCACCCTAGTCTGTGTCACCCCCAACACTCTGTGCCCTCCTCACCCTCCTCTCAGTGCCACTGCCCACCACTGTGTGCCCTCCTCTCCCTAGTCTGTGTCACCCCCAACACCCTGTGCCCTCTTCCCCCTAGTCTGTCACCCCCAACACCCTGTGCCCACCTCCCCCTCCTCTCAGTGCCACTGCCCACCTCTGTGTGCCCTCCTCTCCCTAGTCTGTGTCACCCCCAACACCCTGTGCCCTCCTCTCCCTAGTCTGTGTCACCCCCAACACCCTGTGCCCTCCTCACCCTCCTCTCAGTGCCACTGCCCACCACTGTGTGCCCTCCTCACCCTACTCTGTGTCACCCCCAACACCCTGTGCCCACCTCCCCCTCCTCTCAGTGCCACTACCCACCTGTGTGCCCTCCTCTCCCTAGTCTGTGTCACCCCCAACACTCTGTGCCCACCTCCCCCTCCTCAGTGCCACTGCCCACCTCTGTGTGCCCTCCTCTCCCTAGTCAGTGTCACCCCCAACACTCTGTGCCCACCTCCCCCTCCTCAGTGCCACTGCCCACCTGTGTGCCCTCCTCTCCCTAGTCAGTGTCACCCCCAACACTCTTTGCCCACCTCCCCCTCCTCAGTGCCACTGCCCACCTCTGTGTGCCCTCCTCTCCCTAGTCTGTGTCACCCCCAACACTCTGTGCCCACCTCCCCCTCCTCAGTGCCACTGCCCACCTGTGTGCCCTCCTCTCCCTAGTCTGTGTCACCCCCAACACTCTGTGCCCTCCTCTCCCTAGTCTGTGTCACCCCCAACACCCTGTGCCCTCCTCACCCTCCTCTCAGTGCCACTGCCCACCTCTGTGTGCCCTCCTCACCCTAGTCTGTGTCACCCCTAACACTCTGTGCCCACCTCCCCCTCCTCTCAGTGCCACTGCCCACCACTGTGTGCCCTCCTCTCCCTAGTCTGTGTCACCCCCAACACCCTGTGCCCTCTTCACCCTCCTCTCAGTGCCACTGCCCACCACTGTGTGCCCTCCTCACCCTACTCTGTGTCACCCCCAACACCCTGTGCCCACCTCCCCCTCCTCTCAGTGCCACTGCCCACCTGTGTGCCCTCCTCTCCCTAGTCTGTGTCACCCCCAACACTCTGTGCCCACCTCCCCCTCCTCAGTGCCACTGCCCACCTCTGTGTGCCCTCCTCTCCCTAGTCTGTGTCACCCCCAACACCCTGTGCCCTCTTCCCCCTAGTCTGTCACCCCCAACACCCTGTGCCCACCTCCCCCTCCCCTCAGTGCCACTGCCCACCTCTGTGTGCCCTCCTCTCCCTAGTCTGTGTCACCCCCAACACCCTGTGCCCTCCTCTCCCTAGTCTGTGTCACCCCCAACACCCTGTGCCCTCCTCACCCTCCTCTCAGTGCCACTGCCCACCACTGTGTGCCCTCCTCACCCTACTCTGTGTCACCCCCAACACCCTGTGCCCACCTCCCCCTCCTCTCAGTGCCACTACCCACCTGTGTGCCCTCCTCTCCCTAGTCTGTGTCACCCCCAACACTCTGTGCCCACCTCCCCCTCCTCAGTGCCACTGCCCACCTCTGCGTGCCCTCCTCTCCCTAGTCAGTGTCACCCCCAACACTCTGTGCCCACCTCCCCCTCCTCAGTGCCACTGCCCACCTGTGTGCCCTCCTCTACCTAGTCAGTGTCACCCCCAACACTCTTTGCCCACCTCCCCCTCCTCAGTGCTACTGCCCACCTCTGTGTGCCCTCCTCTCCCTAGTCTGTGTCACCCCCAACACTCTGTGCCCACCTCCCCCTCCTCAGTGCCACTGCCCACCTGTGTGCCCTCCTCTCCCTAGTCTGTGTCACCCCCAACACTCTGTGCCCACCTCCCCCTCCTCTCAGTGCCACTGCCCACCTCTGTGTGCCCTCCTCTCCCTAGTCTGTGTCAACCCCAACACTCTGTGCCCACCTCCCCCTCCTCTCAGTGCCACTGCCCACCTGTGTGCCCTCCTCTCCCTAGTCTGTGTCAACCCCAACACTCTGTGCCCACCTCCCCCTCCTCAGTGCCACTGCACACCTCTGTGTGCCCTCCTCTCCCTAGTCTGTGTCACCCCCAACACCCTGTGCCCTCTTCACCCTCCTCTCAGTGCCACTGCCCACCACTGTGTGCCCTCCTCACCCTACTCTGTGTCACCCCCAACACCCTGTGCCCACCTCCCCCTCCTCTCAGTGCCACTGCCCACCTGTGTGCCCTCCTCTCCCTAGTCTGTGTCACCCCCAACACTCTGTGCCCACCTCCCCCTCCTCAGTGCCACTGCCCACCTCTGTGTGCCCTCCTCTCCCTAGTCTGTGTCACCCCCAACACCCTGTGCCCTCTTCCCCCTAGTCTGTCACCCCCAACACCCTGTGCCCACCTCCCCCTCCTCTCAGTGCCACTGCCCACCTCTGTGTGCCCTCCTCTCCCTAGTCTGTGTCACCCCCAACACCCTGTGCCCTCCTCTCCCTAGTCTGTGTCACCCCCAACACCCTGTGCCCTCCTCACCCTCCTCTCAGTGCCACTGCCCACCACTGTGTGCCCTCCTCACCCTACTCTGTGTCACCCCCAACACCCTGTGCCCACCTATCCCTCCTCTCAGTGCCACTACCCACCTGTGTGCCCTCCTCTCCCTAGTCTGTGTCACCCCCAACACTCTGTGCCCACCTCCCCCTCCTCAGTGCCACTGCCCACCTGTGTGCCCTCCTCTCCCTAGTCAGTGTCACCCCCAACACTCTGTGCCCACCTCCCCCTCCTCAGTGCCACTGCCCACCTGTGTGCCCTCCTCTACCTAGTCAGTGTCACCCCCAACACTCTGTGCCCACCTCCCCCTCCTCAGTGCCACTGCCCACCTGTGTGCCCTCCTCTCCCTAGTCTGTGTCACCCCCAACACTCTGTGCCCACCTCCCCCTCCTCAGTGCCACTGCCCACCTCTGTGTGCCCTCCTCTCCCTAGTCTGTGTCACCCCCAACACTCTGTGCCCACCTCCCCCTCCTCTCAGTGCCACTGCCCACCTGTGTGCCCTCCTCTCCCTAGTCTGTGTCAACCCCAACACTCTGTGCCCACCTCCCCCTCCTCAGTGCCACTGCACACCTCTGTGTGCCCTCCTCTCCCTAGTCTGTGTCACCCCCAACACCCTGTGCCCTCTTCACCCTCCTCTCAGTGCCACTGCCCACCACTGTGTGCCCTCCTCACCCTACTCTGTGTCACCCCCAACACCCTGTGCCCACCTCCCCCTCCTCTCAGTGCCACTGCCCACCTGTGTGCCCTCCTCTCCCTAGTCTGTGTCACCCCCAACACTCTGTGCCCACCTCCCCCTCCTCTCAGTGCCACTGCCCACCTGTGTGCCCTCCTCTCCCTAGTCTGTGTCACCCCCAACACTCTGTGCCCACCTCCCCCTCCTCAGTGCCACTGCCCACCTCTGTGTGCCCTCCTCTCCCTAGTCTGTGTCACCCCCAACACCCTGTGCCCTCTTCCCCCTAGTCTGTCACCCCCAACACCCTGTGCCCACCTCCCCCTCCTCTCAGTGCCACTGCCCACCTCTGTGTGCCCTCCTCTCCCTAGTCTGTGTCACCCCCAACACCCTGTGCCCTCCTCTCCCTAGTCTGTGTCACCCCCAACACCCTGTGCCCTCCTCACCCTCCTCTCAGTGCCACTGCCCACCACTGTGTGCCCTCCTCACCCTACTCTGTGTCACCCCCAACACCCTGTGCCCACCTATCCCTCCTCTCAGTGCCACTACCCACCTGTGTGCCCTCCTCTCCCTAGTCTGTGTCACCCCCAACACTCTGTGCCCACCTCCCCCTCCTCAGTGCCACTGCCCACCTGTGTGCCCTCCTCTCCCTAGTCAGTGTCACCCCCAACACTCTTTGCCCACCTCCCCCTCCTCAGTGCCACTGCCCACCTCTGTGTGCCCTCCTCTCCCTAGTCTGTGTCACCCCCAACACTCTGTGCCCACCTCCCCCTCCTCAGTGCCACTGCCCACCTGTGTGCCCTCCTCTCCCTAGTCTGTGTCACCCCCAACACTCTGTGCCCACCTCCCCCTCCTCAGTGCCACTGCCCACCTCTGTGTGCCCTCCTCTCCCTAGTCTGTGTCAACCCCAACACTCTGTGCCCACCTCCCCCTCCTCTCAGTGCCACTGCCCACCTGTGTGCCCTCCTCTCCCTAGTCTGTGTCAACCCCAACACTCTGTGCCCACCTCCCCCTCCTCAGTGCCACTGCACACCTCTGTGTGCCCTCCTCTCCCTAGTCTGTGTCACCCCCAACACTCTGTGCCCACCTCCCCCTCCTCAGTGCCACTGCACACCTCTGTGTGCCCTCCTCTCCCTAGTCTGTGTCACCCCCAACACCCTGTGCCCTCTTCACCCTCCTCTCAGTGCCACTGCCCACCACTGTGTGCCCTCCTCACCCTACTCTGTGTCACCCCCAACACCCTGTGCCCACCTCCCCCTCCTCTCAGTGCCACTGCCCACCTGTGTGCCCTCCTCTCCCTAGTCTGTGTCACCCCCAACACTCTGTGCCCACCTCCCCCTCCTCAGTGCCACTGCCCACCTCTGTGTGCCCTCCTCTCCCTAGTCTGTGTCACCCCCAACACCCTGTGCCCTCTTCCCCCTCCTCTCAGTGCCACTGCCCACCTCTGTGTGCCCTCCTCTCCCTAGTCTGTGTCACCCCCAACACCCTGTGCCCTCCTCTCCCTAGTCTGTGTCACCCCCAACACACTGTGCCCACCTCCCCCTCCTCTCAGTGCCACTGCCCACCTCTGTGTGCCCTCCTCTCCCTAGTCTGTGTCACCCCCAACACCCTGTGCCCTCCTCTCCCTAGTCTGTGTCACCCCCAACACCCTGTGCCCTCCTCACCCTCCTCTCAGTGCCACTGCCCACCTCTGTGTGCCCTCCTCTCCCTAGTCTGTGTCACCCCCAACACCCTGTGCCCTCCTCTCCCTAGTCTGTGTCACCCCCAACACCCTGTGCCCTCCTCACCCTCCTCTCAGTGCCACTGCCCACCACTGTGTGCCCTCCTCACCCTACTCTGTGTCACCCCCAACACCCTGTGCCCACCTCCCCCTCCTCTCAGTGCCACTACCCACCTGTGTGCCCTCCTCTCCCTAGTCTGTGTCAACCCCAACACTCTGTGCCCACCTCCCCCTCCTCAGTGCCACTGCCCACCTGTGTGCCCTCCTCACCCTAGTCTGTGTCACCCCCACCACTGTGTGCCCACCTCCGCTTAATGTCATCCACATACATATATAATATAATAACACCTCTATATAACACGCAGTGTGGTTGCTATGGAGGTGACGCCGTCACGTGACTAAAGAGGTTTGTATCACGTGACACCGCTGCTACTTCCGGGTTATGGAGAAAGTTCTCAGTGCGGGTAAGAGGCCGGAGGGGGTATGGAGAGGAGCAGGGATGGAGGAGGAGGGGGTATGGCGAGGGGCAGGGATGGAGGAGGAGGGGGTATGGCGCGAGGCAGTGATGGAGGAGGGGGTATGGCGCGGGGCAGTGATGGAGGAGGGGGTATGGCGCGGGGCAGTGATGGAGGAGGTGGGGGTATGGCGCGGGGCAGTGATGGAGGAGGGGGGGGTATGGCGAGGGGCAGGGATGGAGGAGGAGGGGGTATGGCGCGGGGCAGTGATGGAGGAGGGGGGGGTATGGCGCGGGGCAGTGATGGAGGAGGGGGTATGGCGCGGGGCAGTGATGGAGGAGGTGGGGGTATGGCGCGGGGCAGTGATGGAGGAGGGGGGGGTATGGCGCGGGGCAGTGATGGAGGAGGGGGTATGGCGCGGGGCAGTGATGGAGGAGGGGGTATGGCGCGGGGCAGTGATGGAGGAGGGGGGGGTATGGCGCGGGGCAGTGATGGAGGAGGAGGGGGTATGGCGAGGGGCAGGGATGGAGGAGGAGGGGGTATGGCACGGGGCAGTGATGGAGGAGGGGGGGGCATGGCGCGGGGCAGTGATGGAGGAGGGGGTATGGCGCGGGGCAGTGATGGAGGAGGAGGGTGTATGGCGCGGGGCAGTGATGGAGGAGGGGGGGGTATGGCGAGGGGCAGGGATGGAGGAGGAGGGGGTATGGCGCGGGGCAGTGATGGAGGAGGGGGGGCATGGCGCGGGGCAGTGATGGAGGAGGGGGTATGGCGCGGGGCAGGGATGGAGGAGGAGGGGGTATGGCGCGGGGCAGTGATGGAGGAGGGGGGGGCATGGCGCGGGGCAGTGATGGAGGAGGGGGTATGGCGAGGGGCAGGGATGGAGGAGGAGGGGGTATGGCGCGGGGCAGTGATGGAGGAGGGGGGGGCATGGCGCGGGGCAGTGATGGAGGAGGGGGTATGGCGCGGGGCAGTGATGGAGGAGGTGGGGGGTATGGCACGGGGCAGTGATGGAGGAGGAGGGTGTATGGCGCGGGGCAGTGATGGAGGAGGGGGGGGTATGGCGAGGGGCAGGGATGGAGGAGGAGGGGGTATGGCGCGGGGCAGTGATGGAGGAGGGGGGGGCATGGCGCGGGGCAGTGATGGAGGAGGGGGTATGGCGCGGGGCAGTGATGGAGGAGGGGGGGGCATGGCGCGGGGCAGTGATGGAGGAGGGGGGGGTATGGCGAGGGGCAGGGATGGAGGAGGAGGGGGTATGGCGAGGGGCAGGGATGGAGGAGGAGGGGGTATGGCGAGGGGCAGGGATGGAGGAGGAGGGGGTATGGCGAGGGGCAGGGATGGAGGAGGAGGGGGTGTATGGCGCGGGGCAGTGATGGAGGAGGGGGGGGGTATGGCGCGGGGCAGTGATGGAGGAGGAGGGGGTATGGCGAGGGGCAGTGATGGAGGAGGGGGTATGGCGAGGGGCAGTGATGGAGGAGGAGGGGGTATGGCGAGGGGCAGGGATGGAGGAGGAGGGGGTATGGCGAGGGGCAGGGATGGAGGAGGAGGGGGTATGGCGAGGGGCAGTGATGGAGGAGGAGTGGGTATGGCATGGGGCAGTGATGGAGGAGGAGGGGGTATGGCGTGGGGCAGGGATGGTGGAGAAGGGGGTGTATGGCGCGGGGCAGTGATGGAGGAGGGGGGGGTATGGCGCGGGGCAGTGATGGAGGAGGGGGGGGTATGGCGCGGGGCAGTGATGGAGGAGGAGGGGGTATCTATGTAGATGTCCTATAATGTGCTCTATAGTACTGTTGACCTGTTGCTTGGTGCTCTTGTATTTTGTTCTATCCCACTTAATGTCTGGTGTGTCCAGGTTGCCAGATAAACCTGCAGAAATAACACTAGTGTACTTGGTGCAGTTTAAGTTCTCTGTGGTATTAATATAATGATATCTTCTTTTTTAGCCTGCACAGATATAAAGCGGGAAGAGAGTCTGGCAGGAGTCCACCATGTCCAGCTGTGATTTCCCCCCGGAGATTGAGAACCTGTTCAGTAAGAAGTATGAATACAAGAAGCAGGCAGAATGGCTGCTCCCAAGTGTCTCACAGTTCCTGAGCTCTAAACATGAGGAGATCAGTCATCTCCTCTCCCTGAAGGAGTCTCTGAACCAAGTGAAGAACCGATTGAGTGATAAGAAATTGGATGATTGGCATCGACACACGTCGTTCACAAACAAGGCTGGAAGGATTGTACCTGAGGTTCGCAGACAAGCAAATGCTGAACTCTGTACTCAAGCATGGTGCAAGTTTCATGAGATAGTGTGCAGTTACCCCCTCCTACCCGACAATGCGATATGGACCTCAGAATTAAACACTGTCCACTTGTGTGAGGCGCCAGGAGCCTTTATAGCAAGCCTTAATCACTATCTGAAAACACAAAATGTGCACTGCGATTGGAACTGGGTGGCTAACACACTTAATCCTTACCATGAGGCCAATGATGGTTTGGTGATGATAGTGGATGATCGCTTAATTGCCAATACATTACATTGGTGGTATTTTGGCACAGACAATACCGGGGATATTATGACTCCAGACTACCTGAGTGGGTTACAGAATTTTACCAGCCACATGTCTCATGTACATCTTGTTACAGCAGATGGAAGCTTCGACTGCCAGGGCAACCCAGGGGAGCAGGAGTCTCTGGTGTACCCCTTGCACTATTGTGAAGTGGTCACCTGTCTGGAGATCCTTAGTCCAGGAGGTTCCTTTGTGTTGAAGATGTTCACCCTTTTTCAGCATTCTTCTGTTAACCTTATGTACCTTTTGAGCTGCTGTTTCCTGAAGGTGCATGTCATTAAACCTGGAACTAGCAAGTCCGGGAACTCTGAGGTGTATGTGGTTTGTCTGGATTATATTGGCAAAGACGCTATCAAAGATCATCTTGCAATAATGATTGCAAATTTTGGAACAGAGATTGGGTGCAAATCTTTGTTTCCTCACGCATGCCTTCCAGAATCATTTTTGAAATCCCACCAAGAATGTTGCACTTTCTTCTATGAACATCAGACACAAACCATTCATGAAAATCTTCAACTTTTTTCACACATGGGAAAGGAAGATAAATTACACTTGACCTGTTTACGAGAATCTGCTGTATGTTTTTACATGGAGAGGTTCCAAGTGCAGTCTATTCCAAGGAGGTCCTGGCTGGTGAGGACGCAATACGTCGGATGTAGGCTTAATGCTCGGTGGGTGGGGACAAGTAACCGTCGCTCCGACACTTTTAATGAGAGGAAGCAGCTGGAAGCTCTGACCTGGGATGAAAAAGTTGCTGATGGCTATTTTAGCCCCTGGATTAAAGAACATGTTCAAGGTAACTTGAGCATTGGTTACTTTCTAGAAGGCTCCAACTGTGAACTGAAAAGTGAATGGTGGTACTTAACTCAGGGGCAACAACTAACCAGAATCCAGAGCTCATCATTTTGCGATAGTCAACTATTGAACTCATTCAATGAGACCATTGAGAAATGTTTTGAAGGACAAGCTACCCGCTCTTTCGCCTCGCTTGCTTGCTGTTCTTGTAACCTGCAATCTGCAGAGGACGTAGTCTTGGAGTTAGGAATGGTAGAGAATGAACATCGCTGTCTGGTCAGTGGGGCTAAATCAGTGTTTGACGTTCTGGAACGAAGACGACTGGCACCATTGTTCCTTGAGGCTTTCCCTCCACTTAAACCCATTTCCCTTCTTCATGATGGAGACCCAACTTATCAGCAGCAGCTCCTATCCTTACTTCTGTGCTCTTTCCAGCACCTACAGATGGGCGACTCTTTACTGCTTCCCATCCTGTCCTGTTTCACCCGCTTTACAGCTGGTATCGTGTATGTATTGTACCATTGCTTCCAGGTCATCCGCTTTTCATGTCCTACTAGCCACCTTACCCCTGGAACTGACGCTCTACTCCACTGTTCTGGATTCCATCCTCTCCCTAGTTCGGTCATCCAGTACCTGCAGGAATTAAAGCAGCATGTAGATGAGTTAGTGATATCGGCTTCTCCAAAGCAGATATTGGAGTTCATACCAATGGAGGAGCTTCTCCACGGCCCTTTACTTGAGTTCTTATGGGACCTAAACTCTGCCGTCATCAGACACAGTCTGCATTTAATAGGGCTCAATGAAAAGACATTATCAAACACTGCCAAATCCAATCACTGAGGCAATAAGCCCTAATTACTCTGCAGTGCTCTCAGCTATGTACAAGTATATGTAGTGACGTATGTGTATAGATATGTATATAATATAAATAAGCATTGCACTTAACACGTAATTGCTTATTTGACCTTGAACATTTTATTTTATAAAAACAATCCCAATCACGTGCCTTTATGCTTTACGTTGTGGAATGCAATATTCAGCCAGGACTTTGTTGCTTTTGTTGAGTTTCGGCCGAGTGGTGATTGACAGCTGGCATCCTTTTGTTTCTTACATGTGACTGATCCTAGTAATATTTTGGTTGAAGAATACTCTGGGTTGTTGTGACAAATGTAAATATAATTTTGGAAAATTAAAACCTCAATATTTTTGCTCTTAAATTGTATAACTTGATTTATTCATTGTGGAAGTGAAGTTTCTTCAAATGTTTATTGTGCACGTTATCTACCTTTTGATTGTGATAAATAACGGAAACTAGAACTATCATGACCTTTCTACAAGAATCACATCCGTAATAATCTCAGCCCTCATCTTGTGTATAAGGATTACAGGGTGTATGTGGAACTGCTCTGTATCTGAATCCTTAGTTTAATATTCTCACTATTGTTTAACAGTTGTAAATTAACTTAGTTCCTATAAAAAGCACAAGCTTTACCGACAATGTCACTGCCCACTTTCGGTAGACGTTGGCTACTCTGCATTTGGACGGAGCAGTCAAATCACTGAGCTCTGTTACTGTGGCCATAATAAGACCACATAAAAAAGGCTCATGGTGTCCTCTACATCCCCAATAGTAATCTGTGTGCTCCACACGCTTAAATATTTGGCCAATTGCCTGATGTCTGTGTCTGGAACGCAGCATGTGGCCAATTTTAGCGTTTACATTTTGTTTATTTTCTGGAGGAACAGAGACCAGTGATTATAACCAAAACTGATGCAAACTGACATAAATCCATGTGTTTGTCGCAATACACCATAGTCACAGTCACTAGACTGTATTATGTCACGTACATCACACATTTATATAAAGTCATGAACGGTTTGCCCAGGTCATTGCTAAGTGGCAGTAAATCATGAAAGGCTGTAGGACTCCAGGGACTGACATATATTGGGCACCAGCGTTTACACCCGCGGGTGACGCAGCCCCGGAGCTCACGCCCGCGGGTGACGCAGCCCCGGAGCTCACGCCCGCGGGTGACGCAGCCCCGGAGCTCACGCCCGCGGGTGACGCAGCCCCGGAGCTTACGTCCGCGGGTGATGTGCCCCAACCTTCCTGTTCAGTTGGGCTAGAACCTTATAAGGGTAGAAAATTGGGGTTAAGGGTGAACCTCTGGTTGAAATGTGAATGAATGTAACAAGGTAAAGAACACAAGGGTCACGTTACATGTATGTACTACGGCTGCTATCTCCATCATGGTATGAAGAGATGGGTGTAACACAGGAGGCTCATAGACATTAGCTTATGGTTATTATTATTATTATTATATTTTATTTATAAGGCGCCACAAAATGTCAGCGGTGACATAGACAGACGGCAATGCTCCATAACCACACAATACAAAGACCAGACATACTGAATAAACACAAAGTACACAGATAACATGGTAAGGCAGATCAAATTAGAAAAACATAAATTTGGGTGTCCGCATACAGGTGGGACTGGAGGCTAACGGGGCGGATGAGGGCACCAAGGGAGGAGGTGTAGAGGGAGTACAGCAGGGGGCCAAGAACGGATCCTTGGGTGTCTCCAACAGGTGAAAGAGGGTAGGTAGAGTCAGGTGTGAAGACTGAGGAGCGGTTGGTGAGGTAAGAGGGGACAGGACAGTGTCACAGAGGTCTATAGATTGGAGGGAGTGATGAGCGGTATCGAGGGCAGCAGAGATATCGAGAAGGGAGAAGTGTCCCTTAGATTTAGTGAAGAGAATCTTAGTGACCGTAGTGAGGGCAGTTTTGGTGGAGTTCAGTGAAATGATTATTGGAGTGGGGTTATGGAGGTAGATGAGGTGATAGTTGTAGACCACCCATTAGAGAAGTTTGGAGGTAAAAAGAAGGAAGGAGATATGGCAGTAATTAGAGAGACACAGGGTCTAGGGATTTATTTTTGAGCATGAGGAAGAGGACAGTGTGATTGAAGGAAGTGGGGGAGATACCAGAGGGGAGTAGGTGTGAGCAGGACTCTAGTGAAGGAGGTCGGGGGGAGAGGATCATCGATGAGTGCAGACTGCATCTGCCGATCCTGGAGTGAAGGAGTAGAAGGTGGGCTACTGACTGAGGGGTTTATACATTTATGTTTCCTAGTAATGTGCTGTATTTAATAACCAGAGGGTGGGTTATTTCAGAGCTCCTCGTTACAGCTGTGCCGACTTCCTCACACTCCTCCAGCACAATTATATAATGTCCCTGCAATCTGTGATCAGAGCAGACAGTCCCCCCCCCCCTCCCTCTGATCCACATCTACTGCAGCGAGAGTGGAACTCGGACCTTTCTGTAATAAATGTGTTTGTCTTTTCCATGATGGGGTCTGTATGGAGGTTCCACTGTTAGTGACACATTCCTGGTGGGACAAGTTCAGAACAGATTTTGGGTTGATGCCTGTGTGCCCCAAGAAATGGTACCCGTGTCATGGCGGGGCTCTGAAATACAAGTGGGGTTTTGGCAGACATGAACAGGCTGTGGTTGGATGTCTAATCCCGGTGTTTGGGGGAGGGGTACTAGCTGTGTACAGAGCATTAATGCCTCAAGCAATGTAGCTGCAGTGGAATTCATATAGTGAGAATTTTTCCATCCGAATTTGACTGGGTTACACAATGAATTTAATTGATCTAAGCAGTAAACTATATAATGTGGTTAAACACATTTCTTTGCTTAGCTGCTGCGTTACTTAATATAATGCTACCCATCGCTCTGCACAGACCGAGCGGGTCCCCCAAAATGCCCTGCCAGCGAGTGACGGTGTTACAATGAAGGTAGTAGGAGAAGTAACGATATGACATACCCCTGTGTACCCCCCACTCCCACCAGTGTGTGTATATATATATATATAATATGTGACTGGAATGTGATAGTGTTACAATGTAGCAGTAGAAGTGGCGGTATCATTCACCACTGAAGCATATGCCAGATGTTTGCACACAGAAAATGTCCATGTTTATAATTTGGTGTTGGATACATTTTGCGTTCAGTAATTTGCAGCATTGTGCAATGGTTTGGCGTCCCTGGATGTTTCGCTGGCTAAGCACAGTGGCCTAATGGTTAGCACTTCTGCCTCACAGCGCTGGGGTCATGAATTCAATTCCCGATCATGGTCTTATCTGTGAGGAGTTTGTATATTCTCCCCGTGTTTGCGTGGGTTTCCTCCGGGTGCTCCAGTTTCCTCCCACACTCCAAAACATACTGGTAGGTTAATTGGCTGCTATCAAGATTTACCCTAGTCTGTGTCTCTGTCTGTCTGTGTGTATCTGTGTGTTAGGGAATTTAGACTGTAAGCTCCAATGGGGCAGGGACTGATGTGAATGAGTTCTCTGTACAGCGCTGCGGAATTAGTGGCGCTATATAAATAACTGATGATGATAAGTGAATAGATGACATGACCTGCACAGGGTGCACCCAGGGCCATCTTTTCCATTGGGCACGATGGGCAGGTGCCCGAGGGCCCCACGGGCAAGGGGGCCCCATAGGCAGGGCTCTTAATTAGAATAAATAATCCTGCAAAAGAAAAAACCTGCAGAAAAAACTTCAAGGGTCACTGAGCAAATACATCTATCTGTCTTTATCTCTATATATCTGTATCTCTATACATCTATATATATATATATATATATATATATATATGTATGTATGTAGGGGCCCCGGTGCACTGCTTTGCCCAGGGGCCCATAATGTTGTTAAGATGGCCCTGGGTGCACCGTGTGACATGTTTCACTGCTGTAGGATTTCCTAGAACTCTTCGAGCCCAGGAATATTCTCAGGTCTTCCTGCATGTTTCAATGTAAAATGTGCAGAGAGATGTAGAGTGTAGCGTGTTCTAGCTCAACTCAAAGTTGCAGCATAAAAACCGCCCAGTACGTACCTGTCCTGCAGAAATAACTCCTCCCACTGCAGCGCGGTCTCCAACAGCAAATTTAAATGCTTTTTTTTTTTGCTTAGGTCCAAACATGAGGCCCAGAGTATTCACTCCTGGATCTCTCTTCACCTGCCCTAACAGATTCATTCATTTTGAGGTATATACGTTAATTAATGAACTACAAGGGTGCTCAGACTTTTGCACACGTTAAATTCGCTGTTTTTCAATCTGTTGACTTCTGGAAATAAATAACGTGTGCACTAAAATGTACAGAAACGTCATGTTCACGTGCTGATCTCTACACTTGTTCCCTGCAGCACAAAACATTTCTCTGACAGTCTGACTATTGCATTAAACACGTGTGTTAGTGTCTTGTGACACCTGTGATCTGTGGCTGCTCCAATAACGGAGGGTTCAAATTTTGGATGCAATAAAACATTGGAGATCATGGTTACCACAAGACAAATTTGAATATTTTTATCTGTTATTCAGCACAGTAGTATATAATACACAGATAGCAACATAGTACATTACTTAATACAAAGACCAGTCATCTGTTATATAACAGGTTGCACACAGATAACTTGGTTATTACGGGACAGTGAGTGATGATGATGTACAACGTGAAGCAGGGCCGTAACTAGGGCTATGCCCAGGGCGCAACGCTGAAGGGGGGCGCAATTTAGGAATATTTTAGGTTCATTTGGTTAAAATTGAGGGTTAGGGGGGCGGCATTTGTCTTTCTCGCCCCAGGGCGCTAGAATTCTAAGTTAGGGCTCTGACGTGAAGTAGGCTGTGCTCAGGAAGGGTGTGAGGTAAGAGGGTCCTGACATCCTATAGGCAAGGAGAGTATAGACTGACATCACCTGTGCAATATTACCTAATAATACGCTAAATGGGAGCTGTCACGATGTTAAGAAAACAATAATAAATTTATTACAGCAAAACACTAAATAACACAACTGCCTGGTCACAGTCTTGTCGCATGTGCTGAGTATAGTTTATGTAATATAATACTATAAATAACAATATATCTGGTTTTTGCACTGTCTGATTTGTTTGATACAATTCAGATATTTTTCTTTAGCTGTAACCAGTCTGCTTCCTCCTCAGCCGCTGGAATCATCCAGACCTCGTCCGTGATATTCCACGTTGTGCTTATCAGGCATGAAACTCTGTCCGTCCGTCTCTCCAACAAGCTGAATTATTAAGCAGATTAGGGTGCAGTGCTGAGAGGATGCATTAGTGTTTCCAGTCCAGTGCGCCTTCCCTATGGCACCGTCTTATCCCTTTTAGTGTTTAAATAGTGATTTCTATTCATTGACCTTAATTTACGGAACAGCAGGAATTAGAGCTTCAGAGAGGGAGAGAGCTTTACATACGTGTGCTCTATCCGTGTGTCCCCCCTGTCAGGGCCGTGTACTATGGATAGAGCTCACGTAGGGACTGCGATGGTCAGACATGTACTGTAGATAGAGCTCACTTCTGTGTACTGTGGATGAAGCTCACGTGTCTGCCGTGTACCAAGGATAAACACATGATTTCTAAAGAGGGGTAACCGTGTCACAGCTCTGGGGTGGGCATAACCAACCCCCTACCATCCCATTCCAACACATGGGCAATGCTACATGCACTACGGTTAGGTGCACGCAGCTCCCCCTGCATGACCAGAGCAGTGTGCAGCAGGACATACCTCCCAAATATTCTTGCAATCGGGACAAAGTCATGACTGAGCGGGACAGTTACCCAGAAGTGGGACTGGTCCATCAGAATCTGGACAGGTGCAGACTGTCCTGCTCTCTCCTACCTGTTCTTGCTGCTTTCACTACCTGCAGCTGCTGGTGTCTTAAGCTCAGCTGCTACTTGTCTGGATTGTGTAATATTTGGCCCCTGTTCGAAAAAGCAGAGCAGCGAGTGAACCCTCTAGGCCTCCCCCCACCAAGCAGCCCTGGTTTCAAATCAATAACTAGGCTTCCTTCACTGCACCTAGCACAGACATAGAATTACTAGTATTCACATTTAATAAATAGATCTTTTTCACCAATCAGATCCAGCATTAAATACATAGTATTCAGAATTCTTATACCGCCAACATGCTCTGTCATTAACTGAATAGTATTCACATTTACTAAATACACCTATTTCCCTCCCAAGCAGCCCTGACATTAAATAATTAGTATTTACATTTATTAAGTAACCCTCCCCCCTATATAGCCCAATATACACATCACGTGTCTGCTGTGTACTGTACATAGAGCTGACATGTCTTCTGCGTACTGTACTGAGATTACATGTCTGCCGTGTACTGTACATAAAGCTCACCGAGGGACAGTGCAGTTTCTATTCGAGAATTATTGTTTATAGCTCCAACATATTACACAGCGCTGTACAGAAAATATGTGATCAGTCCCTGTCCCATCCCAGAATAATCCTTATATAATGATCCTGCACTGGTTTGTCATTGTGCAGGAACTGATGAGAGGGTCCATTTACGTCATACGTTAATTAACCTACTAGTATGTTTTTGGAGTGTGAGAGGAAACCCACACAAACACGGGAAGAACATACAAACCCCACACAGATAGGGTGCTGGTCGGAATCGAAACCTGTAAGGTACCAGACCTGGAGCACATTGGTCAGTAGAGCTCTGAGAGATGTTATACAATATACAAGTACAGAGAATATATGAAACTCCTGTTCTTACTCCTGGGCACATATAAATGTCTGAGCCCATGTCCAGCGGTCGAGCAAATCTCTGGCTCTTCCTAATCTATGGAGATACTGATGAGGACTCGCTGCGGAGAGCGATATATCTATATTTAGCTGCTTCTGCCTTGTTCTGTGATCCGTGTCATCTCCCCGTGTATCGGAGCCTTTCCACACATGTATCATGTGACCGTACCTGCTGTCCCTTCCACATTTCATCCCTCATCACAAAGTAGAAGTGATGGATAAAAAAAGTCTCATCCTTTGTAGTGGAGTCTTTTGTGTGCAGAAGAAAAGCTCTGAACCAACAAAATAATGAGCAGGTTACAGAGACGCAGCCTCAGTCTGCATTAACTCCTCATCTCCTACAAGGACATACTCATAGAAATGATAGATAAGCCACCTGCCTTGTTCACCACGGAGCATCACTAGTTAACAGCTCCCACTCTTCCTATGTTATGAACAGTCTACTTCACAGTAACTCAACGTAATCACTACCCCAGCCAGAGTACATCCCACCTCAGAATGGTCCTTACCTACAGTCTCCACCACCGCCTGGTCCTTACATAGTGTGTCCCACCACCACTGGTCCTTACATAGAATGTCCCACCACCACTGGTCCTTACATAGAATGTCCCACCACCGCCTGCTCCTTACATAGAGTGTCCCACCACCGCCTGCTCCTTACATAGTGTCCCACCATCACCTGGTCCTTACATAGTGTGTCCCACCACCGCCTGGTCCTTACATAGAGTGTCCCACCACCACTGGTCCTTACATAGAGTGTCCCACCACCGCCTGCTCCTTACATAGTGTCCCACCATCACCTGGTCCTTACATAGTGTGTCCCACCACCGCCTGGTCCTTACATAGAGTGTCCCACCACCACTGGTCCTTACATAGAGTGTCCTACCACCACTGGTCCTTACATAGAGTGTCCTACCACCGCCTGCTCCTTACATAGAGTGTCCCACCACCGCCTGCTCCTTACATAGAGTGTCCCACCACCGTCTGATCCTTACATAGAGTGTCCCACCCACCGCCTGGTCCTTAAATAGTGTGTCCCACCACCGCCTGGTCCTTAAATAGTGTGTCCCACCACCGCCTGGTCCTTACATAGTGTCCTACCACCACCTGGTCCTTACATAGTATGTCCCACTACCGTCTGGTCCTTAAAATAGTGTGTCCCACCACCGCCTAGTCCTTACATAGTGTCCCACCACCGCCTGGTCCTTACATAGTGTCCTACCACCACCTGGTCCTTACATAGTGTGTCCGACTAACGTCTGGTCCTTACATAGTGTGTCCCACCACCGCCTGGTCCTTACATAGTGTGTCCCACCACCGCCTGGTCCTTACATAGAGTGTCCCACCACCGTCTGGTCCTTACATAGAGTGTCCAACCACCATCTGGTCCTTACATAGAGTGTCCTACCACCGCCTGCTCCTTACATAGAGTGTCCCACCACCGCCTGCTCCTTACATATAGTGTCCCACCACCGCCTGCTCCTTACATAGTGTGTCCCACCACCGTCTGGTCCTTACATAGAGTGTCCCACCACCGCCTGGTCCTTACATAGAGTGTCCTACCACCGCCTGGTCCTTACATAGTGTCCCACCATCACCTGGTCCTTACATAGTGTGTCCCACCACCGCCTGTTCCTTAAACAGTGTGTCCCACCACCGCCTGGTCCTTACATAGTGTCCTACCACCACCTGGTCCTTACATAGTGTGTCCTACCACCGCCTAGTCCTTACATAGTGTGTCCTACCCACCGCCTGGTCCTTACATAGAGTGTTCCACCACCATCTGGTCCTTACATAGAACGTCCCACCACCGCCTGGCCCTTACATAGAATGTCCCACCACCGCCTGGTCCTTACATAGTCTGTCCCACCACCGCCTGGTTCTTACATAGTGTGTCCCACCACCACTGGTCCTTACATAGAATGTCCCACCACTGCCTGGTCCTTACATAGTGTGTCCTACCACCGCCTGGTCCTTACATAGTGTGTCCCACCACCGCCTGCTCCTTACATAGAGTGTCCCACCACCGTCTGGTCCTTACATAGTGTGTCCTACCCACCGCATGGTCCTTACATAGTGTGTCCCACCACCGCATGGTCCTTACATAGTGTCCCACCACCACCGTCTGGTCCTTACATAGTGTGTCCTACCACCGCCTGCTCCTTACATAGAGTGTCCCACCACCGCCTGCTCCTTACATAGAGTGTCCCACCACCGTCTGGTCCTTACATAGAGTGTCCCACCCACCGCCTGGTCCTTAAATAGTGTGTCCCACCACCGCCTGGTCCTTAAATAGTGTGTCCCACCACCGCCTGGTCCTTACATAGTGTCCTACCACCACCTGGTCCTTACATAGTATGTCCCACTACCGTCTGGTCCTTAAAATAGTGTGTCCCACCACCGCCTAGTCCTTACATAGTGTCCCACCACCGCCTGGTCCTTACATAGTGTCCTACCACCACCTGGTCCTTACATAGTGTGTCCGACTAACGTCTGGTCCTTACATAGTGTGTCCCACCACCGCCTGGTCCTTACATAGTGTGTCCCACCACCGCCTGGTCCTTACATAGAGTGTCCCACCACCGTCTGGTCCTTACATAGAGTGTCCAACCACCATCTGGTCCTTACATAGAGTGTTCCACCACCGCCTGGTCCTTACATAGAATGTCCCACCACCGTCTGGTCCTTACATAGAATGTCCCACCACCGTCTGGTCCTTACATAGAATGTCCCACCACCGTCTGGTCCTTACATAGAATGTTCCACCACCATCTGGTCCTTACATAGAATGTCCCACCACCGTCTGGTCCTTACATAGAATGTCCCACCACCGCCTGGTCCTTACATAGTGTGTCCCACCACCACTGGTCCTTACATAGAATGTCCCACCACCGCCTGGTCCTTACATAGAATGTCCCACCACCGCCTGGTCCTTACATAGTGTGTCCCACCACCACTGGTCCTTACATAGAATGTCCCACCACCGTCTGGTCCTTACATAGAATGTCCCACCACCGCCTGGTCCTTACATAGTGTGTCCCACCACCACTGGTCCTTACATAGAATGTCCCACCACCGTCTGGTCCTTACATAGAATGTCCCACCACCGCCTGGTCCTTACATAGTGTGTCCCACCACCACTGGTCCTTACATAGTCTGTCCCACCACCGCCTGGTTCTTACATAGTGTGTTCCACCACCACTGGTCCTTACATAGAATGTCCCACCACCGCCTGGTCCTTACATAGTGTGTCCTACCACCGCCTGGTCCTTACATAGTGTGTCCCACCACCGCCTGCTCCTTACATAGAGTGTCCCACCACCGTCTGGTCCTTACATAGTGTGTCCTACCCACCGCATGGTCCTTACATAGTGTGTCCCACCACCGCATGGTCCTTACATAGTGTCCCACCACCACCGTCTGGTCCTTACATAGTGTGTCCTACCACCGCCTGCTCCTTACATAGAGTGTCCCACCACCGCCTGCTCCTTACATAGAGTGTCCCACCACCGTCTGGTCCTTACATAGAGTGTCCCACCCACCGCCTGGTCCTTAAATAGTGTGTCCCACCACCGCCTGTTCCTTAAATAGTGTGTCCCACCACCGCCTGGTCCTTACATAGTGTCCTACCACCACCTGGTCCTTACATAGTATGTCCCACTACCGTCTGGTCCTTAAAATAGTGTGTCCCACCACCGCCTAGTCCTTACATAGTGTCCCACCACCGCCTGGTCCTTACATAGTGTCCTACCACCACCTGGTCCTTACATAGTGTGTCCGACTAACGTCTGGTCCTTACATAGTGTGTCCCACCACCGCCTGGTCCTTACATAGTGTGTCCCACCACCGCCTGGTCCTTACATAGAGTGTCCCACCACCGTCTGGTCCTTACATAGAGTGTCCAACCACCATCTGGTCCTTACATAGAGTGTTCCACCACCGCCTGGTCCTTACATAGAATGTCCCACCACCGTCTGGTCCTTACATAGAATGTCCCACCACCGTCTGGTCCTTACATAGAATGTCCCACCACCGTCTGGTCCTTACATAGAATGTTCCACCACCATCTGGTCCTTACATAGAATGTCCCACCACCGTCTGGTCCTTACATAGAATGTCCCACCACCGCCTGGTCCTTACATAGTGTGTCCCACCACCACTGGTCCTTACATAGAATGTCCCACCACCGCCTGGTCCTTACATAGTGTGTCCCACCACCACTGGTCCTTACATAGTGTGTCCCACCACCACTGGTCCTTACATAGAATGTCCCACCACCGCCTGGTCCTTACATAGAATGTCCCACTACCGTCTGGTTCTTATATAGTGCGTCCCATCACAGTTTGGTTCTTTCACGTGATATGTCCCACCCCAGGCTAAGCCTTAGATCGTTTATTCCTCAATGATTTGGTCCTTAGTTAGTGGGTCCTGCTACAGTCTTATCCTAACACTGTGTAAGTTAAACCAAGGTGAATATTCTAGTGGATAGCCAAGAAGGTAAATCTGTATACAAAGAGAAACTGGGTGATATCTGCAGAAGGAGTTAATGCAGCATTGTGAGAGAATTGAGAAGAATCTGCTGGAGACTGAGGGTAGCAAATACTCTGAACTAGAACTACAAAACGGAGCGCACCATGGTGTAAAGATTGAGAGACAAGTGATTCAGTCCTTCCCTCATTACTGCTTTGCTCACTGATGCCTCCTGACCTCTCCATCATTCCTCTAAGATGAATTCAAACCCTTTAGAAAGATCTATTTATGGCTGGTGTCATGTGGGGAGGGAAAGCTCATTTAACCATTGCTCACTGTCACAGAACAAGAGAAGGAGATATAAAGAATTTATATACTGATTATATCATCTATTCTGTTCAGATTCAGGCTGCCATCCTCAGTACTATACACCAAAGCTTTCAGGATCATTAAATGCCATGTACATTTGGTTCATGGGCTGGACCTTAACATCTCTGGGTTAATGACAGTTATACGGCCATTAGTATTGGGAATGCTTGACTGGGTTAATGAGGCCATCTCCTGAGCTCCGTAGCCCGGCAATGTCTCCTAATGGATGTGCCGGACGGAGGGAGGGTGCTTGGATGTTCACACTATGAATTCCGAGGGACTGCTCATCCTTCTGGAAAGAGACCCTCACATACAGTCTGGGTTATTTATTAATGGGATGCCCCAGATATCAAAACTCTTCCTCTTACATCAATTACGTTTCTTTCTTCTTATATAAGTGAATTACAGTTCCACTGTGCACAAATCCTAGGCAAGGAAAAACTGTGCTCCAGGAAAACGCCAACTACTGCCGTGATCCGACCTTTACTGGCAGAATGGGACTGAGGTCTCGTAGGAACATCCAGACGTCTCACTCTGAGATAAAAAACATAATTCCTGGGGTGGAATGAAGACACTTCTCTATATTCTAGCTGAGCTTATCCAGTAGACACATTCCCCTCTCCTTCCTAAAAGTCAGTTGTCATGTTAACAACATTTGTGAGGTACTAAGTCCCCCCCCCCCCCCCCCTCCGACGCCTGTTCTTTCCTGGAGAAATTTGACATTGAAGTTCTCTGACACCTCTTGTGGAGAGAGCGGATTGGACGTCTGTCTCGTTATTCGCTGAGTTCGCTTGAGGCAGGACAGCATTGAGGTCTTGATGTGGCCCCATTTCAGATGTCTGTTGTTGAGGTTCACCCAAATGAAAGTTCCTGAACACCATCTTTTATCTCCTCCTCACATGGGACAAACTTCCTGACTCCATAAATGGATCAATCCCCCCAATTACATTATCGTGGAACTGTTCCTAATTATAAAGGCATCCGTCCATATGCCATCATAACCTCTTGTGCTGGACACAGACATCCAAACATTTCAAAATAAAACATTGGGAGATAGTTGGTCTCTCCCAATTGGCTGAGAGTGCACCCAATCTAATGATGGCTCCCAAGTTACAGAACAGAACCAAGGAGCTGACAGTCAGCCAGACGAAGCAGCAAGTTCTCCCATAGTCGTTGTTTATTGCAGCACAGCCAACGTGTACAATGCAAACATCAGGATTTGCATGTTACAGGCAGTATACAAACTCCTCAGATGTGAAAGCAGTGTGTAACACAATAACATCACATTAACAACCACAAGTAACATAAATATGTAGAAATAACTCATATGTATGAAAAACAAAGCAGGAAATACAAATGAGACTAACCAATAAAACTAAAAATCCATTTGCGTAACGTACACTTTTTTTATTTCTCCTTTTGTCTCTCACTACCCCCTCCCTCTAGATTGTAAGCTCTTATGGGCATTGTCCTCTACCCTATGTCTCATGACCCTATCATGTCTTATGCTGAATCGCTGCTGTGTGCCCTGTGATTGCTTCTGCTAATTACATCCATGCATTTATAATTCTACATATTTGTACCTATTATGTACATCTTATATCAGGCGTTACGGAATCATATACATAAACAGTGATGATGTCTCTACTGTAAGTTATTAATTAAGTTATTTAAGTTAATTTATAGAGCGCCAACCATATTACACAGCGCTGTGCAGAGAATATCGTTGACATCAGCCCTGCCCCTTTGGAGCTTGCAATCTAAATTCCATACTTATTTTTCTTATAAATCCCGACTTTTATAACTTCCGCTCCGGGATCTCAGGTCAGGTGACAAATGCAGGAGGGGCGTTGTGATGTCATTGTGCTACCACAGCCCCACCCCCTACTACGAAATGCCATCGCTTAGCGTCGGTCCTGATGATGCAGGTTGGCCCATTATGCCCCAACTGATGGGTAACCTGGTACACCTCAGGGGCCCGAGGGTCGCTCCTCTACCCCTCAATGGCCCGCACGTTATCCCTAATCTCAATAATAAGGTAAAACAGTACATTAAATGAAAGAGAAACCATATCAGCAGCATTGTGATGGAACGAACATCTGTCAAGAAAGCAGGGAGAAGCGGGGGGCCAACGGAGACCGCTCACAGGGCCACACGCAGCCTGTCACTGCTCTAGGGTCTGTTTTTGCACTGTGTGAGGAAACCAGAGGAAGCCCATGCAATCATGGGGAGAACATACACATGGGCCATGGTTAGAACCCGTGTCCACAGCACTGTGAGGCAGCAATACTAACCACTGTGCCACCCTGCTGCCTATAAGCATGTAGTCACCTTGTTATATATTATATTAGATATTAGATATTATTAATACAGAAATGTCATGTAGAAAGTGTACCTCAGCTCAGCTTTTATAAATTTACTTCATATTTTTGTTGAATTCATCCTGTCTGTGTGCTTAACATTATGACATTAATTTGTAATAAATATTTACCCCAAATGATGGCATTGTGTGTGCTCTTGTATGTATGAACTAATGAAGAATGTTACCCCCTAATTTATAATTATTTATTAAATTCATGCTTGATGCTATTTTTTTTAATCATATTATTATGACATTATTTCCTAACATACTGGCAAGTCACAATGGTTTTATGTGATAGATTGTAAAGATAACTGGGCATTAGCAAATATCATTCCGAGGTGACAGAAGGTCTGTGGTGGAGGTTTAAAATAATAATAATAATAATTATATGAGACTCAAATTATTCACAAACAATTAAGTGCAAAAGTTCTTACATCATTGTCCATCATTTCTATAGATGCTGAAGAAGAACCCACTCACGATAGGCCAGAAACAGCCACCCAGGAGGAGCAGTGCCCAGTCCTTCTCCTCCGCCTCCCTCTCCGCTTCAACATCTCTATGATGAGCTGCAGCCAAAGATCTTACCCAGCAAATTGATTTGCAGCAGCATAACATTGAGCTGCAACACCAATAAATATCCCATTCATCATCATCATCACTATTTATTTATATAATCCCATCCCATTGGCAGCAACCACACATAATCCACAGGGATTTGGCCCGGGCCATCAGGGCCACCAGCAAAATAAAAGTGACATTGGTAAAAGAAATGTGGCACAAAGCCACCAGACAACAAAGCCTTGGCCATAGGGGTGCATGGGGTACAGGTGAGCTAGAGCGACCTCTTTCTTAGCCCCCGCCACTGCTCTGATCACCCGTAGACAATTGTGGCCACAAGGACCTAGTAAGAAAAGGTTTTATAAAAATTTGCTGATTTTTTTATGTTTTGTTCAACAGAACTTTTATTAAGCATAAGAAATGTCAGCTGCCATATTTATAATAGCCTTACATATTGAATGCTATAAACCAGGCCTGTCCAACCTGCGGCCCTCCAGGTGTTGTGAAACTACAAGCCCCAGCATGCTTTGCTGGTAGACAACCAGTTGATAGCTGGAAGGGCATGCTGGGACTTGTAGTTTCACAACATCTGGAGGGCCGCAGGTTGGACAGGCCTGCTATAAACCATAGGGTATCATGTCATACCTCCCATCTCTTCCATGGAATTAAGAAGTAGCTAGGCAAATCCTTCAGTATCTGACAAAGCAGTCTGTGACATCCTGGCTGCCACACCTACTGTGGTCTGGAGTGATTGTGTCTTGTAGTGTTTATAGCTCCTATGCTTTTATGGCTGTTTTGCTTTTATGGCTGTTTTGCTTTTAAGCCTGTTTCGGTTTTATGCCTGTTTTGCTTTTATATCTCATTTGCCTGCTATCCCTCCTGTGTTTCTAACAATAGCTCTTATTGCCTGTGATGACTCTGCTGTTATTGCAGGGGTGTTAAGTTAGATAGATTGGATCTAATGCTGTTACCAGAAGGGATATGGGGAAATGAGGGTATCTGTGGAAAGGATATGAAAATGGTCTAGTCTTTAGAGTATAATTGGGGGGGGGGGGGGGGGTGCTGTATGTGGATGGACTCCACTCCCCTGCACTGCTCCAGAGAAGCTACAGAGGAGAAGCAGATAGGAAAGAATACAACTGCAAGATAAGTGGGCCTTCAGTCAGTAACACTCTACTTTTATCCATGCTTCTGGCTCTCAATGTTGTAGAACTATAAGGCACAGAATGTCCTGCCTGAGAGCTAGCTGGAAATAGCTGGAGAGTTGTAAGCTACATTGGTACACTTAGAACCACATAATACACTGTTTAATTGTCCTAACAAAGGCATTGCCCCAGTTAGCCTTTTCGCTGCTGTTTTTACTTAAAATTGCTGGTGAACTCCCCCATCACCCCCTCCTCCTAGGTACCCTTCAGTACTGGCAGGGGAGGTGGGTGCTGTAGCCATGACTCCATGCTACACCTCTGGGATGGCCCATGCAACAATGAACGATGGTGATAATATCACAAGCAGCACAATCTGACCACTTCTGATTGGCTGTTTGCATATTGACCGCTTCACATGAGAGCACTGCATTAATTAGCGCCATGGCTCTATTATATCAAGTATCCGCCACCTATTTGCATTTCTTACTTGTCTTTTCCATTTGGAGGAGTCTCTTTGGATAAGAGAGTAATAGACGGGTGTGGGGTGTTTGTGTTAATTTCATTTTATATTGTGAATGCAACTTTCACCTTTAAAATACTGTAAATACTTTACTTGGTTTTGTTGATATGACACTTTTAGGCACATTTATAATTGGACGTTAGTGTTTCACTTCTATACTTGAAAGTTTTACCGCCAGTGATAACACAGTATAATTGTATCGGGAAGATAAACGTATAGCAACGGTACTTATACGGCTGCTATACCTGTTTTGTTACCACCAACACAAGATGGTGATGACAGAGGAAAATCATTAAAAACATGTTTTATTGTTTTTCAAAGCTTTCAAATATATATATATATATATTTATATTAGTATAACCGAAAGCCCAAATCTGGAGAGATGGTTTTTTTTCGCCACAACAGTTGTCAATAAAGCTGAGTTTTCATCTCTGCTTATTGCGGTTATAAAAATCTCTTATTGCTGAACTCTACCGAAACCGTGGAGACAGCTAAACGATACGGCCCTGGCGCTGTGCCTGAGCGGAATGTTAAGGGTTAACTTATTGATTTGTAGGCCAGTCTCTAAACTGGACAATTTTTTTTAAAGTAGATAAAATATATTTATAAACAATGAAAAGAATATTAAAAAATCTTTAGAAATTCAATGAATAAAGCATTTTTTAAAATGTTTATATGGTTTTAAGATGTTATCTGTTAACACAATAGTTACTGTAGCGTTATAAGTACCCGCTTAATACTTGTGCAACTTGCATGGGGGGGACTTTGGTGACAAAAGTCTGTATATTTTACCACCACCAGGGTTATCGCCGGCGATAGGGGGAAATTAATATAATCTGAAGATTGTGCTGACCTGTCATCCTCGGGTGTCTCCACATTGCTTCTGATCGGAGGCCAGCAGGAATGTCTGTGACACAATATACTGGGGGGACAGTAATGTATGTGACACAATACACTGGGGGGACAGTAATGTCTGTGACACAATATACTAGGGGGACAGTAATGTATGTGACACAATATACTGGGGGGACAGTAATGTCTGTGACACAATATACTGGGGGGACAGTAATGTATGTGACACAATATACTGGGGGGGACAGTAATGTTAGTGACACAATATATTGGGGAAGGAGTAATGTTAGTGACACAATATATTGGGGACAGCAATGTCTGTGACACAATATACTGGGGGGGGGGACAGCAATGTCTGTGACACAATATACTGGGGGGGACAGTAATGTTAGTGACACAATATATTGGGGAAGGAGTAATGTTAGTGACACAATATACTGGGGGGGGGGGGCAGTAATGTTAGTGACACAATATATTGGGGAAGGAGTAATGTTAGTGACACAATATACTGGGGGGACAGTAATGTTGGTGACACAATATACTGGGGGGGACAGTAATGTTGGTGACACAATATACTGGGGGGGGCAGTAATGTTAGTGACACAATATATTGGGGGGGAGTAATGTTAGTGACACAATATATTGGGGAAGGAGTAATGTTGGTGACACAATATACTGGGGGGGACAGTAATGTTGGTGACACAATATACTGGGGGGACAGTAATGTTGGTGACACAATATACTGGGGGGGGGGGGCAGTAATGTTAGTGACACAATATATTGGGGAAGGAGTAATGTTAGTGACACAATATAATGGGGGGGACAGTAATGTTGGTGACACAATATACTGGGGGGGACAGTAATGTTGGTGACACAATATACTGGGGGGGCAGTAATGTTAGTGACACAATATATTGGGGGGGAGTAATGTATGTGACACAATATACTGGGGGGACAGTAATGTTAGTGACACAATATATTTGGGGGGAGTAATGTATGTGACACAATATACTGGGGGGACAGTAATGTCTGTGACACAATATATTGGGGAAGGAGTAATGTTAGTGACACAATATAATGGGGGGGGGACAGTAATGTTGGTGACACAATATACTGGGGGGGACAGTAATGTTAGTGACACAATATACTGGGGGGGGGGACAGTAATGTTGGTGACACAATATACTGGGGGGGACAGTAATGTTAGTGACACAATATACTGGGGGGGGACAGTAATGTTGGTGACACAATATACTGGGGGGGACAGTAATGTTAGTGACACAATATACTGGGGGGGGGACAGTAATGTTGGTGACACAATATACTGGGGGGGCAGTAATGTTAGTGACACAATATATTGGGGACAGCAATGTCTGTGACACAATATATTGGGGGACAGTAATGTCTGTGACACAATATATTGGGGGACAGAAATGTATGAGACATGTTGTGTGGGGACAGTATTGGCAGTGACACAGGATGTGAGGGGACAGTAATGGCGGTGACACATAGAACAGAGCCGAGTGAAGCGGAGTCCCCGGTTGCTATGGAGACATAGGAAGCGCCAGCAGCCAATCACAGCCCAGCCTGGTAGGAGTTCCGCCTCGTTGTTATGGTAACCAGAATAACTAACTACCTGAGAGACAGAAACCGGGATCCGGAGCTTCATATATCCCGACACCGCGTTATACTGAGGTACTAGTTATACTGAGGTACTAGTTATACTGAGGTACTAGTTATACTGAGGTACTAGTTATACTGAGGTACCAGGACACCGCGTTATACTGAGGTACTAGTTATACTGAGGTACTAGTTATACTGAGGTACTAGTTATACTGAGGTACTAGGACACCGCGTTATACTGAGGTACTAGTTATACTGAGGTACTAGTTATACTGAGGTACCAGGACACTGCGTTATACTGAGGTACTAGTTATACTGAGGTACTAGTTATACTGAGGTACTAGGACACCGCGTTATACTGAGGTACTAGTTATACTGAGGTACTAGTTATACTGAGGTACCAGGACACTGCGTTATACTGAGGTACTAGTTATACTGAGGTACTAGTTATACTGAGGTACCAGGACACTGCGTTATACTGAGGTACTAGTTATACTGAGGTACTAGTTATACTGAGGTACTAGGACACCGCGTTATACTGAGGTACTAGTTATACTGAGGTACTAGTTATACTGAGATACTAGTTATACTGAGGTACTAGGACACTGCGTTATACTGAGGTACTAGTTATACTGAGATACTAGTTATACTGAGGTACTAGGACACCGCGTTATACTGAGGTACTAGTTATACTGAGGTACTAGTTATACTGAGGTACTAGTTATACTGAGGTACTAGTTATACTGAGGTACTAGTTATACTGAGGTACTAGTTATACTGAGATACTAGTTATACTGAGGTACTAGGACACCGCGTTATACTGAGGTACTAGTTATACTGAGGTACTAGTTATACTGAGGTACTAGTTATACTGAGGTACTAGTTATACTGAGGTACTAGTTATACTGAGGTACTAGTTATACTGAGATACTAGTTATACTGAGGTACCAGGACACTGCGTTATACTGAGGTACTAGTTATACTGAGGTACTAGTTATACTGAGGTACCAGGACACTGCGTTATACTGAGGTACTAGTTATACTGAGGTACTAGGACACCGCGTTATACTGAGGTACTAGTTATACTGAGGTACTAGTTATACTGAGGTACTAGTTATACTGAGGTACTAGGACACCGCGTTATACTGAGGTACTAGTTATACTGAGGTACTAGGACACCGCGTTATACTGAGGTACTAGTTATACTGAGGTACTAGGACACCGCGTTATACTGAGGTACCAGGACACCGCGTTATACTGAGGGAATAGGACACCGCGTTATACTGAGGTACTAGTTATACTGAGGTACTAGGACACCGCGTTATACTGAGGTACTAGTTATACTGAGGTACCAGGACACCGCGTTATACTGAGGTACTAGTTATACTGAGGTACTAGTTATACTGAGGTACCAGGACACCGCGTTATACTGAGGTACTAGTTATACTGAGGTACTAGTTATACTGAGGTACCAGGACACCGCGTTATACTGAGGTACTAGTTATACTGAGGTACCAGGACACCGCGTTATACTGAGGTACTAGTTATACTGAGGTACTAGTTATACTGAGGCACTAGGACACCGCGTTATACTGAGGTACTAGTTATACTGAGGTACTAGGACACCGCGTTATACTGAGGTACTAGTTATACTGAGGTACTAGGACACCGCGTTATACTGAGGTACTAGTTATACTGAGGTACTAGGACACCGCGTTATACTGAGGTACTAGGACACCGCGTTATACTGAGGTACTAGGACACCACGTTATACTGAGGTACTAGGACACCGCGTTATACTGAGGTACTAGGGGACACCGCGTTACACTGAGGTACTAGGACACCGCGTTATACTGAGGTACTAGGACACCGCGTTACACTGAGGTACTAGGACACCGCGTTACACTGAGGTACTAGGACACCGTGTTATACTGAGGTACTAGGACACCGCGTTACACTGAGGTACTAGGGACATTGTGTTATACTGAGGCACTAGGACACCGCGTTAGACTAAGGCACTAGGACACCGCGTTATACTGAGGTACTAGGACACCGCATTATACTGAGGTACTAGGGGACACCGCGTTACACTGAGGTACTAGGACACCGCGTTATACTGAGGTACTAGGACACTGCGTTATACTTAGGTACCAGGGACACCGCGTTATACTGAGGTACCAGGGACACCGCGTTATACTGAGGTACTAGTTATACTGAGGTACTAGTTATACTGAGGTACCAGGACACCGCGTTATACTGAGGTACTAGTTATACTGAGGTACTAGTTATACTGAGGTACCAGGACACCGCGTTATACTGAGGTACTAGTTATACTGAGGTACTAGTTATACTGAGGTACTAGGACACCGCGTTATACTGAGGTACTAGTTATACTGAGGTACTAGTTATACTGAGATACTAGTTATACTGAGGTACTAGGACACTGCGTTATACTGAGGTACTAGTTATACTGAGGTACTAGGACACCGCGTTATACTGAGGTACTAGTTATACTGAGGTACTAGTTATACTGAGGTACTAGTTATACTGAGATACTAGTTATACTGAGGTACCAGGACACTGCGTTATACTGAGGTACTAGTTATACTGAGGTACTAGGACACCGCGTTATACTGAGGTACTAGTTATACTGAGGTACTAGTTATACTGAGGTACTAGGACACCGCGTTATACTGAGGTACCAGGACACCGCGTTATACTGAGGGAATAGGACACCGCGTTATACTGAGGTACTAGTTATACTGAGGTACTAGGACACCGCGTTATACTGAGGTACTAGTTATACTGAGGTACCAGGACACCGCGTTATACTGAGGTACTAGTTATACTGAGGTACTAGTTATACTGAGGTACCAGGACACCGCGTTATACTGAGGTACTAGTTATACTGAGGTACTAGTTATACTGAGGTACCAGGACACCGCGTTATACTGAGGTACTAGTTATACTGAGGTACCAGGACACCGCGTTATACTGAGGTACTAGTTATACTGAGGTACTAGTTATACTGAGGCACTAGGACACCGCGTTATACTGAGGTACTAGTTATACTGAGGTACTAGGACACCGCGTTATACTGAGGTACTAGTTATACTGAGGTACTAGGACACCGCGTTATACTGAGGTACTAGTTATACTGAGGTACTAGGACACCGCGTTATACTGAGGTACTAGGACACCGCGTTATACTGAGGTACTAGGACACCACGTTATACTGAGGTACTAGGACACCGCGTTATACTGAGGTACTAGGGGACACCGCGTTACACTGAGGTACTAGGACACCGCGTTACACTGAGGTACTAGGACACCGCGTTACACTGAGGTACTAGGACACCGTGTTATACTGAGGTACTAGGACACCGCGTTACACTGAGGTACTAGGGACATTGTGTTATACTGAGGCACTAGGACACCGCGTTAGACTAAGGCACTAGGACACCGCGTTATACTGAGGTACTAGGACACCGCATTATACTGAGGTACTAGGGGACACCGCGTTACACTGAGGTACTAGGACACCGCGTTATACTGAGGTACTAGGACACTGCGTTATACTTAGGTACCAGGGACACCGCGTTATACTGAGGTACCAGGGACACCGCGTTATACTGAGGTACTAGTTATACTGAGGTACTAGTTATACTGAGGTACCAGGACACCGCGTTATACTGAGGTACTAGTTATACTGAGGTACTAGTTATACTGAGGTACCAGGACACCGCGTTATACTGAGGTACTAGTTATACTGAGGTACTAGTTATACTGAGGTACCAGGACACCACGTTATACTGAGGTACTAGTTCTACTGAGGTACTAGTTATACTGAGGTACTAGGACACCGCGTTATACTGAGGTACTAGTTATACTGAGGTACTAGGACACCGCGTTATACTGAGGTACCAGGGACACCGCGTTATACTGAAGTACTAGGGACACCGCGTTATACTGAGGTACTAGTTATACTGAGGTACCAGGACACCGCGTTATACTGAGGTACTAGGACACCGCGTTATACTGAGGTACTAGTTATACTGAGGTACTAGGACACCGCGTTATACTGAGGTACTAGTTATACTGAGGTACTAGGACACTGCGTTATACTGAGGTACTAGGACACCGCGTTATACTGAGGTACTAGGACACCGCGTTATACTGAGGTACTAGTTATACTGAGGTACTAGTTATACTGAGGTACTAGTTATACTGAGGTACCAGGACACCGCGTTATACTGAGGTACTAGTTATACTGAGGTACTAGTTATACTGAGGTACCAGGACACCGCGTTATACTGAGGTACTAGTTATACTGAGGTACTAGTTTTACTGAGGTACCAGGACACCGCGTTATACTGAGGTACTAGTTATACTGAGGTACTAGTTATACTGAGGTACCAGGACAACGCGTTATACTGAGGTACTAGTTATACTGAGGTACTAGTTATACTGAGGTACCAGGGACACCGCGTTATACTGAGGTACTAGTTATACTGAGGTACTAGTTTTACTGAGGTACCAGGACACCGCGTTATACTGAGGTACTAGTTATACTGAGGTACTAGTTATACTGAGGTACCAGGACACCGCGTTATACTGAGGTACTAGTTATACTGAGGTACTAGTTATACTGAGGTACCAGGACACCGCGTTATACTGAGGTACTAGTTATACTGAGGTACTAGTTATACTGAGGCACTAGGACACCGCGTTATACTGAGGTACTAGTTATACTGAGGTACTAGGACACCGCGTTATACTGAGGTACTAGTTATACTGAGGTACTAGGACACCGCGTTATACTGAGGTACTAGTTATACTGAGGTACTAGGACACCGCGTTATACTGAGGTACTAGGACACCGCGTTATACTGAGGTACTAGGACACCACGTTATACTGAGGTACTAGGACACCGCGTTATACTGAGGTACTAGGGGACACCGCGTTACACTGAGGTACTAGGACACCGCGTTACACTGAGTTACTAGGACACCGCGTTACACTGAGGTACTAGGACACCGCGTTACACTGAGGTACTAGGACACCGCGTTACACTGAGGTACTAGGGACATTGCGTTATACTGAGGCACTAGGACACCGCGTTATACTGAGGCACTAGGACACCGCGTTATACTGAGGTACTAGGACACCGCATTATACTGAGGTACTAGGGGACACCGCGTTACACTGAGGTACTAGGACACCGCGTTATACTGAGGTACTAGGACACTGCGTTATACTTAGGTACCAGGGACACCGCGTTATACTGAGGTACCAGGGACACCGCGTTATACTGAGGTACTAGTTATACTGAGGTACTAGTTATACTGAGGTACCAGGACACCGCGTTATACTGAGGTACTAGTTATACTGAGGTACTAGTTATACTGAGGTACCAGGACACCGCGTTATACTGAGGTACTAGTTATACTGAGGTACCAGGACACCGCGTTATACTGAGGTACTAGTTCTACTGAGGTACTAGTTATACTGAGGTACTAGGACACCGCGTTATACTGAGGTACTAGTTATACTGAGGTACTAGTTATACTGAGGTACTAGGACACCGCGTTATACTGAGGTACCAGGGACACCGCGTTATACTGAGGTACTAGGGACACCGCGTTATACTGAGGTACTAGTTATACTGAGGTACCAGGACACCGCGTTATACTGAGGTACTAGGACACTGCGTTATACTGAGGTACTAGTTATACTGAGGTACTAGGACACCGCGTTATACTGAGGTACTAGTTATACTGAGGTACTAGGACACTGCGTTATACTGAGGTACTAGGACACCGCGTTATACTGAGGTACTAGGACACCGCGTTATACTGAGGTACTAGTTATACTGAGGTACTAGCACACTGCGTTATACTGAGGTACTAGTTATACTGAGGTACTAGGACACCGCATTATACTGAAGTACCAGGACACCGCGTTATACTGAGGGAATAGGACACCGCGTTATACTGAGGTACTAGTTATACTGAGGTACTAGTTATACTGAGGTACTAGGGACACCGCGTTATACTGAGGTACTAGTTATACTGAGGTACTAGGACACCGCGTTATACTGAGGTACTATTTATACTGAGGTACTAGGGACACCGCGTTATAATGAGGTACTAGGACACCGCGTTATACTGAGGTACTAGGACACCGCGTTATACTGAGGTACTAGGACACCGCGTTATACTGAGGTACTAGGGGACACCGCGTTATACTGAGGTACTAGTTATACTGAGGTGCTAGGACACTGCGTTATACTGAGGTACTAGGGGACACCGCGTTATACTGAGGTACTAGTTATACTGAGGTGCTAGGACACTGCGTTATACTGAGGGACTAGTTATACTGAGGTACTAGTTATACTGAGGTACTAGGAACACTGCGTTATACTGAGGTACTAGTTATACTGAGGTACTAGGGCACCGCGTTATACTGAGGTACTAGGACACTGTGTTATACTGAGGTACTAGGACACTGCGTTATACTGAGGTACTAGGACACTGCGTTATACTGAGGTACTAGGGACAATACGTTATACTGGTCCTGGATACAGGTCATGATGTGACATTGGATTATATTGGGGTGTTAGAGACAGGTCATGTAGGACAGTGGATTATTTTGGGGTGCAGTTGATGCTATGTAATTTGGTTATTTTATGAATGTGTAAGTGCAGATCTCTTTCTTCTCCTGATGGTTTGTGGGTAAGGGATAGAGGAGAGAAAGGGGTGTCTGCGTGTGTAGAGGTTTGATACTGGCGTTCCTGGCTACATGTGGATGAATAACGTCATGTTGCAGATTGGGGTTACTGATGAGCTAGTGGGGAGAGGGGTATTTAGGGCTGAGTTACTGTCAGTGACGATCCTGCAGGAGAGCACATTCTAGACGCATTTCTGTAGTAAAATTACTGAAAGAGACACAAATGAAACATGTTGTAGAGACAGCCCTGAGGGTCCTCTTCTCTATGGTTAAATTAAGACAAAATTAAGGTTAATCCATGAAGTTTGTTAAGAATATTAAAATAAAAGACACGCCCCCTATTACAACCCGCAATGAAGCCCTCACCCCCATTTCTAGGTGATTCTAAGGTTTGGACAAGCACTTTCCCTGGCCTGTGCTTGGCCAGACAACAGGGCTTACCAGTACTAGGGTGTAATATACTGTACTATAATATATTATACTATGTGTGTCCCAGACAACAGGGCTTACCAGTACTAGGGTGTAATATACTGTACTATAATATATTATACTATGTGTGTCCCAGACAGCAGGGCTTAACAGTACTAGGGTGTAATATACTGTACTATGATATATTGTACTATGTGTATCCCAGACAGCAGGGCTTACCAGTACTATGCTGTAATGCACTGTACTATAATATATTGTACTATGTGTATCCCAGACAGCAGGGCTTACCAGTACTATGCTGTAATGCACTGTACTGTAATATATTGTACTATGTGTATCCCAGACAGCAGGGCTTACCAGTACTATGCTGTAATATACTGTACTATAATATATTATACTATGTGTGTCCCAGACAGCAGGGCTTACCAGTACTATGCTGTAATATACTGTACCATAATATATTATACTATGTATGTCCCAGACAGCAGGGCTTACCAGTACTAGGGTGTAATATACTGTACTATAATATATTATACTATGTGTGTCCCAGACAGCAGGGCTTACCAGTACTAGGGTGTAATATGCTGCGCTGTAATATATTGTACTATGTGTCTCCCAGCCAGCAGGGCTTACCAGTACTATGCTGTAATATACTGCGCTGTAATATGTTATACTATGTGTCTCCCAGCCAGCAGGGCTTAGCAGTACTATGCTGTAATACACTGTACTATAATATATTATACTATGTGTGTCCCAGACAGCAGGGCTTAGCAGTACTATGCTGTAATACACTGTACTGTAATATATTGTACTATGTGTATCCCAGACAGCAGGGCTTACCAGTAATAGGGTATAATATACTGTACTATAATATATTGTACTATGTGTATCCCAGACAGCAGGGCTTACCAGTACTATGCTGTAATATACTGTACTATAATATATTATACTATGTGTGTCCCAGACAGCAGGGCTTACCAGTACTAGGGTGTAATATACTGTACCATAATATATTATACTATGTATGTCCCAGACAGCAGGGCTTACCAGTACTAGGGTGTAATATGCTGCGCTGTAATATATTGTACTATGTGTCTCCCAGACAGCAGGGCTTAGCAGTACTATGCTGTAATACACTGTACTGTAATATATTGTACTATGTGTATCCCAGACAGCAGGGCTTACCAGTACTAGGGTATAATATACTGTACTATAATATATTGTACTATGTGTATCCCAGACAGCAGGGCTTACCAGTACTATGCTGTAATATACTGTACTATAATATATTATACTATGTGTGTCCCAGACAGCAGGGCTTAGCAGTACTATGCTGTAATACACTGTACTGTAATATATTGTACTATGTGTATCCCAGACAGCAGGGCTTACCAGTACTAGGGTATAATATACTGTACTATAATATATTGTACTATGTGTATCCCAGACAGCAGGGCTTACCAGTACTATGCTGTAATATACTGTACTATAATATATTATACTATGTGTGTCCCAGACAGCAGGGCTTACCAGTACTAGGGTGTAATATACTGTACTATAATATATTATACTATGTGTGTCCCAGACAGCAGGGCTTACCAGTACTAGGGTGTAATATGCTGCGCTGTAATATATTGTACTATGTGTCTCCCAGCCAGCAGGGCTTAGCAGTACTATGCTGTAATACACTGTACTATAATATATTATACTATGTGTGTCCCAGACAGCAGGGCTTAGCAGTACTATGCTGTAATACACTGTACTGTAATATATTGTACTATGTGTCTCCCAGCCAGCAGGGCTTACCAGTACTATGCTGTAATACACTGTACTGTAATATATTATGCTATGAGTCTCCCAGTCAGCAGGGCTTACCAGTACTATGCTGTAATATACTGCGCTGTAATATGTTATACTATGTGTCTCCCAGCCAGCAGGGCTTAGCAGTACTATGCTGTAATACACTGTACTATAATATATTATACTATGTATGTCCCAGACAGCAGGGCTTACCAGTACTAGGGTGTAATATACTGTACTATAATATATTATACTATGTGTCTCCCAGCCAGCAGGGCTTACCAGTACTATGCTGTAATATACTGCGCTGTAATATGTTATACTATGTGTCTCCCAGCCAGCAGGGCTTAGCAGTACTATGCTGTAATACACTGTACTATAATATATTATACTATGTGTGTCCCAGACAGCAGGGCTTAGCAGTACTATGCTGTAATACACTGTACTGTAATATATTGTACTATGTGTATCCCAGACAGCAGGGCTTACCAGTACTAGGGTATAATATACTGTACTATAATATATTGTACTATGTGTATCCCAGACAGCAGGGCTTACCAGTACTATGCTGTAATATACTGTACTATAATATATTATACTATGTGTGTCCCAGACAGCAGGGCTTACCAGTACTAGGGTGTAATATACTGTACCATAATATATTATACTATGTATGTCCCAGACAGCAGGGCTTACCAGTACTAGGGTGTAATATACTGTACTATAATATATTATACTATGTGTGTCCCAGACAGCAGGGCTTACCAGTACTAGGGTGTAATATGCTGCGCTGTAATATATTGTACTATGTGTCTCCCAGCCAGCAGGGCTTAGCAGTACTATGCTGTAATACACTGTACTATAATATATTATACTATGTGTGTCCCAGACAGCAGGGCTTAGCAGTACTATGCTGTAATACACTGTACTGTAATATATTGTACTATGTGTCTCCCAGCCAGCAGGTCTTACCAGTACTATGCTGTAATACACTGGACTGTAATATATTGTACTATGTGTCTCCCAGCCAGCAGGGCTTACCAGTACTATGCTGTAATACACTGTACTGTAATATATTATGCTATGTGTCTCCCAGTCAGCAGGGCTTACCAGTACTATGCTGTAATATACTGCACTGTAATATGTTATACTATGTGTCTCCCAGCCAGCAGGGCATAGCAGTACTATGCTGTAATACACTGTACTGTAATATATTGTACTATGTGTCTCCCAGCCAGCAGGGCTTACCAGTACTATGCTGTAATGCACTGTACTATAATATATTGTACTATGTGTATCCCAGACAGCAGGGCTTACCAGTACTATGCTGTAATATACTGTACTATAATATATTATACTATGTGTGTCCCAGACAGCAGGGCTTACCAGTACTAGGGTGTAATATACTGTACTATAATATATTATACTATGTGTGTCCCAGACAGCAGGGCTTACCAGTACTAGGGTGTAATATGCTGCGCTGTAATATATTGTACTATGTGTCTCCCAGCCAGCAGGGCTTACCAGTACTATGCTGTAATATACTGCGCTGTAATATGTTATACTATGTGTCTCCCAGCCAGCAGGGCTTAGCAGTACTATGCTTTAATACACTGTACTATAATATATTATACTATGTGTGTCCCAGACAGCAGGGCTTAGCAGTACTATGCTGTAATATACTGTACTATGATATATTGTACTATGTGTATCCCAGACAGCAGGGCTTACCAGTACTAGGGTGTAATATACTGTACTATAATATATTATACTATGTGTGTCCCAGACAGCAGGGCTTACCAGTACTAGGGTGTAATTTACTGTGCTGTAATATGTTATACTATGTGTCTCCCAGCCAGCAGGGCATAGCAGTACTATGCTGTAATACACTGTACTGTAATATATTGTACTATGTGTCTCCCAGCCAGCGGGGCTTACCAGTACTATGCTGTAATGCACTGTACTATAATATATTGTACTATGTGTATCCCAGACAGCAGGGCTTACCAGTACTATGCTGTAATATACTGTACTATAATATATTGTACTATGTGTATCCCAGACAGCAGGGCTTACCAGTACTAGGGTGTAATATACTGTACTATAATATATTATACTATGTGTGTCCCAGACAGCAGGGCTTACCAGTACTAGGGTGTAATATACTGTGCTGTAATATGTTATTCTATGTGTCTCCCAGCCAGCAGGGCATAGCAGTACTATGCTGTAATACACTGTACTGTAATATATTGTACTATGTGTCTCCCAGCCAGCAGGGCTTACCAGTACTAGGGTGTAATATACTGTACTATAATATATTATACTATGTGTGTCCCAGACAGCAGGGCTTAGCAGTACTATGCTGTAATGCACTGTACTATAATATATTGTACTATGTGTATCCCAGACAGCAGGGCTTACCAGTACTAGGGTGTAATATACTGTACTATAATATATTGTACTATGTGTCTCCCAGCCAGCAGGGCTTACCAGTACTAGGGTGTAATATACTGTACTATAATATATTATACTATGTGTGTCCCAGACAGCAGGGCTTACCAGTACTAGGGTGTAATATACTGTACTATAATATATTATACTATGTGTGTCCCAGACAGCAGGGCTTACCAGTACTATGGTTTTGGTTCCTGCCGACTACGCCACTTATGTCAGGACCAGACAAGAACAGCAACAGTCAGTCTACACACAAGAAATATCTGTATTATTTGTGTCGCTGCTGTTAATCCTCTTCTACTAAACCCTGAAACCAATCAGAGATCAGTACTGATTTCCAGAGACTCTAAATGAAAGTTATCTGTACAGACCTAGTAAGTATCGTTTGCTCGTCGCACTACTGCACCCAGCATGTTCAGGCGTCAGAAGGAGAAGCAAGATAAGTATCACACATAACATTTACATACATGACAAGTGGTTGTAATTCTGCTGCATGATCTAGGCCATGGTTACAGGTTCTGACTTGTTCTGATCTCCGGAGAGGCGGACTTAACATCATTCATATTGCTGCAAACATAACCCATATTCTGAGTGTCAGGTCAGCACTAATCTCCCTGACAGATGTAATCTGCTCACTAAGAATGGATTAATGTTCCTGCACTGAGCACAAGCCACGGACATAGATGATATGGGACACTGTAAAAGTGGACCATGGGGTGTCTATCACCCGGGTGCACTCACTAGTTCTCCTATGTTCCAGCAATGACTAGAACTGTGAGGGAAATATAAAGTGATATCTATTACCGGTAGCTGTGGTCTTATGTACCTAGTGCTCCCGGTATAAGAGTTTACAGAAGACACAAGATATCTCCGATAATTATATATATAATTATATATACTGATCCTGAGCAATAGATTATGTTGGTGTGCTAGTCAGTGATCCCTACACTGTCTATTCAGCTTGCTCATATCTGTTTCCAGCCTGATTCACTAAGGAGCGTATCGGCCGAATTAGAGCGTTTAATAAGCACCTGTACCGGACCCTAATAGATGCATTTCATGGGGGAAAGGGGGAGGGGGGTTGGGGGACAAGACTTTTTAAAAAAAATTGTTAATATTTTCTCATTAGTGACAATATTATTTTCAGGTGACATTAATTTATTTATTTTTCTCTGCGTGTTTTTGAGAATTTATATTCCTCAGATGTACTGACCATGTCCTGACTAGTAGGGCAGAGCGGACCTACACCCGTATTTATAACCACACTTTTCTTCACATCTGCTCCTTGTTGAATTTCAGGCGTACGGTTAGCCGATTTATGTGCAGTTTTAAACAGGTGCACATTGTGCTCCGTATGCGTCCCTTAATGAATCTGGCCCTACAAGAGCAAATTCTTACTCACTCTAGTAAAGGGCTCTAGTTTTATACTTGATGGAAACAATGTGGCAGCTGTCTGGGAACAATGTTTATTATTAATTCTGTAGAGAGGCTGAAATCCAGGCAGTGGAAACATTTGTAACTATGTTTGCAAACCATCACCACCATTATCTATATTTGCTTATAAGGCACAAAAAACTCTGCAGCACGAACGAGTCAGTGTAATAAATTATTAAAATGCAATCATAAAAACAGAAAAAGCCCTGTGAAGCTGATGAAGGAGATGCAGATGTGAGACATAAGATGGAAAGGGCCCTGCTTGTAGCAATCTAGAGGGAGAGGACAATGCTGAGACCAGAGGAGCTAGTGGCTCAGGAGAGGACAATGCTGAGACCAGAGGAGCTAGTGTGTGAGGAGAGGACAATGCTGAGACCAGAGCAGCTAGTGGCTCAGGAGAGGACAATGCTGAGACCAGAGGAGCTAGTGGCTCAGGAGTGGACAATGCAGAGACCAGAGCAGCTAGTGGCTCAGGAGAGGACAATGCTGAGACCAGGGGAGCTAGTGGCTCAGGAGAGGACAATGCTGAGACCAGAGCAGCTAGTGGCTCAGGAGAGGACAATGCTGAGACCAGAGGAGCTAGTGGCTCAGGAGTGGACAATGCAGAGACCAGAGGAGCTAGTGGCTCAGGAGAGGACAATGCTGAGACCAGAGGAGCGATTGGCTCAGGAGAGGACAATGCTGAGACCAGAGCAGCTAGTGGCTCAGGAGAGGACAATGCTGAGACCAGAGCAGCTAGTGGCTCAGGAGAGGACAATGCTGAGACCAGAGCAGCTAGTGGCTCAGGAGAGGACAATGCTGAGACCAGAGGAGCTAGTGGCTCAGGAGAGGTCAATGCTGAGACCAGAGGAGCTAGTGGCTCAGGAGAGGACAATGCTGAGACCAGAGCAGCTAGTGTGTCAGGAGAGGACAATGCTGAGACCAGACAAGCTAGTGGCTCAGGAGAGGGCAATGCTGAGACCAGACGAGCTAGTGGCTCAGGAGAGGGCAATGCTGAGACCAGAGGAGCTAGTGGTTCAGGAGAGGGCAATGCTGAGACCAGATGAGCTAGTGGCTCAGGAGAGGACAATGCTGAGACCAGATGAGCTAGTGGCTCAGGAGAGGACAATGCTGAGACCAGAGGAGCTAGTGGTTCAGGAGAGGGCAATGCTGAGACCAGAGGAGCTAGTGGTTCAGGAGAGGGCAATGCTGAGACCAGAGGAGCTAGTGGTTCAGGAGAGGGCAATGCTGAGACCAGAGGAGCTAGTGGCACAGGAGAGGACAATGCTGAGACCAGAGGAGCTAGTGGCTCAGGAGAGGACAATGCTGAGACCAGACAAGCTAGTGGCTCAGGAGAGGGCAATGCTGAGACCAGACGAGCTAGTGGCTCAGGAGAGGGCAATGCTGAGACCAGAGGAGCTAGTGGCTCAGGAGAGGACAATGCTGAGACCAGAGGAGCTAGTGGTTCAGGAGAGGGCAATGCTGAGACCAGAGGAGCTAGTGGTTCAGGAGAGGGCAATGCTGAGACCAGAGGAGCTAGTGGCACAGGAGAGGACAATGCTGAGACCAGAGGAGCTAGTGGCTCAGGAGAGGACATGAGACTGGAGCTGGTGGAACATTCAGAGTGAATAGTATCAGATGGAGGATATGACATAGTGAGAGAGTACGATTCTTGGAGGAGTAAGATGTTCAGTAAGAGGGGAGCAGCCTGGGAGAAGTCTTGGAGGCTTTAGTGAGAGGTAGTTACCAGTGGGGAGGAGAGTCGTAGGCAGATCACAGAGGGTGAGAGGGACAGTATCTTGTGAGGAGGATGGAGATGTATGGGGAGGACGTGTTGCTCAGGGCTTGGAAGGTCAGACACAGGGGGCCAGTGTGGGGATCTGCAGAGTGATGCAGCAGATGTGGAGCTGCAGGAAGATAAGGTTTCTGCACCGTATAAGATGGATTGTACTAGGGATAGATGGTGAGGGGAAGGCCATGGCATTTAGAATATAGGATTTGGCATATATGTGGTCCTGAAAATGGTTGTTTCACATGTATGTAATCCGAAAATCAAGGATTAGTCTTGTATGAAGGAATAGGAATATTAAATAATATAAATATGGGGTACTATGGATTTGTCCAGTTAATGAATCCAGAATTACCAGCATTTGTTACTGTAAATTCCCGCTCAATCCCTACATATTAGATAAATAACGTTGGGATCTGCTCCCTCCCTGGGAGAGGTACATGCTGCTTACTTCATACATAGTAGTTATTGTTTGCTTTGAAGATTTGTTTTGCAAATGATCACTTTGGGATTTGTGCCTCAAGGAACGTTCCTGAGCGATCCCTGGAGACTCTTATTATTGAATGCAGCTGGGTGTTATCAGCCTGTAGTGTGCACCAGGCCTCTGGGTACACTGTACAACAGATCAGCCTGCAGTGTGCACCAGGCCTCTGGGTACACTGTACAACAGATCAGCCTGCAGAGTGCACCAGGCATCTGGGTACACTGTACAACAGATCAGCCTGCAGAGTGCACCAGGCCTCTGGGTACACTGTACAACAGATCAGCCTGCAGAGTGCACCAGGCCTCTGGGTACACTGTACAACAGATCAGCCTGCAGAGTGCACCAGGCCTCTGGGTACACTGTACAACAGATCAGCCTGCAGAGTGCACCAGGCCTCTGGGTACACTGTACAACAGATCAGCCTGCAGCGTGCACCAGGCCTCTGGGTACACTGTACAACAGATCAGCCTGCAGAGTGCACCAGGCCTCTGGGTACACTTTACAACAGATCAGCCTGCAGAGTGCACCAGGCCTCTGGGTACACTGTACAACAGATCAGCCTGTAGTGTGCACCAGGCCTCTGGGTACACTGTACAACAGATCAGCCTGCAGTGTGCACCAGGCCTCTGGGTACACTGTACAACAGATCAGCCTGCAGTGTGCACCAGGCCTCTGGGTACACTGTACAACAGATCAGCCTGCAGTGTGCACCAGGCCTCTGGGTACACTGTACAACAGATCAGCCTGCAGTGTGCACCAGGCCTCTGGGTACACTGTACAACAGATCAGCCTGCAGCGTGCACCAGGCCTCTGGGTACACTGTACAACAGATCAGCCTGCAGCGTGCACCAGGCCTCTGGGTACACTGTACAACAGATCAGCATGGGCTCAAACTTGTTATAAACTGTCCAACTTCACCTTGGTCTGTGTCTGAATAATAAGAGCAGCCCCCAGACCTTCTCTGGAGAGGGCCCTGGATGTGCCTCGCTGAACGCCTCAGTTGTACACCCAGCACACATCGGGGTGTAGCCTTCTCTCTGCTGTCTGGTGACACCTCCACACCCCAGTATCTCCTTTGTGTGTAGGGGGGGATCTCTAGCAGTACAGGTGTAAATGTCACCCCGGAGTCTAACCTCCAACCACTGTCATTATATAAAGCCTGTCAGTCGTGTGTTACTGATGGGTTATGTCTCACATTACTCCTGAGGATACGGAGACATCGGGGCCTCAGTCATTAAGGACAGTAAGGCAAAAAACCCAGTAAATGTTCTCCAGGACAAAGCATGTTACATTACAAGGGGTGCAAATTAGTTTATTATTTTGCACATAAGATAAATACTGGCTGTTTTTTCATGTAGGACACAGATAATTGATAGCTTAATGTCTACACTGAAATATAAACTTGATCTAGGACATGTCCTTCCCCAACTATAAATCTGTCACCACATTTTGAATTGACCTCTCCTTCCAATGCAACATGGTTTTTCGCAGTTGCAAAGTTACTGTTTTTTTCTCTCCTTAAAGACTCAGGCCCAGAGTATTTATTATATGTCTAAATGTAAAGATGTGCTTCCCTGCCAAAGTGAATTTGGGAGAGTGCGAAGTATAAGACCTGTAGCTCAGAGCTGGTGCAATATTCCATTGGGGGAGCAGGAATGTCTGTACGTCCCTCCGCGCAGCACCCTTAATATGTGATGTCTCAGACTCATTTAAATAATATCAATCCTCATAATGGAATCTCAGCTTTATACCTCTCCGCAAGATGAGGCGCATCAATAGGCGTTACATTATGTGTTATGTGGACTTATGGTCATACGTAGAGGACACTGGATACATACATGCGACAGGAGTCATACATGTAGACAGTACCAGCATCTAGAACGTGACCTATTGTGTTTCTCCGCAGATGTACTGAGCACCCGGCCGGTCAGCCATGCCAAGCAGTAAACTCCGGGAGATGACGAGCGGATACCAGAGCAAAGTCTCCGCACCGCGTAACCCGAAGCTGAGCAGACACGAAGAGACGGCTGTGACGGTAATGACTGCCCCTTAAATTGGGTCGTCTGTGTCCGCAGCATAGGACAGCTTAGGCCGACAGATGTTGGTGACTGAAACCGAGGATTATCCTGCACAAAGCAAATGAACAGAGACAGCTGTTCAGACAAAGTGCTCGTTCCTCACTGACACAGTCTAAGACGCGGGGGGCGGAGACATCACCAGGGGCCGCGGCCTTCATACGCTCATTTACTCCATCAATGTTCTATTAACGTGATACCCTACATTCCTATCACAGTACAATTACTGATATATAGTCATAGATATTCTGTGAATATTACTACTGTAAAATATAACACAGTTATAATGCAATACTACAATACATTCCATCACCACCCAGTTATATATATATATATACATATGTCCTGTCACATATATAATTACATAGAGATATAAGCAGATAGAGATTATAGGTTGCTGACAGCTGAAGTCTCACGTTCTGGAGGAAATGATTGTTTTATCTTCTTCAGTATAAGCTGTTATCACATATCCTGCACGTATGGAAGATATAGTATATGTAATAACTCATTTTAGAGCAGGGTTTGTAGCCTCCAGAACAGCAGACACGTACAGTTATATGATAATCATTATTTCTATCCCCCATTTATAGCTGACTCCTTCAGCGTTTCTTCGGGAAATGTCCTTGACCACAGAGCAGCGATTGGCCAACACCCGGGAGATGCATCCCCCAAAGATCATTCAGCTGCTGGACATGAGTGAGAGCAGCCACCAGAAGGTGCGTAGTACAGAGCGCAGGGAGAGCCGGTGTCCTGCTGTACCGAGAATCATCACATACAATGTACTCAGTGATAACCGAGCCCAGACAGAAGGGCTAATAAGTATGAGGTTCTCAAAGTGGCCCCTCATACACCCGCTACTGATATCACGGCCTGGTCCCTCAGTGATCTATATACCCGCTAGTGATATCACAGCCTGGTCCCTCAATGATCTATATACCCGCTAGTGATATCACAGCCTGGTCCCTCAGTGATCTATATACCCGCTAGTGATATCACAACCTGGTCCCTCAGTGATCTATATACCCACTACTGATATCACAGCCTGGTCCCTCAATGATCTATATACCCGCTAGTGATATCACAACCTGGTCCCTCAGTGATCTATATACCCACTACTGATATCACAGCCTGGTCCCTCAGTGATCTATATATCCCCTAATGATATCACAGCCTGGTCCCTCAATGATCTATATACCCGCTAGTGATATCACAACCTGGTCCCTCAGTGATCTATATACCCGCTAGTAATATCACAGCCTGGTCCCTCAATGATCTATATACACGCTACTGATATCACGGCCTGGTCCCTCAATGATCTATATACCCGCTACTGATATCACAGCCTGGTCCCTCAGTGATCTATATACCCGCTAGTGATATCACAGCCTGGTCCCTCAATGATCTATATACCCGCTACTGATATCACAGCCTGGTCCCTCAGTGATCTATATACCCACTAGTGATATCACAGCCTGGTCCCTCAATGATCTATATACCCACTAGTGATATCACAGCCTGGTCCCTCAGTGATCTATATACCCACTAGTGATATCACAGCCTGGTCCCTCAATGATCTATATAACCGCTAGTGATATCACAGCCTGGTCCCTCAATGATCTATATACACGCTACTGATATCACAGCCTGGTCCCTCAGTGATCTATATACCCACTAGTGATATCACAGCCTGGTCCCTCAGTGATCTATATACCCGCTAGTGATATCACAGCCTGGTCCCTCAATGATCTATATACACGCTACTGATATCACAGCCTGGTCCCTCAGTGATCTATATACCCACTAGTGATATCACAGCCTGGTCCCTCAGTAATCTATATACTCACTGATGATATCACAGCCTGGTCCCTCAATAATCTATATACCCGCTACTGATATCACGGCCTGGTCCCTCACTGATCTATATACCCACTAGTGATATCACAGCCTGGTCCCTCAGTGATCTATATACCCGCTAGTGATATCACAGCCTGGTGCCTCAGTGATCTATATACCGGCTAGTGATATCACAGCCTGGTCCCTCAGTAATCTATATACCCGCTAGTGATATCACAGCCTGGTCCCTCAGTGATCTATATACCCGCTAGTGATATCACAGCCTGGTCCCTCAGTGATCTATATACCCGCTAGTGATATCACAGCCTGGTGCCTCAGTGATCTATATACCCGCTAGTGATATCACAGCCTGGTCCCTCAGTGATCTATATACCCGCCAGTGATATCACAGCCTGGTCCCTCAGTGATCTATATACCCGCTAGTGATATCACAGCCTGGTGCCTCAGTGATCTATATACCCGCTAGTGATATCACAGCCTGGTCCCTCAGTGATCTATATACCCGCCAGTGATATCACAGCCTGGTCCCTCAGTGATCTATATACCCGCTAGTGATATCACAGCCTGTCCCTCAGTGATCTATATACCGGCTACTGATATCACAGCCTGGTGCCTCAGTGATCTATATACCCACTAGTGATATCACAGCCTGGTCCCTCAGTGATCTATATACCCGCTAGTGATATCACAGCCTGGTCCCTCAGTGATCTATATGCCCACTAGTGATATCACGGCCTGGTCCCTCAATGATCTATATACCGGCTACTGATATCACAGCCTGGTCCCTCAATGATCTATATACCCGCTAGTGATATCACAGCCTGGTCCCTCAGTGATCTATATACCCGCTAGTGATATCACAGCCTGGTCCCTCAATGATCTATATACCCACTAGTGATATCACAGCCTGGTCCCTCAGTGATCTATATACCGGCTACTGATATCACAGCCTGGTCCCTCAGTGATCTATATACCCGCTACTGATATCACAGCCTGGTCCCTCAGTGATCTATATACCCACTAGTGATATCACAGCCTGGTCCCTCAGTGATCTATATACCCACTAGTGATATCACAGCCTGGTCCCTCAGTGATCTATATACCCACTAGTGATATCACAACCTGGTCCCTCAGTGATCTATATACCCGCTAGTGATATCACAGCCTGGTCCCTCAATGATCTATATACACGCTACTGATATCACGGCCTGGTCCCTCAATGATCTATATACCCGCTACTGATATCACAGCCTGGTCCCTCAGTGATCTATATACCCGCTAGTGATATCACAGCCTGGTCCCTCAATGATCTATATACCCGCTACTGATATCACAGCCTGGTCCCTCAGTGATCTATATACCCACTACTGATATCACAGCCTGGTCCCTCAATGATCTATATACCCGCTAGTGATATCACAACCTGGTCCCTCAGTGATCTATATACCCACTAGTGATATCACAGCCTGGTCCCTAAGTGATCTATATATCCCCTAATGATATCACAGCCTGGTCCCTCAATGATCTATATACCCGCTAGTGATATCACAACCTGGTCCCTCAGTGATCTATATACCCGCTAGTGATATCACAGCCTGGTCCCTCAATGATCTATATACACGCTACTGATATCACGGCCTGGTCCCTCAATGATCTATATACCCGCTACTGATATCACAGCCTGGTCCCTCAGTGATCTATATACCCGCTAGTGATATCACAGCCTGGTCCCTCAATGATCTATATACCCGCTACTGATATCACAGCCTGGTCCCTCAGTGATCTATATACCCACTAGTGATATCACAGCCTGGTCCCTCAATGATCTATATACCCACTAGTGATATCACAGCCTGGTCCCTCAGTGATCTATATACCCACTAGTGATATCACAGCCTGGTCCCTCAATGATCTATATAACCGCTAGTGATATCACAGCCTGGTCCCTCAATGATCTATATACACGCTACTGATATCACAGCCTGGTCCCTCAGTGATCTATATACCCACTAGTGATATCACAGCCTGGTCCCTCAGTAATCTATATACTCACTGATGATATCACAGCCTGGTCCCTCAATAATCTATATACCCGCTACTGATATCACGGCCTGGTCCCTCACTGATCTATATACCCACTAGTGATATCACAGCCTGGTCCCTCAGTGATCTATATACCCGCTAGTGATATCACAGCCTGGTGCCTCAGTGATCTATATACCGGCTAGTGATATCACAGCCTGGTCCCTCAGTAATCTATATACCCGCTAGTGATATCACAGCCTGGTCCCTCAGTGATCTATATACCCGCTAGTGATATCACAGCCTGGTCCCTCAGTGATCTATATACCCGCTAGTGATATCACAGCCTGGTGCCTCAGTGATCTATATACCCGCTAGTGATATCACAGCCTGGTCCCTCAGTGATCTATATACCCGCCAGTGATATCACAGCCTGGTCCCTCAGTGATCTATATACCCGCTAGTGATATCACAGCCTGTCCCTCAGTGATCTATATACCGGCTACTGATATCACAGCCTGGTGCCTCAGTGATCTATATACCCACTAGTGATATCACAGCCTGGTCCCTCAGTGATCTATATACCCGCTAGTGATATCACAGCCTGGTCCCTCAGTGATCTATATGCCCACTAGTGATATCACGGCCTGGTCCCTCAATGATCTATATACCGGCTACTGATATCACAGCCTGGTCCCTCAATGATCTATATACCCGCTAGTGATATCACAGCCTGGTCCCTCAGTGATCTATATACCCGCTAGTGATATCACAGCCTGGTCCCTCAATGATCTATATACCCACTAGTGATATCACAGCCTGGTCCCTCAGTGATCTATATACCGGCTACTGATATCACAGCCTGGTCCCTCAGTGATCTATATACCCGCTACTGATATCACAGCCTGGTCCCTCAGTGATCTATATACCCACTAGTGATATCACAGCCTGGTCCCTCAGTGATCTATATACCCACTAGTGATATCACAGCCTGGTCCCTCAGTGATCTATATACCCACTAGTGATATCACAGCCTGGTCCCTCAGTGATCTATATACCCGCTACTGATATCACAGCCTGGTCCCTCAATGATCTATATACCGGCTAGTGATATCACAGCCTGGTCCCTCAATGATCTATATACCCGCTACTGATATCACAGCCTGGTCCCTCAATGATCTATATACCCACTAGTGATATCACAGCCTGGTCCCTCAGTGATCTATATACCCGCTAGTGATATCACAGCCTGGTGCCTCAGTGATCTATATACCGGCTAGTGATATCACAGCCTGGTCCCTCAGTGATCTATATACCCGCTACTGATATCACAGCTTGGTGCCTCAGTAATCTATATACCCGCTAGTGATATCACAGCCTGGTCCCTCAATGATCTATATACCCACTAGTGATATCACAGCCTGGTGCCTCAGTGATCTATATACCCGCTAGTGATATCACAGCCTGGTGCCTCAGTGATCTATATAACCGCTAGTGATATCACAGCCTGGTCCCTCAATGATCTATATACCGGCTACTGATATCACAGCCTGGTCCCTCAGTGATCTATATACCCACTAGTGATATCACAGCCTGGTCCCTCAGTAATCTATATACTCACTAATGATATCACAGCCTGGTCCCTCAATGATCTATATACCTGCTACTGATATCACGGCCTGGTCCCTCAGTGATCTATATACCCACTAGTGATATCACAGCCTGGTCCCTCAGTGATCTATATACCCGCTAGTGATATCACAGCCTGGTGCCTCAGTGATCTATATACCCGCTAGTGATATCACAGCCTGGTCCCTCAGTGGTCTATATACCCGCAAGTGATATCACAGCCTGGTCCCTCAGTGATCTATATACCCGCTAGTGATATCACAGCCTGTCTCTCAGTGATCTATATACCGGCTACTGATATCACAGCCTGGTGCCTCAGTGATCTATATACCCACTAGTGATATCACAGCCTGGTCCCTCAGTGATCTATATACCCACTAGTGATATCACAGCCTGGTCCCTCAGTGATCTATATACCCACTACTGATATCACAGCCTGGTCCCTCAATGATCTATATACCGGCTACTGATATCACAGCCTGGTCCCTCAGTGATCTATATACCCACTAGTGATATCACAGCCTGGTCCCTCAGTAATCTATATACTCACTAATGATATCACAGCCTGGTCCCTCAATGATCTATATACCCGCTACTGATATCACGGCCTGGTCCCTCAGTGATCTATATACCCACTAGTGATATCACAGCCTGGTCCCTCAGTGATCTATATACCCACTACTGATATCACAGCCTGGTGCCTCAGTGATCTATATACCCGCTAGTGATATCACAGCCTGGTCCCTCAGTGATCTATATACCCGCCAGTGATATCACAGCCTGGTCCCTCAGTGATCTATATACCCGCTAGTGATATCACAGCCTGTCCCTCAGTGATCTATATACCGGCTACTGATATCACAGCCTGGTGCCTCAGTGATCTATATACCCACTAGTGATATCACAGCCTGGTCCCTCAGTGATCTATATACCCACTAGTGATATCACAGCCTGGTCCCTCAGTGATCTATATACCCACTACTGATATCACAGCCTGGTCCCTCAATGATCTATATACCCGCTACTGATATCACAGCCTGGTCCCTCAATGATCTATATACCCACTAGTGATATCACAGCCTGGTCCCTCAGTGATCTATATACCTGTAGGTGATATCACAGCCTGGTCCCTCAATGATCTATATACCCGCTAGTGATATCACAGCCTGGTCCCTCAGTGATCTATATACCCGCGAGTGATATCACAGCCTGGTCCCTCAATGATCTATATACCCGCTACTGATATCACAGCCTGGTCCCTCAGTGATCTATATACCCGCTAGTGATATCACAGCCTGGTCCCTCAATGATCTATATACCCGCTACTGATATCACAGCCTGGTCCCTCAGTGATCTATATACCCACTAGTGATATCACAGCCTGGTCCCTCAATGATCTATATACCCACTAGTGATATCACAGCCTGGTCCCTCAGTGATCTATATACCCACTAGTGATATCACAGCCTGGTCCCTCAATGATCTATATAACCGCTAGTGATATCACAGCCTGGTCCCTCAATGATCTATATACCGGCTACTGATATCACAGCCTGGTCCCTCAGTGATCTATATACCCACTAGTTATATCACAGCCTGGTCCCTCAGTAATCTATATACTCACTAATGATATCACAGCCTGGTCCCTCAATGATCTATATACCCGCTACTGATATCACGGCCTGGTCCCTCAGTGATCTATATACCCACTAGTGATATCACAGCCTGGTCCCTCAGTGATCTATATACCCGCTAGTGATATCACAGCCTGGTGCCTCAGTGATCTATATACCCGCTAGTGATATCACAGCCTGGTCCCTCAGTGATCTATATACCCGCCAGTGATATCACAGCCTGGTCCCTCAGTGATCTATATACCCGCTAGTGATATCACAGCCTGTCCCTCAGTGATCTATATACCGGCTACTGATATCACAGCCTGGTCCCTCAGTGATCTATATACCCACTAGTGATATCACAGCCTGGTCCCTCAGTGATCTATATACCCACTAGTGATATCACAGCCTGGTCCCTCAGTGATCTATATACCCACTACTGATATCACAGCCTGGTCCCTCAATGATCTATATACCGGCTACTGATATCACAGCCTGGTCCCTCAGTGATCTATATACCCACTAGTGATATCACAGCCTGGTCCCTCAGTAATCTATATACTCACTAATGATATCACAGCCTGGTCCCTCAATGATCTATATACCCGCTACTGATATCACGGCCTGGTCCCTCAGTAATCTATATACCCACTAGTGATATCACAGCCTGGTCCCTCAGTGATCTATATACCCGCTAGTGATATCACAGCCTGGTGCCTCAGTGATCTATATACCGGCTAGTGATATCACAGCCTGGTCCCTCAGTAATCTATATACCCGCCAGTGATATCACAGCCTGGTCCCTCAGTGATCTATATACCCGCCAGTGATATCACAGCCTGGTCCCTCAGTGATCTATATACCCGCTAGTGATATCACAGCCTGGTCCCTCAGTGATCTATATACCCGCTAGTGATATCACAGCCTGGTCCCTCAGTGATCTATATACCCGCCAGTGATATCACAGCCTGGTCCCTCAGTGATCTATATACCCGCTAGTCATATCACAGCCTGTCCCTCAGTGATCTATATACCCGCTAGTGATATCACAGCCTGTCCCTCAATGATCTATATACCGGCTACTGATATCACAGCCTGGTGCCTCAGTGATCTATATACCCACTAGTGATATCACAGCCTGGTCCCTCAGTGATCTATATACCCACTAGTGATATCACAGCCTGGTCCCTCAGTGATCTATATACCCACTACTGATATCACAGCCTGGTCCCTCAATGATCTATATACCCGCTACTGATATCACAGCCTGGTCCCTCAATGATCTATATACCCACTAGTGATATCACAGCCTGGTCCCTCAGTGATCTATATACCTATAGGTGATATCACAGCCTGGTGCCTCAGTGATCTATATACCCGCTACTGATATCACAGCCTGGTCCCTCAGTGATCTATATACCCGCTAGTGATATCACAGCCTGGTCCCTCAATGATCTATATACCCGCTACTGATATCACAGCCTGGTCCCTCAGTGATCTATATACCCACTAGTGATATCACAGCCTGGTCTCTCAATGATCTATATACCCGCTACTGATATCACAGCCTGGTCCCTCAGTGATCTATATACCCGCTAGTGATATCACAGCCTGGTCCCTCAGTGATCTATATACCCGCTAGTGATATCACAGCCTGGTCCCTCAGTGATCTATATACCCAATATTCATATAATTTCCGTATCTCTAGATCATAGGATTTTTGATGATGTTTTCTAACTGATATCGAGTCTAAATACCTACAAACAATGGCTTTAACCGAAAATAATGTAAACACAAACCAAACGTCACCTAAACATTGTGTAGGTACGAGCTTGAATAACACTGTCCACGTTCCCACCAGTAACGTTAATCATGCAGAGTGCAGACATGTTCCTACACAGTTCGGTAAGATGACCTTCCCTATATATGGTCTGACATCTTTAATTCTTCCCACCTCTTGTAGTTCTCCACCGTAGATCTGGACCAAGCCCTTTTCCAGCCGTTCCCTTCAGAGATCATCTTCCAGAACTTCCTGTCCTGCGAGTCGTACGAGGTGCCGCTAATCCTGAGGAACAATGATAAGGTGGGCATCACAGGGGTCATATATCATATCTTGTAATGAGTCTCCATTATATATCTGCACAAGTCATGCGGCAGTCAGCAGATATCCCCCAGTGTTTGTATTACTGGACATCGCTGCAGTGCGGGTTGTGCAGACAATATTACAGTATTGTGTCTTTCTATTGCAGTCTGCTTAAAATATACCCATAGCTTCCTACAGCCCCATCGGCGACATCATATTGATTACTAAGCTAAGTAATAATAGTCATATACATGAAATAACTGAACTGAAATCTGTCCCATTACCTGGGAAAACGCAACAAATATTAATACAATTTCAAGCTTCTCAAATGTTGCCAAAGTGTGAGACGTGTGACATGATTGTGTCATTCATAGTCCTTCTATGTACATTAGGCTGCGCCCTTCTATCTGGGTACTACATCTATCCCCTCCGTGACTGGCGCTATCCCCTGCACCGGGTGCACCCGGTACTATAGTGGTGAATCTCATAGTGAGCGCCGGTTCATTCTTCCAGGTTCCGCGGCTGGTTAAAGTCGTCCAGGAGAATTCGCCCTATTTCCAAATCATCAGCCCCAGTGACGTGTGCAACAAAGTGGCTCCGGGGATGGCGTCTACATTCCGCATCCTTTTTACCCCAGAGGAGAACAAGGTAACCAGAGGGTGCGGGGCAGTCTTTTTACAGGGCACTGGGATATGGTGTTGGAAACAAACCTTACAATCACACACATGAACTGCACTGAGTCCTATACCCTATGGCAGGGTTTCCCAAACCCAGTCTTCAGGGCTCCCCAACAGTGCAGGTTTTCTGGATCACATGTGACATAATTAGGACCACCTGTGGATCTGTTACAATGTGTCAGTCAGTAATGATTACACCTGTGCTCCAGCAAGGAGTTATGGAAAACCTGCACTGTTGGGGACCCCTGAGGACTGGGTTTGGAAACCCTGCCCTATGGGACGCACAGACACAATCTTATATTTAGGTTACTAGCGGCTGAATGAACGAGCAGCTGTCTTACACAAAACACATAAGATGTGTATGACAGAGGCTGTATAACGTGGCTGCAGGTCATAGTGACAGACCAGTATCTCCCAGTATCTCCCAGTATCTCCCAGTAACGGGGAGCAGAGAGTCACCCACTGAACATATCTAAGGACCATCTCTCCCGACAGTACATCACTGTAGACCAGATCATTACCCGCTGTAGGTAATCACTGCTTACTGTCATGCTTCTAATGCTGCTTTCTCTTTAACAAACTTTGTTTTTAAAGTTTTTTTGACCAAACATCTTGTCGCCATAACACGAGCTGGGAAATGAGTCTCTCTGGGACTCTCTCTGGGATTGTAATGTCTTAGAAAGTCTGAGATCTTCTGTTGCATCATCTGACACAATAAACAGGTTTTCCCTCGCGTCGTCTCTCACACGCCCAAGAGGAGCCCTACTGGGATAGTGCCGGTATCCTCCTAACCCTTTATTTCATCAGCATCAGGGTTATGGGTATTCACAGAGAACATAGACTGGATCTGCAGTGATGACATCACATCATAGACTGGGCCCCGCATTGATGACATCACATTATGAACCATAGACTGAGCCCCGCAGTGATGACATCACATCATAGACTGGGCCCTGCAGTGATGACATCACATCATAGACTGAGCCCTGCAGTAATGACATTACATCATAGACTGGGGGCTAGATTTACTAAGCTGCGGGTTTGAAAAAGTGGGGATGTTGCCTATAGCAACCAATCAGATTCTAGCTGTCATTTTGTAGAAGGTACTAAATAAATGAAAGCTAGAATCTGATTGGTTGCTATAGGCAACATCCCCACTTTTTCAAACCCGCAGCTTAGTAAATCTAGCCCTGGGTCTTGAAATGATATATTGATATACAGGAATATCAGCCTTATCCGCCATGCAGTGTTACAATATACGTCCCACCACAGAAGCTGCCCTGTTCCTGGTAATGTGATGTCAGATGACAACAGGCAGCGATGGCGGTCTCCTGGGTGTGGGCGTATTTATGGCGCTGTCATATTGGTGTCTAGGAGGATGGGAGCAGCCTGAGCCACGGGGGAGGGTCAGGTCCGTCAGTCCCAGCACTCTGTGATACATGATGATGATGATAAAGGTTTATTTACTCTTGGACAGTATTTACACAGTTGTCCTTTACAAGACACAGGTTATAGTGAAGTGTAAGACCACAGGGCTCCCATGTACGTAACCATTAATGAGTTGTTAAATATACACATAGTTGATACAGTTTACAGCATATTAGATACAGGTTCTCCCAGCGTTATATACTCTGTCCTGGATAGATGACTGGGGCCGGCAGGCACTGTGTGATATATCTCCTCTGGTAGGGGGAAATGGCTGTGTTACCTCCCTACAGCCGTATAGATAACAGATATTGACAATAAGCAGCTTCACATGTCCATCAATAATTATTTTGAGTGATATTGGTTTTCTGGATCACACAGGTGAACGTTCCTGGTTTAGGTACATTGGTGTCATGTAGAACGGTAGGAGGAGCCTTCTGCACCGTGTGGCCACATTCAGGGGTTCTTAGTGGCAGATAACATCCTGGTTTGTATACATAGCTGAGAGCGATAAGTGGCAGATCTCATCTCAGAAGTATTTATGTCCGTCCTCGTTTATCAATAAATATCAGCACTTTGTCATTTGTTTATCTAACTAATAAAAGCTGAGTCATTGCCACAGTTTGGAGGTAGAACTACAGTAATGTGTGACAGCCCCTCTGTGGCACAGTCTGATCTGCGTGTTACATATTCTAGTAGGTTTATATAACGCCCCATCCTCTCGTACAGTGAATGGTGGTCACCTAAATGGTGAACGCTGATAGACTCTGCCCCTGTGAGGCTCTGAGGGAATAGTCCAGATAAATGTACATCGCATCAATGTTCCACCCACAGACGTCATCATCGTTTATTTATATGGTGCCTGACATAATCATACAGACACAATAACCCTGGACCCTTCTAGAAAGGTTTCATGTTCAGCACATTTACCAGAAGACACATTTTATTTTTCTGTTTTCCTTTATTGTTGATAAGTCAGCGGGATCTGCAGGTATGTTATTAGACGTGCGCTGGTGTCTGTGACATGCTGCTATTAGTCCCTCTCTGACGGTTTATCTCCCTCTAGGATTATTGTCATGAATTGATTTGTATTACTGAGCGGGAGAAGTTTTTGGTTCCGATCCGAGCGATTGGAGCGCGAGCTCTGCTGGATTTCCCAGATCAGATAAGTTTCCAGCTCTCTCCTGTGAAATACGTCTCCCAGAGAACTCTCCTGGTACGAAACATTGGGAACCGCGCGGCTCGCTTCCAGCTCCTGACGCAGAGGTACTGACCACCGTCTACAAAGACATCTCACGTATATCTGTGGCGTTATCTGCAGACTCACTGGGGCAGATTCAGTTATCCGCCATGTTCCTCAGAACATTGCGCCCGCGGGATCGGTACAGAAATCTGCGCCCCATAGAGGTGTGAGGAAAGTTAGCGGATATTTTACCATTGTAGCTGTAAAAATGTGCAACTGAATCACCCAATTAGTCCCTGAGCAAAGTCCCCAGAGAATGGGGCTCATACCGTAGAACACATGTACAGAGCACGCACATATTAAGAGCAGGAACATAGGAGGTGTATGTAATTGGCACATGTTGTGTTCCAGGCCGTTCAGCGTGGAGCCGGTGTCAGGAACGCTGGATGTTGGAGACAGTATGCAGGTTATGCTGGAGTTCCAGCCCATGGAGGTGGGAGACCATAAGCAGGATCTGATAATACATTATGATACAGGTAACTGATGGAGGACCTCTGTCTGAGCTGTATGATCAGCCGGAAGTAGCGCAGTAATGTTACTTCAAGTAATTACAGCGCAGATCAATACTAAACATGGTTCCTGTCATGTCACACACAGATCCCTACTGTCACATGTAGATCTAGGTCCATGTAATGTCACACACAGATCCCTACTGACACATGTAGATGTAGGTCCATGTAATGTCACACACAGATCCCTACTGACACATGTAGATGTAGGTCCATGTAATGTTACACACAGATCCCTACTGACACATGTAGATCTAGGTCAGTGTCATGTGACACACAGATCCCTACTGACACATGTAGATCTAGGTCCATGTAATGTCACACACAGATCCCTACTGTCACATGTAGATCTAGGTCCATGTAATGTTACACACAGATCCCTACTGACACATGTAGATCTAGGTCAGTGTCATGTGACACACAGATCCCTACTGACACCTGTAGATCTAGGTCCGTGTCATGTCACACACAGATCCCTACTGACACCTGTAGATCTGGGTCCGTGTCATGTGACACACAGATCCCTACTGACACATGTAGATCTGGGTCCATGTAATGTCACACACAGATCCCTACTGACACACGTTGATCACTGACACATGTAGATCTAGGTCCATGTAATGTCACACACAGATCCCTACTGACACACGTTGATCACTGACACATGTAGATCTAGGTCCATGTAATGTCACACACAGATCCCTACTGACACATGTAGATCTAGGTCCATGTAATGTCACACACAGATCCCTACTGACACATGTAGATCTAGGTCCATGTAATGTCACACACAGATCCCTACTGACACATGTAGATCTAGGTCCATGTAATGTCACACACAGATCCCTACTGACACATGTAGATCTAGGTCCGTGTCATGTGACACACAGATCCCTACTGACACATGTAGATCTAGGTCCATGTAATGTCACACACAGATCCCTACTGACACATGTAGATCTAGGTCCGTGTCATGTGACCCACAGATCCCTACTGACACATGTAGATCTAGGTCCATGTAATGTCACACACAGATCCCTACTGACACATGTAGATCTAGGTCCATGTAATGTCACACACAGATCCCTACTGACACATGTAGATCTAGGTCCATGTAATGTCACACACAGATCCCTACTGACACATGTAGATCTAGGTCCATGTAATGTTACACACAGATCCCTACTGACACATGTAGTGATGTAATCTCTCACATTAGTGCTTTATCTGTGATGTCATCCAGCTTTGTTGTTGTTGGATAATAACCGATATGACGTGACCGGGGGTTTGGGGGATATATGTAGAATACCCTGTACTGTAAGCTCTGTCCTCTCCCTCAGCGGAGGACATACATGTCAGTCTGTATGGAGCTGCCACTGACATCAATGTGCGACTAGACAAGAACTCACTGACCATAGAAAAGACCTTCCTGTCATTAGCCAATCAGAGGACAGTCACCATATGCAACCGCAGTGACATCATTGCGCACTTCCAGTGGAAAGAATTTGCTACTCTGCAGGAGGAGGAGCATCAGAAACAGAGGTAAGCCTGACAGCAGGGGGCGCCAGACGTGTAATAATCTATATCATCATCATCAACATTTATTTATATAGCGCCAGCATTGTTATTATTTGTTAGAGCAATTGCTGCATGCAAACATATATTAGTGATGGTGTGGAGCCTGTGCAGGGAATGGAACATTGTATAACATTCATCACCTCATAGATTACAGTTAGTACGGCTCTAAGAGCTGCGCACTATCACTGTAGTAATGGTAATAGTGCGCGGCCCTGTTGATTGGTTACCAAGTAAGACGCCCCCACAAGGAAGCCTTTATGTCTGGACCTGAGAGCGGAGCTGTGCAGTAATATAGAGGATACTCTGTACTGTGGTTATATTCACCTCCCACTTCTGCCTGATCTGTAGGAAAGAGAGACAGGGGTCTAAGTAACAGCCCTGTCCCTGACATATGGGGCTGTGTAATACGGATGGGAAGGGGCTCTTAACATCAGAGATGGACGTGGTGTATTTCTACTGAGGCCATTTGCTCTTTGTTCTGCTCTGACTGTTTTTCAGAAATGTGTTATTAATATTTTCAGACAATACTTTATATTATATAATACATTGATTTTGTCAGCTTAGTGGCGGCCAAGCTTAGATTGAATTATTTGTGTGAGAAATATAGATGTAAGTACCACGGTTCTGTTTCTTGTGCCATTAATCACCAATTCAGGGTAACATGGAGCCAAACTGAGACATTATGATATTGTTAGCAGTAAAATGAGCATTGGTTACATCATATTATACTACAAACATCATAAACACGTCAGATACATAATGTACATACAGTACAGGAATCACCATTACATCTCACACGTGGGAGTTATGGTTACATATAGAAAGTTTCCAGTCATTAGGATGTTTTACCTTATATATTACTGTAAAAGACAGCACATGTCTCACATACCTGGGTCACGTATGTAACATTACCTGCATATTAAGGTGTTTCAGTGGTAGATAGAACAAGACTTGGATGACTGTGAGTTTGATGAACCATCTGATTTCTCTGGGGCACGTTATACCCGTGTAATGTGAGGGGTGATAACTGTATCGTACAGCTGGCCCTGGAACTGGTTACATGTATTGTATACACGACAGCAGAGGTAGTAACATACAAGGCGGTATTATAACCCATATTACACGTATGAGCGACCTGCAGTCACGCGGACTGTCAGCACACATGTACATGTTGTCTCTTTCAATCACACAAGATGAGGACTCACTACATGAAAGTAAAAGTATTCGCGATTTCCCGGCCGGTCCTCCGTGTTTGTACATGTTAATCTGACGTGACAATCCTGCACTAAATGCTCTTCTCCCTCTTGTAATATTTATCAGTCAGTCGTACCGTAATTCCTACAAAGTGGTGGCTGTAAAGATTGTCTAAATACTCTCATTAACGGAGTAATAATGAACTGCGCCAAGTCCTACACGGTGCGCTGGGGTTAATGGGCTTTCTACAACTGGGCCAGTGTTTGCCCCCGAGGGCCGCAGCTGAGAGACTTCTTTACTGTGCTCAATTTTTAATGACATTAGCCAGAGATGAATGGTCTTGTGCTGAAGAAAGCACTTTAACTAAGAGCAAAGTATGTGCTGGGTGTCCTCACTTAGCCAGAGACAGCTGCTTCTGTAATCTGTGTTATCCAGCCATAGAACCACAAGTCCCAGCATGTCCATCCACCTACCGCTAGCAGGGAAAATGTGAACTTCTCATATGGATTCATGGACTGGATTCTGATGACGTGGGGTGGATGGTGGTTACTAGAGAAGATGTCTTTATATAGAGAGGGTGTCATTACATATAGGGGGTGTATTTATATAGAGGGGATGTCTTTATATAGAGACTATATCATTATATAGAGATGATGTCATTATATAGAGACTATGGCCCTGATTCATTAAGACATGCATTCTGGAGCGACCTGCGTTTGGTATTATACGCACATACTGTATATAGGCTTTCTGCACTCCCGAATTCATTGAGGCGCGGATCTCAAGATACGTGCACTGTTATAATCGGGGGCGGGTCTGCTGTGCGCTACTACACCTGACGCTGCAGGGTACGTCCAATACCTATGTGGAGAACAGATTTGCAGAAGAACGCACAGGACAATAAAAAAAATATTGAATTAATGTCACCTGTTAATAATAAAGGGCCTAATTCATTAAGGAAAGTTAAGCAAAAAATTGAGCAAGTTTTCTTTCTCAAGTTTTCTGGACAAAACCATGTTACAATACAAGGGGTGTGAATTAGTTTATTATTTTGCACATAAGGAAAATACTGTCTGTTTTTTCATGTAGCACACAAATACCTGATAGCTTATTTGTACACTGAAATTTAAAGTTGATCTAGGACATGCCCTACCCCAACTATAAATCTGTCCCCATATTTTAAATGTACCTCCCCCTCCAATGCAACATGGTTTTGCCTTACTTACTTTTGCTTAATGAATCAGGCCCAAAGACATTACTGATAAAACAGTTTTGAAAAAACTTTGTTCCATGATATACACTTTTTAGGATGTTGTTAATGTATGCTGGACATAAAATACATTTTTACAGTTGCTTGTGATTGCAAACACATGTTATAGCTGTATACAAGACTGTCATCACTACTGCTCAGGGGGTAAATGTATCAAGCTGCAAGTTCCCGGCCGGTTTGAAAAGTAGAGTTGTTGCCTATAACAGCCAATCAGATTCTAGCTATCATTTATTTAGTACATTCTACAAAATGACAGCTAGAATCTGATTGGTTGCCATAGGCAGCATCTACACTTTTCAAGCCCACCGGACACTCGCAGCTTGTTACATTTACCTCCTGCAGTCCAGACATCATTAAACAGACAGTATCTCAGACGCATGAGCTGTGTGTCCAGCCAGACGTAATGGGCACATATATGGCCGGGTTCATCAAGGAACACAAAGTGACATAAATTGCACATACGCACATATTCCAGTACAGGTAGATCTCAGTATACGGTATAACTACGCTCTGGCTGCACGTTACTCACCGTATGTAGACAGAACACAGTGCAAGGTTCACACAATGTATATATGTAATATAAAGTCCCAGCAGAACACATGGAAGAGAAATGAAATACATGAACACCCGTCAACGCTACAATCAGTAATACAAATAAGTGAGAATTATTTTTTTTTTACATAAAATGGATTTTTATAGTTGCTCTTATGGCAGATACACAATCTGCCTATATACACAGCCGTCATCACCATCACTCGGCACTTACACCTGCCCTACAGACGGTGCACGTACCTGAGAGATGCCAGAAGCTTGAATAGTACGTATGTGCGTGTGCACGACCTGGACACACCCTTACTGCAAATTACATACGTGTATACACCCCTTACTGCACATCACATACATGTATACACCCCTTACTGCACATCACATACGTGTATACACCCCTTACTGCACATCACATACATGTATACACCCCTTACTGCACATCTCATACGTGTATACACCCCTTACTGTACATCTCATACGTGTATACACCCCTTACTGTACATCACATACGTGTATACACCCCTTACTGTACATCACATACGTGTATACACCCCTTACTGTACATCACATACGTGTATACACCCCTTACTGTACATCACATACGTGTATACACCCCTTACTGCACATCTCATACGTGTATACACCCCTTACTGTACATCACATACGTGTATACACCCCTTACTGTACATCACATACGTGTATACACCCCTTACTGCACATCACATACGTGTATACACCCCTTACTGCACATCACATACGTGTATACACCCCTTACTGTACATCACATACGTGTATACACCCCTTACTGTACATCACATACGTGTATACACCCCTTACTGCACATCACATACGTGTATACACCCCTTACTGCACATCTCATACGTGTATACACCCCTTACTGTACATCTCATACGTGTATACACCCCTTACTGTACATCACATACGTGTATACACCCCTTACTGTACATCTCATACGTGTATACACCCCTTACTGTACATCACATACGTGTATACACCCCTTACTGTACATCACATACGTGTATACACCCCTTACTGTACATCACATACGTGTATACACCCCTTACTGTACATCACATACGTGTATACACCCCTTACTGCACATCTCATACGTGTATACACCCCTTACTGTACATCACATACGTGTATACACCCCTTACTGTACATCACATACGTGTATACACCCCTTACTGTACATCACATACGTGTATACACCCCTTACTGTACATCACATACGTGTATACACCCCTTACTGTACATCTCATACGTGTATACACCCCTTACTGTACATCTCATACGTGTATACACCCCTTACTGTACATCTCATACGTGTATACACCCCTTACTGTACATCTCATACGTGTATACACCCCTTACTGTACATCACATACGTGTATACACCCCTTACTGTACATCACATACGTGTATACACCCCTTACTGTACATCACATACGTGTATACACCCCTTACTGCACATCTCATACGTGTATACACCCCTTACTGCACATCTCATACGTGTATACACCCCTTACTGTACATCACATACGTGTATACACCCCTTACTGCACATCTCATACGTGTATACACCCCTTACTGTACATCACATACGTGTATAAACCCCTTACTGTACATCACATACGTGTATAAACCCCTTACTGTACATCACATACGTGTATACACCCCTTACTGTACATCACATACGTGTATACACCCCTTACTGTACATCTCATACGTGTATACACCCCTTACTGTACATCTCATACGTGCATACACCCCTTACTGTACATCACATACGTGCATACACCCCTTACTGTACATCACATACGTGCATACACCCCTTACTGCACATCTCATACGTGCATACACCCCTTACTGCACATCTCATACGTGTATTCACCCCTTACTGTACATCTCATACGTGTATACACCCCTTACTGCACATCACATACGTGTATACACCCCTTACTCTACATCTCATACGTGTATACACCCCTTACTGTACATCACATACGTGTATACACCCCTTACTGTACATCACATACGTGTATACACCCCTTACTGCACATCACATACGTGTATACACCCCTTACTGCACATCACATACGTGTATACACCCCTTACTGCACATCACATACGTGTATACACCCCTTACTGCACATCACATACGTGTATACACCCCTTACTGCACATCACATACGTGTATACACCCTTAGTGCACATCACATACGTGTATACACCCCTTACTGCACATCACATACGTGTATACACCCCTTACTGTACATCACATACGTGTATACACCCCTTACTGTACATCACATACGTGTATACACCCCTTACTGCACATCTCATACGTGTATACACCCCTTACTGTACATCGCATACGTGTATACACCCCTTACTGCACATCTCATACGTGTATACACCCCTTACTGTACATCACATATGTGTATACACCCCTTACTGCACATTACATACGTGTATACACCCCTTACTGTACATCACATACGTGCATACACCTCTTACTGTACATCACATACGTGCATACACCCCTTACTGTACATTACATACGTGTATACACCCCTTACTGCACATCTCATACGTGTATACACCCCTTACTGCACATATCATACGTGTATACACCCCTTACTGCACATCTCATACGTGTATACACCCCTTACTGCACATCTAATATGTCTATACACCCCTTACTGCACATCTCATACGTGTATACACCCCTTACTGCACATCTAATACGTGTATACACCCCTTACTGCACATCTCATACGTGTATACACACCTTACTGCACATCTCATACGTGTATACACCCCTTACTGCACATCTCATACGTGTATACACCCCTTACTGTACATCACATACGTGTATACACCCCTTACTGTACATCTCATACGTGTATACACCCCTTACTGTACATCACATACGTGTATACACCCCTTACTGCACATTACATACGTGTATACACCCCTTACTGTACATCACATACGTGTATACACCCCTTACTGTACATCTCATACGTGTATACACCCCTTACTGCACATCTCATACGTGTATACACCCCTTACTGCACATCTCATACGTGTATACACCCCTGACTGTACATCTCATACGTGTATACACCCCTTACTCTACATCTCATACGTGTATACACCCCTTACTGCACATTACATACGTGTATACACCGCTTACTGCACATCTCATATGTGTATACACCCCTTACTGTACATCACATACGTGTATACACCCCTTACTGTACATCTCATACGTGTATACACCCCTTACTGGCTGCACATCTCATACGTGTATACACCCCTGACTGTACATCTCATACGTGTATACACCCCTTCCCCATTCCGCCCTTTAAATCACAGGCAGTAGTAAGCGTTGTTTGCGTATGAAGATGAGTTGTATGCACTAGTCCACTTCATGCTAAGTACTGCATGTATCAATCACATAACGTGTAACTGCCAGACTCAGGTCCACTTGGAACATGTAACGTGATTTCCAGGATCAGATCCAACCTGTTGATGTACTGTGTAACTACCAGGTTTATATCCACCAGGTACATGTAGCATGTAATTTCCAGGCTCAGCACATATCACATGTAATTTCCAGGCTCAGTACATATCACATGTAATTTCCAGGCTCAGCACATATCACATGTAATTTCCAGGCTCAGTACATATCACATATAATTATCAGGCTCAGTACATATTACATGTAATTTCCAGGCTCAGCACATATCACATGTAATTTCCAGGCTCAGCATATATCACATGTAATTTCCATGCTCAGCACATATCACATGTAATTTCCAGGCTCAGTACATATCACATGTAATTCCCAGGCTCAGTACATATCACATGTAATTTCCAGGCTCAGTACATATCACATGTAATTTCCATGCTCAGCACCTATAACATGTAATTTCCAGGCTCAGCACATATCACATGTAATTTCCAGACTCAGCACATATCACATGTAATTTCCAGGCTCAGTACATATTATATGTAATTTCCAGGCTCAGCACATATCACATGTAATTTCCAGGCTCAGCACATATCACATGTAATTTCCAGGCTCAGTACATATCACATGTAATTCCCAGGCTCAGTACATATCACATTTAATTCCCAGGCTCAGTACATATCACATATAATTTCCAGGCTCAGCACATATCACATGTAATTTCCAGGCTCAGCACATATCACATGTAATTTCCAGGCTCAGCACATATCACATATAATTTCCAGGCTCAGTACATATTATATGTAATTTCCAGGCTCAGCACATATCACATGTAATTTCCAGGCTCAGCACATATCACATGTAATTTCCAGGCTCAGTACATATCACATGTAATTCCCAGGCTCAGTACATATCACATTTAATTCCCAGGCTCAGTACATATCACATATAATTTCCAGGCTCAGCACATATGACATGTAATTCCCAGGCTCAGTACATATTACATGTAATTTCCAGGCTCAGTACATATCACATGTAATTTCCAGGCTCAGTACATATCACATGTAATTTCCAGGCTCAGCACATATCACATGTAATTTCCAGGCTCAGTACATATCACATGTAATTTCCAGGCTCAGCACATATCACATGTAATTCCCAGGCTCAGCACATATCACATGTAATTTCCAGGCTCAGTACATATCACATGTAATTTCCAGGCTCAGTACATATCACATGTAATTTCCAGACTCAGCACATATCACATGTAATTTGCAGGCTCAGTACATATCCCATATAATTTCCAGGCTCAGTACATATCACATGTAATTTCCAGGCTCAGCACATATCACATGTAATATCCAGGCTCAGTACATATCACATGTAATTTCCAGGCTCAGCACATATCACATGTAATTTACAGGCTCAGTACATATCCCATATAATTTCCAGGCTCAGTACATATCACATGTAATTCCCAGGCTCAGCACATATCACATGTAATTTACAGGCTCAGCACATATCACATGTAATTCCCAGGCTCAGCACATATCACATGTAATTTCCAGGCTCAGTACATATCACATGTAATTTCCAGGCTCAGCACATATCACATGTAATTTCCAGGCTCAGTACATATCACATATAATTATCAGGCTCAGTACATATTACATGTAATTTCCAGGCTCAGCACATATCACATGTAATTTCCAGGCTCAGCATATATCACATGTAATTTCCATGCTCAGCACATATCACATGTAATTTCCAGGCTCAGTACATATCACATGTAATTCCCAGGCTCAGTACATATCACATGTAATTTCCAGGCTCAGTACATATCACATGTAATTTCCATGCTCAGCACCTATAACATGTAATTTCCAGGCTCAGCACATATGTGCTGAGTCTGGAAATTACATGTGATATGTGCTGAGCCTGGAAATTACATGTGATATGTGCTGAGTCTGGAAATTACATGTGATATCACATGTAATTTCCAGGCTCAGTACATATTATATGTAATTTCCAGGCTCAGCACATATCACATGTAATTTCCAGGCTCAGCACATATCACATGTAATTTCCAGGCTCAGTACATATCACATGTAATTCCCAGGCTCAGTACATATCACATTTAATTCCCAGGCTCAGTACATATCACATATAATTTCCAGGCTCAGCACATATCACATGTAATTTCCAGGCTCAGCACATATCACATGTAATTTCCAGGCTCAGCACATATCACATATAATTTCCAGGCTCAGTACATATTATATGTAATTTCCAGGCTCAGCACATATCACATGTAATTTCCAGGCTCAGCACATATCACATGTAATTTCCAGGCTCAGTACATATCACATGTAATTCCCAGGCTCAGTACATATCACATTTAATTCCCAGGCTCAGTACATATCACATATAATTTCCAGGCTCAGCACATATGACATGTAATTCCCAGGCTCAGTACATATTACATGTAATTTCCAGGCTCAGTACATATCACATGTAATTTCCAGGCTCAGTACATATCACATGTAATTTCCAGGCTCAGCACATATCACATGTAATTTCCAGGCTCAGTACATATCACATGTAATTTCCAGGCTCAGCACATATCACATGTTATTTTCAGGCTCAGCACATATCACATGTAATTCCCAGGCTCAGCACATATCACATGTAATTTCCAGGCTCAGTACATATCACATGTAATTTCCAGGCTCAGTACATATCACATGTAATTTCCAGACTCAGCACATATCACATGTAATTTGCAGGCTCAGTACATATCCCATATAATTTCCAGGCTCAGTACATATCACATGTAATTTCCAGGCTCAGCACATATCACATGTAATATCCAGGCTCAGTACATATCACATGTAATTTCCAGGCTCAGCACATATCACATGTAATTTACAGGCTCAGTACATATCCCATATAATTTCCAGGCTCAGTACATATCACATGTAATTCCCAGGCTCAGCACATATCACATGTAATTTACAGGCTCAGCACATATCACATGTAATTCCCAGGCTCAGCACATATCACATGTAATTTCCAGGCTCAGTACATATCACATGTAATTCCCAGGCTCAGTACATATCACATGTAATTTCCAGGCTCAGTACATATCACATGTAATTTCCAGGCTCAGTACATATCACATGTAATTTCCAGGCTCAGCACATATCACATGTAATTTCCAGGCTTAGTACATATCCCATATAATTTCCAGGCTCAGTACATATCACATGTAATATTATATGTAATTTCCAGACTCAGTACATATCACATGTAATTTCCAGGCTCAGCACATATCACATGTAATTCCCAGGCTCAGCACATATCACATGTAATTCCCAGGCTCAGCTAATATCACATGTAATTCCCAGGCTCAGCTAATATCACATGTAATTTCCAGGCTCAGCTAATATCACATGTAATTCTCAGGCTCAGCACATATCACATGTAATTCTCAGGCTCAGCAGATATCACATGTAATTTCCAGGTTCAGCTCATATCACATGTAATTCCCAGGCTCAGCACATATCACATATAATTTCCAGGCTCAGTACATATCACATGTAATTCCCAGGCTCAGCACATATCACATGTAATATTATATGTAATTTCCAGGCTCAGCACATATCACATGTAATTTCCAGGCTCAGCACATATCACATGTAATTTCCAGGCTCAGTACATATTACATGTAATTTCCAGGCTCAGCACATATCACATGTAATTTCCAGGCTCAGCACATATCACATATAATTTCCAGGCTCAGCACATATCACATGTAATTCCCAGGCTCAGTACATATCACATGTCATTTCCAGGCTCAGTACATATCACATGTAATTTCCAGGCTCAGCACATATCACATGTAATTTCCAGGCTCAGTACATATCCCATATAATTTCCAGGCTCAGTACATATCACATGTAATATTATATGTAATTTCCAGACTCAGTACATATCACATGTAATTTCCAGGCTCAGCACATATCACATGTAATTCCCAGGCTCAGCACATATCACATGTAATTCCCAGGCTCAGCTAATATCACATGTAATTCCCAGGCTCAGCTAATATCACATGTAATTTCCAGGCTCAGCTAATATCACATGTAATTCTCAGGCTCAGCACATATCACATGTAATTCTCAGGCTCAGCAGATATCACATGTAATTTCCAGGTTCAGCTCATATCACATGTAATTCCCAGGCTCAGCACATATCACATATAATTTCCAGGCTCAGTACATATCACATGTAATTCCCAGGCTCAGCACATATCACATGTAATATTATATGTAATTTCCAGGCTCAGCACATATCACATGTAATTTCCAGGCTCAGCACATATCACATGTAATTTCCAGGCTCAGTACATATTACATGTAATTTCCAGGCTCAGCACATATCACATGTAATTTCCAGGCTCAGCACATATCACATATAATTTCCAGGCTCAGCACATATCACATGTAATTCCCAGGCTCAGTACATATCACATGTCATTTCCAGGCTCAGTACATATCACATGTAATTTCCAGGCTCAGCACATATCACATGTAATTTCCCGGCTCAGTACATATCACATATAATTTCCAGGCTCAGCACATATCACATGTAATTTTCAGGCTCAGCACATATCACATGTAATTCCCAGGCTCAGCACATATCACATGTAATTTCCAGGCTCAGTACATATCACATGTAATTTCCAGGCTCAGTACATATCACATGTAATTTCCAGGCTCAGTACATATCCCATATAATTTCCAGGCTCAGTACATATCACATGTAATTCCCAGGCTCAGTACATATCACATGTAATTTCCAGGCTCAGTACATATCACATGTAATTTCCAGGCTCAGCACATATCACATGTAATTTTCAGGCTCAGCACATATCACATGTAATTCCCAGGCTCAGCACATATCACATGTAATTTCCAGGCTCAGTACATATTACATGTAATTTCCAGGCTCAGTACATATCACATGTAATTTCCAGGCTCAGTACATATCACATGTAATTTCCAGGCTCAATACATATCACATGTAATTTCCAGGCTCAGTACATATCACATGTAATTTCCAGGCTCAGCACATATCACATGTAATTTCCAGGCTTAGTACATATCCCATATAATTTCCAGGCTCAGTACATATCACATGTAATATTATATGTAATTTCCAGACTCAGTACATATCACATGTAATTTCCAGGCTCAGCACATATCACATGTAATTCCCAGGCTCAGCACATATCACATGTAATTCCCAGGCTCAGCTAATATCACATGTAATTCCCAGGCTCAGCTAATATCACATGTAATTTCCAGGCTCAGCTAATATCACATGTAATTCTCAGGCTCAGCACATATCACATGTAATTCTCAGGCTCAGCAGATATCACATGTAATTTCCAGGTTCAGCACATATCACATATAATTTCCAGGCTCAGTACATATCACATGTAATTCCCAGGCTCAGCACATATCACATGTAATATTATATGTAATTTCCAGGCTCAGCACATATCACATGTAATTTCCAGGCTCAGCACATATCACATGTAATTTCCAGGCTCAGCACATATCACATGTAATTTCCAGGCTCAGTACATATTACATGTAATTTCCAGGCTCAGCACATATCACATGTAATTTCCAGGCTCAGCACATATCACATATAATTTCCAGGCTCAGCACATATCACATGTCATTTCCAGGCTCAGTACATATCACATGTAATTTCCAGGCTCAGCACATATCACATGTAATTTCCAGGCTCAGTACATATCCCATATAATTTCCAGGCTCAGTACATATCACATGTAATTTCCAGGCTCAGCACATATCACATGTAATTTCCAGGCTCAGCACATATCACATGTAATTCCCAGGCTCAGCACATATCACATGTAATTCCCAGGCTCAGCTAATATCACATGTAATTCCCAGGCTCAGCACATATCACATGTAATATTATATGTAATTTCCAGGCTCAGCACATATCACATGTAATTTCCAGGCTCAGCACATATCACATGTAATTTCCAGGCTCAGTACATATTACATGTAATTTCCAGGCTCAGCACATATCACATGTAATTTCCAGGCTCAGCACATATCACATATAATTTCCAGGCTCAGCACATATCACATGTAATTCCCAGGCTCAGTACATATCACATGTCATTTCCAGGCTCAGTACATATCACATGTAATTTCCAGGCTCAGCACATATCACATGTAATTTCCAGGCTCAGTACATATCACATATAATTTCCAGGCTCAGCACATATCACATGTAATTTTCAGGCTCAGCACATATCACATGTAATTCCCAGGCTCAGCACATATCACATGTAATTTCCAGGCTCAGTACATATCACATGTAATTTCCAGGCTCAGTACATATCACATGTAATTTCCAGGCTCAGTACATATCCCATATAATTTCCAGGCTCAGTACATATCACATGTAATTTCCAGGCTTAGTACATATCACATGTAATTTCCAGGCTCAGCACATATCACATGTAATTCCCAGGCTCAGCTAATATCACATGTAATTTCCAGGCTCAGTACATATTACATGTAATTTCCAGGCTCAGTACATATCACATGTAATTTACAGGCTCAGCACATATCATATGTAATTCCCAGGCTCAGCTAATATCACATGTAATTCCCAGGCTCAGCTAATATCACATGTAATTTCCAGGCTCAGCACATATCACATGTAATTCCCAGGCTCAGCTAATATCACTTGTAATTCCCAGGCTCAGCTAATATCACATGTAATTTCCAGGCTCAGCACATATCACATGTAATTCCCAGGCTCAGCTAATATCACATGTAATTCCCAGGCTCAGCTAATATCACATGTAATTTCCAGGCTCAGCACATATCACATGTAATTTACAGGCTCAGCACATATCACATGTCCAGGCTCAGTACATATCACATGTAATTTCCAGGCTCAGTCCATATCACATGTAATTTCCAGGCTCAGTACATATCACATGTAATTCCCAGGCTCAGTACATATCACATGTAATTTCCAGGCTCAGCACATATCACATGTAATTCCCAGGCTCTTTACATATCACATGTAATTTCCATGCTCAGCACATATCACATGTAATTTCCAGGTTCTGCTCCGATCTGCACATTGAGGAAGAGGAGGAAACGGATTGCTTCCTGGAGGAATGCAGCGCGGACCCTTCTCTCCGGGAGCGGCTGTCGCTCCTCAGCTGCACCTTCCACAACCGCAGAAGGATGGCCGAGAACGATGACTTGTTGTTCACGGACTCAATCTTCCACATAGAGCCAGTGGTGAGACTGTGCACAAATATGTTTTTCGAAAATATAAGAGTTTTCTACGTCTTGTTTCTATTCAACAAATCATGGGAAATAAAGTCTCATATAATCTGTATTAGTTGTGACTTATAGACCTGGATCACTCGGAACATCTAAAGATCCTGCAGCCAACGTCCTGTCCCTGCAGGGCCTATGACTCCTTAGCTCTGGACGATGGATCGCTGTCCCATTGAGGATTAGTCCCCTTTTTACAAATGTACTGTGTGCTGAACATTAGTCCTATATTAGTATTATTATTTTATACAGGTCACTAGTTTCCTATTCATTGTCTTACACGAATAATATCCTTAGTAGGTAGACCTTAGTGAGTAAGTAAGGATGGAGATGTACAGATATACTCTGGTAAATGAATTAACTACCAAGACCTGTCAAGCAATTATTATTTATTACCTAATATCCCAGTAGCCAGTTTTACTAAATAACAGCTATTTATTCCTCCATGTTTCCATGTCTTACCATCACCACTGACAGCTGGTGTAGTTGAGCATTGCACATATACCCACTTGTCTTACTGCTCATTGGTGAGGAGTACAGAAGAATCTGCTTCTCATCTCGTTAAATTTCTGGGCCCACCTCCCCTAGCGGCACCCTCACATCCAAGATGAAGTAGCCGGTGGTCTCCTCACATACAAGAGGAAGTAGCCGGTGGTCTCCTCACATCCAGGATGAAGTAGCCGGTGATCTCCTCACATCCAGGATGAAGTAGCCGGCGGTCTCCTCACATCAAGGATGAAGTAGCCGGTGGTCTCCTCACATCAAGGATGAAGTAGCCGGTGGTCTCCTCACATCCAGGATGAAGTAGCCCGGTGGTCTCCTGACATCCAGGATGAAGTAGCCGGTGGTATCCTCACATACAAGGTGAAGTAGCCGGTGGTCTCCTCACATCCAGGATGAAGTAGCCGGTGATCTCCTCACATCCAGGATGAAGTAGCCGGTGGTCTCCTCACATCAAGGATGAAGTAGCCGGTGGTCTCCTCACATCAAGGATGAAGTAGCCGGTGGTCTCCTCACATCCAGGATGAAGTAGCCGGTGGTCTCCTCACATCAAGGATGAAGTAGCCGGTGGTCTCTTCACATCAAGGATGAAGTAGCCGGTGGTCTCCTCACATCCAGGATGAAGTAGCCCGGTGGTCTCCTGACATCTAGGATGAAGTAGCCGGTGGTCTCCTCACATCCAGGATGAAGTAGCCGGTGGTCTCCTCACATCCAGGATGAAGTAGCCGGTGGTCTCCTCACATCCAGGATGAAGTAGCCGGTGGTCTCCTCACATCCAGGATGAAGTAGCCGGTGATCTCCTCACATCCAGTATGATGTAGCCGGTGATCTCCTCACATCCAGGATGAAGTAGCCGGTGGTCTCCTCACATCCAGTATGATGTAGCCGGTGGTCTCCTCACATCCAGGATGAAGTAGCCGGTGGTCTCCTCACATTCAGGATGAAGTAGCCGGTGGTCTCCTCACATCCAGGATGAAGTAGCCGGTGGTCTCCTCACATCCAGGATGAAGTAGCCGGTGGTCTCCTCACATCCAGGATGAAGTAGCCGGTGGTCTCCTCACATTCAGGATGAAGTAGCCGGTGGTCTCCTCACATCCAGGATGAAGTAGCCGGTGGTCTCCTCACATCCAGGATGAAGTAGCCGGTGGTCTCCTCACCTCCAGGATGAGGTAGCCGGTGGTCTCCTCACATCCAGGATGAAGTAGCCGGTGGTCTCCTCACATCCAGGATGAAGTAGCCGGTGATCTCCTCACATCCAGGATGCAGTAGCCGATGATCTCCTCACATTCAGGATGAAGTAGCCGGTGGTCTCCTCACATCCAGGATGAAGTAGCCGATGATCTCCTCACATCCAGGATGAAGTAGCCGATGATCTCCTCACATCCAGGATGAAGTAGCCGGTGGTCTCCTCACATCCAGGATGCAGTAGCCGATGATCTCCTCACATTCAGGATGAAGTAGCCGGTGGTCTCCTCACATCCAGGATGAAGTAGCCGATGATCTCCTCACATCCAGGATGAAGTAGCCGATGATCTCCTCACATCCAGGATGAAGTAGCCGGTGGTATTCTCATATCAGGGTGTCTTAAGATCTCTTGAGTGATGATGTCTGTCACAATCGCCCACCCTTTGTGTCAGAATAATTACATCAGACTTCTCACATCAATAGATATTAATAGGAATATCTTACCACAACCAGCAGTACAATGTTACTTACCCAATGAGAAGGGGACAGTTGACTTATTTTCAATACAGAAAGAAATGTATGCTGACCACATATGTCCAGTGTCCATTGGACAAGTTCTCTGTATTCTGGATTCTGTTCTGCGCCCAGGAGATGAGCCACCGTGAATGTACTCGATTCACCAGAACACAAAAGCAAAATAAATTTCTTATTCTTTTCACATTAAAGATCCTGTTGTTTTCTTAATTTATCAGAAATAAGGAGATAAAAGGGTTCCGATATTGGAGGCATTATTATTCTCTATAACAGTACAGGACTTATAGTACTTTCTATGGCCTAATTGTTTAAAAACAAATTGTATTCTACTGAGCAACACTGTACCCAAATTTAGGAAGGTCAGACACCTTGGTTTAACTGGCAACAATCCCCTGTTCCGGGAAGCACTTGAATGAAAAATGTAACCTTTCCCTCTTACCCCCTTCGTTTAGAAAACAAACAAACTATAAAACCACTGCTTCATCGTAACTGTTTTTTCCTTCTTGACACTCAGATGCCCCCCCCTCTTTTTATACGTTGTTTCTTATTTCAATACTGTTATTTTGATTCTCTGTATTAGCAGCTATTTGTTAGTGATTCACCTGTGTACACTCATCTGTTTATGTGGTTTCAAAATATATATTTTTAAAAAAACAACAAATTGTATAATATCAACTTATTAAAATTCTCTTCATATAACAGGTAGTGATTCTTGCTGCAAAATATAGAGTATTAAAATGATAGTGCTAAAGATGGGAAATTTTGTGAAAAGAATAAAAAGGGTAAAAGAGAAAATCCCTTTCTTAGGTCCTTATTGTTCTGTAAACTTCAGATCTCTTCTTAAATTAGTTGTCCCTCAGATATCCCTCATATTTCTTAACTTAATGCTTCTCCTTATCAGAGGTTGGGTAAACATAACCCGCAGCTCCTTGTATGACCCACGGATCACATGTGTGGTGTCTTCTGCAGGTCTCCCTCGTTCTTATTGTACTTTATCACGCTTCCGTTATTATTCCTGAACAAAGACATCGCCTCCGATGCCGGCTCATTTTCTGGATCTGTCTGGCAGACATTCCCACTGCGATGTTGTTACATTGTGTCACTGAACCTCTTCTCATTTTCAAACCTTGTGTTCACCTCCCTGTGGAAATAAGACACAGAGCTGATAATTATCACTCGTTTCAGCTGACAGCACCTACTTTTCTCTAACGTTATAACTCAGCCATGATCAGTGCAGTCTGGTGATTATAATAATATGGTGAGTTCCCGGGAAGGGATGTGGGGAATAAGTGTGTGACACATCAGCGCTATAGCCCGATTCAGTGGCCTTAATATGTGGAGAGACCATTAGGAATGGGACAAGTGACCACTATGCCCATATAGCCTTCCTAAACGGTTTATACAGTATGTACTCACTCTCATTGTATTCTGCAACCTCCATATGGGTCCGAACAGTGTAATTGTGGAGATCACAGTGATCTAGATGCAGTATACAAAGTAATGTACATATTATTCTGTCTCCTAACAGGAAGGGGACGTCTGGCCAAACTCCTCTCTACAAGTTACCATTCTCTTCAAACCTCAGGCTGCCAAGATATACCAGCGCACCGTCTACTGTGACATAACAGGTAACATACATGTTACATGTATACCAGCGCACCGTCTACTGTGACATAACAGGTAACATACGTGTTACATGTATACCAGCGCACCGTCTACTGTGACATAACAGGTAACATACATGTTACATGTATACCAGCGCACCGTCTACTGTAACATAACAGGTAACATACATGTTACATGTATACCAGCGCATAGTCTACTGTGACATAACAGGTAACATACGTGTTACATGTATACCAGCGCACCGTCTACTGTGACATAACAGGTAACATACATATTACATGTATACCAGCCCACCGTCTACTGTGACATAACAAGTAACATACATGTTACATGTATACCAGCGCACCATGTACTGTGACATAACAGGTAACATACATGTTACATGTATACCAGCCCATGTCTACTGTGACATAACAGGTAACATACGTGTTACATGTATACCAGCGCACCGTCTACTGTGACATAACAGGTAACATACATGTTACATGTATACCAGCGCACCATGTACTGTGACATAACAGGTAACATACATGTTACATGTATACCAGCGCACCGTCTACTGTGACATAACAGGTAACATACATGTTACATGTATACCAGCGCACCATCTACTGTGACATAACAGGTAACATACGTGTTACATGTATACCAGCGCACCGTCTACTGTGACATAACAGGTAACATACATGTTACATGTATACCAGCGCACCGTCTACTGTAACATAACAGGTAACATACATGTTACATGTATACCAGCGTACTGTGACATAACAGGTAACATACATGTTACATGTATACCAGCCCACCGTCTACTGTGACATAACAGGTAACATACGTGTTACATGTATACCAGCGCACCGTCTACTGTGACATAACAGGTAACATACGTGTTACATGCATACCAGCCCACCGTCTACTGTGACATAACAGGTAACATACATGTTACATGTATACCAGCGCACCATCTACTGTGACATAACAGGTAACATACATGTTACATGTATACCAGCCCACCGTCTACTGTGACATAACAAGTAACATACATGTTACATGTATACCAGCGCACCATGTACTGTGACATAACAGGTAACATACATGTTACATGTATACCAGCCCACCGTCTACTGTGACACAACAGGTAACATACGTGTTACATGTATACCAGCGCACCGTCTACTGTGACATAACAGGTAACATACATGTTACATGTATACCAGCCCACCGTCTACTGTGACATAACAGGTAACATACATGTTACATGTATACCAGCGCACCGTGTACTGTGACATAACAGGTAACATACATGTTACATGTATACCAGCGCACCATGTACTGTGACATAACAGGTAACATACATGTTACATGTATACCAGCCCACCGTCTACTGTGACATAACAGGTAACATACATGTTACATGTATACCAGCCCACCGTCTACTGTGACATAACAGGTAACATACATGTTACATGTATACCAGCGCACCATGTACTGTGACATAACAGGTAACATACATGTTACATGTATACCAGCGCACCATGTACTGTGACATAACAGGTATCATACATGTTACATGTATACCAGCGCACCATGTACTGTGACATAACAAGTAACATACGTGTTACATGTATACCAGCGCACCGTCTACTGTGACATAACAGGTAACATACATGTTACATGTATACCAGCGCACCATGTACTGTGACATAACAGGTAACATACATGTTACATGTATACCAGTGCACCGTCTACTGTGACATAACAGGTAACATACATGTTACATGTATACCAGCGCACCATCTACTGTGACATAACAGGTAACATACATGTTACATGTATACCAGCGCACTGTGTACTGTGACATAACAGGTAACATACATGTTACATGTATACCAGCGCACTGTGTACTGTGACATAACAGGTAACATACATGTTACATGTATACCAGCGCACCATGTACTGTGACATAACAGGTAACATACATGTTACATGTATACCAGCGCACCATGTACTGTGACATAACAAGTAACATACATGTTACATGTATACCAGCCCACCGTCTACTGTGACATAACAGGTAACATACATGTTACATGTATACCAGCGCACCATGTACTGTGACATAACAAGTAACATACATGTTACATGTATACCAGCCCACCGTCTACTGTGACATAACAAGTAACATACATGTTACATGTATACCAGCGCACCATGTACTGTGACATAACAGGTAACATACATGTTACATGTATACCAGCCCACCGTCTACTGTGACATAACAGGTAACATACGTGTTGCATGTATACCAGCGCACCATCTACTGTGAAATAACAGGTAACATACATGTTACATGTATACCAGCATACTGTGACATAACAGGTAACATACATGTTACATGTATACCAGCGCACCGTGTACTGTGACATAACAGGTAACATACATGTTACATGTATACCAGCGCACCATGTACTGTGACATAACAGGTAACATACATGTTACATGTATACCAGCCCACCGTCTACTGTGACATAACAGGTAACATACATGTTACATGTATACCAGAGCACCATGTACTGTGACATAACAGGTAACATACATGTTACATGTATACCAGCGCACCATGTACTGTGACATAACAGGTAACATACATGTTACATGTATACCAGCGCACCATGTACTGTGACATAACAGGTAACATACATGTTACATGTATACCAGCGCACCATGTACTGTGACATAACAGGTAACATACATGTTACATGTATACCAGCCCACCGTCTACTGTGACATAACAGGTAACATACATGTTACATGTATACCAGCGCACCATGTACTGTGACATAACAGGTAACATACATGTTACATGTATACCAGCCCACCGTCTACTGTGACATAACAGGTAACATACATGTTACATGTATACCAGCGCACCGTCTACTGTGACATAACAGGTAACATACATGTTACATGTATACCAGCGCATAGTCTACTGTGACATAACAGGTAACATATGTGTTACATGTATACCAGCGCACCATCTACTGTGACATAACAGGTAACATACGTGTTACATGTATACCAGCACACCATCTACTGTGACATAACAGGTAACATACCTGTTATATGTATACCAGCGCACCATGTACTGTGACATAACAGGTAACATACGTGTTACATGTATACCAGCGCACCGTGTATTGTGACATAACAGGTAACATATGTGATACAGTTATAGCAGACCCATAGTAACATTGTATAGTTCTAGCTGTGATGTAATCAGAATGTTCAGTCCGTTTCTTGGATTTCTTACAGGCCGGGAAATGCGACTGCCCCTGCGGATCCGCGGAGAGGGCCTAGGGCCCAAACTTCACTTCAACTTTGACCAGCTGGACATCGGCAAGGTGTTTGTGGGCTCCACTCACAGCTATGAGGTGAGTATGAAGCCTCTATCTGCTGGGACATCATCATAGAGGTTATCTTGTGGGCACTGTCCCCTGTTGTTAGATGAGCAGTGTCAGCTGACAGGCTTCCATCTTACTGTTAGATCTTCATCTGACTAGACAATGAGCAGTGTCAGCTGACAGGCTTCCATCTTACTGTTAGATCTTCATCTGACTAGACAATGAGCAGTGTCAGCTGACAGGCTTCCATCTTACTGTTAGATCTTCATCTGACTAGACAATGGCTTTGGGCCTGCACAGGAAGTTTGGGACAATGGTCTTACAAAAACAATTGGCTATGTGTGTGACAGCTTTAATGTCTGTACATAGTCACCCTGCATTGTACACCGCTGGGAGGATTAGGGTGTCACTCACCCATGTGAGGCCCCAGAAATGTCACCTCCACTGACAGATCAGTTCCTCGGCGTCTATATAATGTATGGACAAGACACAGAAACATATAGGTCTTATTGATTTCTAGGCCATATTACACTTGTGTACAAAAATAAGGGTGTTATGTGTGCAAGAGTTGACTTATGACATCACAGAACAGCATTTGCACTTTCGTAAAGACCCTTACTGACTTCCATAGACCCCCCGACATCTGGGTTTTAATAATTGATCTGTTTGTTGTCTTTTCTGATACAAGGTCATCCTGACAAACCAAGGAGCCATTGATGGGATCTTCAGCCTCACACCTCCCTCGTCGGCTGTGGCTTCATGTTTCACTTTCACTCCCAGTGAGGGGATAATTCTGCCCAATGGACACCAGGCTGTCCAGATCATACTCAGCTGCCGCGTTCTGGGGGAGTTCACAGAGGAGTTCTGCTTCAGTGTGGATGGGGCCCCCGATGACATCACACTAACAGTCAGGTAACAAGGGAACCCGATGACATCACACTAACAGTCAGGTACTGAGGGCCCCCGATGACATCACACTAACAGGTAACGAGGGCCCCCGATGACATCACACTAACAGTCAGGTAACGAGGGCCCCCGATGACATTACACTAACAGTCAGGTAACGAGGGCCCCCGATGACATCACACTAACAGTCAGGTAACAAGGGAACCCGATGACATCACACTAACAGTCAGGTAACGAGGTAACCCGATGACATCACACTAACAGTCAGGTAACAAGGGAACCCGATGACATCACACTAACAGTCAGGTAACGAGGTAACCCGATGACATCACACTAACAGTCAGGTAACGAGGGCCCCCGATGACATCACACTAACAGTCAGGTAACGAGGGCCCCCGATGACATCACACTAACAGTCAGGTAACGAGGGCCCCCAATGACATCACACTAACAGTCAGGTAACGAGGGCCCCCGATGACATCACACTAACAGTCAGGTAACGAGGGCACCCAATGACATCACACTAACAGTCAGGTAACGAGGGCCCCCAATGACATCACACTAACAGTCAGGTAACGAGGGCCCCCGATGACATCACACTAACAGTCAGGTAACGAGGGCCCCCGATGACATCACACTAACAGTCAGGTAACGAGGGCCCCCAATGACATCACACTAACAGTCAGGTAACGAGGTGACCCGATGACATCACACTAACAGTCAGGTAACGAGGTGACCCGATGACATCACACTAACAGTCAGGTAACGAGGGCCCCCAATGACATCACACTAACAGTCAGGTAACGAGGGCCCCCGATGACATCACACTAACAGTCAGGTAACAAGGGAACCCGATGACATCACACTAACAGTCAGGTAACGAGGTAACCTGATGACATCACACTAACAGTCAGGTAACGAGGTGACCCGATGACATCACACTAACAGTCAGGTAACGAGGGCCCCCAATGACATCACACTAACAGTCAGGTAACGAGGGCCCCCGATGACATCACACTAACAGTCAGGTAACGAGGGCCCCCGATGACATCACACTAACAGTCAGGTAACGAGGTGACCCGATGACATCACACTAACAGTCAGGTAACGAGGGCCCCCAATGACATCACACTAACAGTCAGGTAACGAGGGCCCCCGATGACATCACACTAACAGGTAACGAGTGCCCCCGATGACATCACACTAACAGGTAACGAGGGCCCCCGATGACATCACACTAACAGGTAACGAGGGAACCCGATGACATCACACTAACAGGTAACGAGGGAACCCGATGACATCACACTAACAGGTAACGAGGGCCCCCGATGACATCACACTAACAGGTAACGAGGGAACCCGATGACATCACACTAACAGGTAACGAGGGAACCCGATGACATCACACTAACAGGTAACGAGGGCCCCCGATGACATCACACTAACAGGTAACGAGGGAACCCGATGACATCACACTAACAGGTAACGAGGGAACCCGATGACATCACACTAACAGGTAACGAGGGAACCCGATGACATTAATTGAGTAGAAGAATAAATGAAAAGATTTATAATAAGCGTTAATCTCTGTGTGGTGAATTTCTGGGATGAGGGTGACAGTTTTGCACCAGTCTGTAGCCATACTAAGGTGTCCGCACAATGATTTGCTCTCTCCTCAGCGGCTGTATCATGGGACCCACCTTTCACTTCAATGTGCCCACCCTCAACTTTGGGGATGTTTCTTTTGGTAAGTAGTCTCCACTCCTGGATATACACAGAGCTTTACCATGTATTATTATGTATTTGTGTGGAGCTGCAGGAATAACCTTCACATATATACACAATAGGCAGAATGTAATCTTCATTAGAGGATGATTGTATGTTTCAGATGTATGGTTTATACTCCTCTGATCCCATTACCTACATATCTTCCTGTGCAGGAGTTTCTTACACGCTCCTTTGTGTCATTGTGTGTATATTCTGGTGCAGTTAATACTGGTTTTATGGATTTGTCGGCCAAGATGGTGCCACATGCGGGGTGTAGTTTGCTCTGGCTGGTGGATGGCGCTGGGTAATTTAATAGCGTTCCTTACGTGAGAGCGGCTTCTTTTGCATAAATGTGTATGGTAGAGGAGCGCTTTTACAAGGCACACCTGCCCCCTCTTTTAACCACATAAATGGATCTTACATATCCTCTGAGCTGGCAGAGATCAGGTCTTGTCTATAATAAGACGCGTTTCGCACCTTCCTATAGCACTTCTGCAGTAAGTGCGTTTCTGTCAATGTAGTAAAGACCTAATGTGCTCTCACCCTTATAACGGATTTAAGACAATAATTAGGCTGATCTCAGCAGCATTTTAGGAGCCAAAGGGGAATGTTAACTTATAAACAGGGCGTTCCTAAGGCGCCATTAGGTTGGACCTTTGTGACGTGAAATGTTAGCGCAGACTGCAGTCCAAGGCTCCAAGGATCGAGTGTGCGTGCACCTTGAAATGCGCTAGCCAGACCAATAGTTACATGTGCGCACATAAAGAAGCTTTGGCTCTGCTTATTGGACAGCTGGGCGGTCTCTGTTCATCAGACAGCTGAGCGGTCTCTGTTCATCAGACAGCTGAGCGGTCTCTGTTCATCAGACAGCTGAGCAGTCTGTGTTCATCAGACAGCTGAGCGGTCTCTGTTCATCAGACAGCTGAGCGGTCTCTGTTCATCAGACAGCTGAGCAGTCTGTGTTCATCAGACAGCTGAGCGGTCTCTGTTCATCAGACAGTTGGGCGGTCTCTGTTCATTAGACAGCTGAGCGGTCTCTGTTCATCAGACAGTTGGGCGGTCTGTGTTCATCAGACAGCTGAGTGGTCTCTGTTCATCAGACAGTTGGGCGGTCTCTGTTCATTAGACAGTTGGGCGGTCTCTGTTCATCAGACAGTTGGGCGGTCTCTGTTCATTAGACAATTGGGCGGTCTCTGTTCATCAGACAGTTGGGCGGTCTCTGTTCATCAGACAGTTGGGCGGTCTCTGTTTATCAGACAGTTGGGCGGTCTCTGTTCATCAGACAGTTGGGCGGTCTCTGTTTATCAGACAGTTGGGCGGTCTCTGTTTATCAGACAGTTGGGCGGTCTCTGTTCATCAGATAGTTGGGCGGTCTCTGTTCATCAGACAGTTGGGCGGTCTTTGTTCATTAGACAGTTGGGCGGTCTCTGTTCATCAGACAGTTGGGCGGTCTCTGTTCATCAGACAGTTGGGCGGTCTCTGTTCATCAGACAGTTGGGCGGTCTCTGTTCATTAGACAGTTGGGCGGTCTCTGTTCATTAGACAGTTGGGCGGTCTCTGTTCATCAGACAGTTGGGCGGTCTCTGTTCATCAGACAGTTGGGCGGTCTCTGTTCATCAGACAGTTGGGCGGTCTCTGTTCATCAGACAGTTGGGCGGTCTCTGTTCATTAGACAATTGGGCGGTCTCTGTTCATCAGACAGTTGGGCGGTCTCTGTTCATCAGACAGTTGGGCGGTCTCTGTTCATCAGACAGTTGGGCGGTCTCTGTTTATCAGACAGTTGGGCGGTCTCTGTTCATTAGACAGTTGGGCGGTCTCTGTTCATCAGACAGTTGGGCGGTCTCTGTTCATTAGACAGTTGGGCGGTCTCTGTTCATCAGACAGTTGGGCGGTCTCTGTTCATCAGACAGTTGGGCGGTCTCTGTTCATTAGACAGTTGGGCGGTCTCTGTTCATCAGACAGTTGGGCGGTCTCTGTTCATTAGACAGTTGGGCGGTCTCTGTTCATCAGACAGTTGGGCGGTCTCTGTTCATTAGACAGCTGATTTCTGTTATTGACTTTAGATCACATTTATGTTCCAGGCTTTCCACGCACTATCACATGTTCCCTAAATAATACATCTCTGGTGCCCATGAGCTTCAGTCTACGTGTCCCAGGAGACGGGAGAGGGGAGCCGAGCCTCACAAGTCACAGTCTCATCCTGGAGGAAAGGACGACGTCTTGGAGGAGACAGCACAACGGGGGCCCTAGGCCTCAGGAATTTACCATTACCCCTTACAAAGGCACCATCCGCTCCCAGGGTCTTCTAGACATAGAGGTACGCCACTGACTGAGACCCCTCACCCTGTAGTGTACACCTGAGCACTGGTCATACCACAGGGAGCTCAGCACAGGACAGGGTATATTACAGGACATGGTATATTACAGGACAGGGTGTATTACAGGACAGGGTATATTACATTACAGGGTATATTACAGGACAGGGTATATTACAGGACATGGTATATTACAGGACAGGGTATATTACATTACAGGGTATATTACAGGACAGGGTATATTACAGGACATGGTATATTACAGGACAGGGTATATTACATTACAGGGTATATTACAGGACAGGGTATATTACAGGACATGGTATATTACAGGACAGGGTATATTACATTACAGGGTATATTACAGGACAGGGTATATTACATTACAGGGTATATTACAGGACAGGGTATATTACATTACAGGGTATATTACAGGACAGGGTATATTACATTACAGGGTATATTACAGGACAGGGTATATTACATTACAGGGTATATTACAGGACAGGGTATATTACATTACAGGGTATATTACAGGACAGGGTATATTACATTACAGGGTATATTACAGCACATGGTATATTACAGGACAGGGTATATTACATTACAGGGTATATTACAGGACAGGCTATATTACATTACAGGGTATATTACATTAAAGGGTATATTACATTACAGGGTATATTACAGGACAGGGTATAATACATTACAGGGTATAATACATTACAGGGTATATTACATTACAGAGTATATTACAGGACAGGGTATATTACATTACAGGGTATATAACATTACAGGGTATATTACATTACAGAGTATATTACATTACAGGGTATATTACATTAAAAGGTATATTACAGGACAGGGTATATTACATTACAGGGTATATTACAGGACAGGGTATATTACATTACAGGGTATATTACAGGACAGGGTATATTAGATTACAGGGTATATTACATTACAGGGTATATAACATTACAGGGTATATTACATTACAGGGTATATTACATTAAAGGGTATATTACAGGACGGTATATTACATTACAGGGTATATTACAGGACAGGGTATATTACATTACAGAGTATACTACAGACTGCACAGGACAGGGTATATTACAGGGTGTTTGTGGAGGGGCACTTTCCTATGGACCACATTGAGTAGTGGGGCAGAATGAGGGCAATTCCTTATGATTAGCTGTGCTGTATAGAAATGGAGAGTTATTATACAAAGCTGTCAGAGATCCGGGTTCCTCCTATACTTTCACTAGGACCCATTCTTTACACCTTTTGCCCAATGCACACGTCTTGGCATCTCCCTACACCTAATCACAGTCCCTTCATGCCCATCAGACCACCCCACATGCCTGTCAGATCACTCACATGCCCATCAGACCACCCCACATGCCTGTCAGATCACTCACATGCCCATCAGACCTCCCCACATGCCTGTCAGATCACTCACATGCCCATCAGACCACCCCACATGCCTGTCAGATCACTCACATGCCCATCAGACCACCCCACATGCCTGTCAGATCACTCACATGCCCATCAGACCACCCCACATGCCTGTCAGATCACTCACATGCCCATCAGACCTCCCCACATGCCTGTCAGATCACTCACATGCCCATCAGACCACCCCACATGCCTGTCAGATCACTCACATGCCCATCAGACCTCCCCACATGCCTGTCAGATCACTCACATGCCCATCAGACCACCCCACATGCCTGTCAGATCACTCACATGCCCATCAGACCTCCCCACATGCCTGTCAGATCACTCACATGCCCATCAGACCACCCCACATGCCTGTCAGATCACTCACATGCCCATCAGACCTCCCCACATGCCTGTCAGATCACTCACATGCCCATCAGACCACCCCACATGCCTGTCAGATCACTCACATGCCCATCAGACCACCCCACATGCCTGTCAGATCACTCACATGCCCATCAGACCACCCCACATGCCTGTCAGATCACTCACATGCCCATCAGACCTCCCCACATGCCTGTCAGATCACTCACATGCCCATCAGACCTCCCCACGTGCCTGTCAGATCACTCACATGCCCATCAGACCTCCCCACGTGCCTGTCAGATCACTCACATGCCCATCAGACCTCCCCACGTGCCTGTCAGATCACTCACATGCCCATCAGACCACCCCACATGCCTGTCAGATCACTCACATGCCCATCAGACCTCCCCACATGCCTGTCAGATCACTCACATGCCCATCAGACCACCCCACATGCCTGTCAGATCACTCACATGCCCATCAGACCTCCCCACATGCCTGTCAGATCACTCACATGCCCATCAGACCACCCCACATGCCTGTCAGATCACTCACATGCCCATCAGACCACCCCACATGCCTGTCAGATCACTCACATGCCCGTCAGACCTCCCCACATGCCTGTCAGATCACTCACATGCCCATCACACCTCCCCACATGCCCATCAGACCTCCCCACATGCCCATCAGACCTCCCCACTTTTGCTTGCTAAAGCTATTTCTCCTAGTTACTTCCCTCCCAGCTGCCTCGGATCGCACACTGTGCTCCCTCCTCCTCCCTGCGTGATGCAGAGTCCTAGTTTCTGTATTATAACAAAGCAGAGATTAAATACAATTGGGAGTGTCCAGCTGAGGGCCGCTGGTGAAGGTTCACGAGCCTCCTGTTGCCCCCCACTGCCTAAGCACAATCCTAGTTGGAGAGACCTTCTCTAGAGGTTCAGGAGTAGACCGCCACCTTGTAATATGCTGAGTGGAACATCCAGGAGCACTGATAACAAACTAAGGTGTTTTGTGGTGTGCGTTTTGTAAATAAAATCCAATGTACTTCTGCAAAGCAAGGTTGCAAGCCTGTTATTCCCACTCTGCTGGCTCAGGTAGAGAAGCCCCTCCCTCCTAACATGGCATCTTGCTGCAGAGGAGAGAGCATGGTGGACATAGTTATATAAACTCTCCAGTTATGTGGCCGTTGGGTGGATGTAGTGTAGCCCTCCTGTCAGTCCTCCAGCTCCCGGTGAGCCTCACCTATTAGCTCCATGGGGGGACCGGTTTTAGAAAAAGGGGGGTTGTCCAATATTCTGTAACCTTCTTACCTTTAACATCTATTATGTATGTTGAGCTTTGGAGGAACACAATGTTTCTGAGAATGGAGAGGGGAATCCTGCCCAGAAAAGTTTGACATCCTGTGATAAACAACCTGCATGACTTATTTACTAGATGCCCTGTTTAATAATAAATGTGTGCAAAGCAGCTTTACAAGATGTGCCTTGTACCTGGGGATGACACAGAACCCAGGCGGAAGTGACAGCTGTTCTCTCTGCATTACCCGAGGCCACAGTTACTATCCCGGCACGTTATACGTACAGACAGCTGCTCTCTCTTCTACCTGTATCATTAGGTCCATTATCTATCTTTTCAGTCACACCAGCCCCCCGGCGCCCTCTTCCTGCTACTGATTCAGGTGACCTCACATGTGGAGGACAACCATCGCCAGCCGATAAATTACTAATAACCGCTGTGACTCTGCTGTCAGCATTTTCCTCTCCGCTCAGCAAAACTCTGTCCAACTCCAGGGAACAGTCTCTACCTGACCAGCTGTTTCCTATTTACTGTTTTATGTTCTCTGTATATTGTATTACTCTTCTCACGTCCTCTGCAGATCATCTCTATAGGTAGAACAAGACACTCTATAGAGAGGAATATACATATATCCAATACTATAAAACAGTTCCACCCTGAGTACTTATTCTGGTTCTAGGTCACCCTCTGCTCGAACCAGGTGAAGAAGTATGAGCTGGCCCTGGTGGTTGATGTGGATGGTATTGGAGATGATGTTCTGGCTTTGCCAATTGCTGCTAGGTAAATGAAACATTCAGTCTCTGTCCACTGTATCCCTGCCACATCCTGCCGCCAGTATACTGACCTTATTCGGCTGTACATAGGTGCCTGGTGCCCCCCCTGTATGTGGAAAATTTTGCTGTGAAATATAACCGCTGCCTCCTGCAATATCCGTATGAGAGGACCGTGACGTTGACCAACCCCAGCAACCTCCCGGGCTGTTACGCTCTTGTGCCACAGGTAACTTATTACTTTTAACATATTAGTTTTGCCCTGAAAGCCATCGTCGCTCTAAATTCCCCCTGCAAAGTCGCCGATATCAGACTTGCAGAAACCGATGCTTAATACATTTACCCCCTAGATTCAGAGCCAAGATTCTGTTCCTTCTCAATTAAATTTGAAGAACACATCTATAAGAGAGAGTCCTAGGAGCCCACCTTCTTCTCCTCCAGAATCGGTGGGTCTGCTCCACTTCAGATGCATGGATGAGAGGAATCAAGGAGTGAAGCAATATCACAGATCTCTTGAATTCCCCAAACAGAAGGTTCAGCTGTCTGATGAACAGAGACCGCTCAGCTGTCTGATGAACAGAGACCGCTCAGCTGTCTGATGAACAGAGACCGCTCAGCTGTCTGATAAACAGAGACCGCTCAGCTGTCTGATGAACAGAGACCGCTCAGCTGTCTGATGAACAGAGACCGCTCAGCTGTCTGATGAACAGAGACCGCCCAACTATTCACCACCAATCTTGTGTGAGACACAGGAAAGAGATTAGCTTTAGAAGAAGATATTCAATCTTTAGTCTGCACTGGAGTGGTCGTCCCAGTTCCCAGAAGAGCAAAGACAGTTGGTTTTTTAATCCAATCTTTTCCTAGTGCAAAACCAGATATGACACTTTGACCCACCCTGAACCAAAAGTCCCTAAAAAACCTTCTGTGTGTGAACAGGTTCCAGTCTCCAAGGTCAGTCATAAATGTTATCCTCCATGGACATGAATGACGCATACCTACATGTTTCTATCTGGGAAGGACATTTGGGTGTTCTCAGATATCCAGTCAAACACCTTCATTTTCAGTTTTAGGCTGTATCCTTCAGTCTGGCAACAGCACTGAGGGTGTTTACAACAATGATGGCGCCCATGGCCGCTCTTCTGGGATCCAGGAAAGACAGTAGTTCCCTAGATTACCTATCAGTGCGGGATTTTCATCCCCCCTTGAGACCCACTTACAGGTGACAGTCCAGGTGTTGGAATCCCATAGGTGGAATTAAACTATCAGAAGTCAAACCTGACTCCTGCCTAGTGAGTTATATATTGCCAGAGGAGCAGATGCTCACACTGCAGGGACTGATAAACAGGTATCAATTATGTTATGCATGCACCTAGGAAGAATGGTGTCCACCTTCAAGGTGGTGTAGTTTGTGTGGTTTCTCTTGAGGACATCCCAAATCAAAATTCTATCAAAGTGGACCGGATGGAACCACCGCCTGGCCAGCCAGTTCATCAGGCTGTCCTCTCGGTTATGTCAGTCTCTCTTCTGGTGGCTGAAGACAGACAATATCATCGAGGATCATCCCTTCACCATAAGGGACAGACCATCATAACTACAGATGCCGGCCACCAAGGATGGGGAGCTGTGATTCTGCACCTTCATCTGCCTCATTGGTCCTGGGAGGGGGCAAAACTTCCAATAAGAGTTGTAGAATTATGAGTGGTATTAAATGGTCTCATAAAGGGACAGGCTCTTGTTTAAGGGGAGGCCATTCAGATTCAATCAGACAATGCCATGACCATGGCTAATATAATTCATCAGAAGGCACCAAGAGCTCCCAGCCAATGAAAGAGACTGCCAAAATAATGCGCTGGGTGGAACAAAATATTCCAGCAATTTAAATGGTATCAGACTTCCCAAGTAGCCGTTCATCCCGGTGAATGATCTGTTCAAATCGTGGAGAGCTGGTTGTTGATGGTGTATGTGATGGATGTGTGTTTGCCAAAGATTAATATATTTGCTTTATGACATCCTTTCTATTCTATCCTATGGAACTATGTTAATTAATTACTGAGAGACCATTGTAGAAGGGATAGAGAAGGGGAGGAGCTTCTGCATTTATGCAGATTTTAAATGAAGTGCATCCTCCTGGACTAGCCCTCTATAGCCAGGGTAGCGGTGTCCCCCAGTGGAATCAGAGAAAGGGATTTAACGTAAGTGCAAAAATCCTGTTTTTCTGTCCACAATTTAATACAAACTATATGAATATCTCAGTAACAGGAATTTGTAAATATTCATTTTATGCAGAAGACCGATTCCTCCTCCAGAATCCTGTATTACAGCCCCAAAGCCAGCGGTATCATGGAGCCTCAGAGCAGTGTGGACGTGCCCATTGTACTGAAGGCCCAGGAGACCGGGGAGCAGTGCAGTGAGGCTCAGATTACAGTGTTTGGATCTACTGAGCCTCCCCTGGTAAGAGAGACGTGGTCTACAGCAGGCAGGGTCCATTTACCCCTTTATTTATTATTAACGTTTATTTATATATCGCCAGCATATTATGTAGCGATTGTGACCCCTCTAGAGTGTCCCAGGCACATACTGTAAATATTGTATATCGTTTTGATCACTCCGGTGCAAATCACACCTAAAAACAAACAGCCGTCATTTTACGGAGCTTTGACTAAGCCCCTACATTATAGGTGTCACATCTAACCATGTTCATCACATACCTTTGAATTAATCATTTACCCACTTGGTACTCAGAGCACATCACAAAATGTGCTGATACATAATCTGTCTACACAGACTGCTCCGTCCTTGCTGTGGCTCATCAGTGAAGGGAATGGGCCTTCTGCTCAGCATGATAAGCCATATATAGCTCACTGGGCACCTTTCTGACTGTGATATTATTACTTAGATACAGTCAGTAATAAGGAGGAGTTGTACAGCGTACTGTGACTGATATACTCTTTGTATCACCTCTGTTTACAGCCACTGGGTATGTGGCCCCTATCCTGCTCCGTTAATGCTGTATAATACCGTAACGTTGTCTTTTATTAGGAGATTGTCCTGTTCTGCATCGGGGAGGGGCCCATAGTCCATGTATATCCCAGTGAGCTGGACTTTGGGAACGTCCCGGTTCTGACTGATGTTTCCAGAACCCTGCAGCTGTGTAACCAGTCTCTGATCCCGGCACCTTTCCAGGCCACCATGGTAAGCACCGTTCAGCAGACATGTCACATTAAGTGGTGACTTATTACCTTAGTCCACGTGATGGGACATTGTATTTCCTCTGACATTTCTGTGTCATACTGGGACTGTGCTCATAGCTCCAAAATTCTCCGATCTGGGTTCCTATGGAGACTGGTAATTATACACCAGCCCTGAAGAGCTCTAAACACATTAATGAACACTTATGTCTAATAGGAAAATGTAAAAAAATTGTGAAATATTTACAATCCTCCTCTGGAGGCTTCAAACCACTTGTCTGTTATTAGTCCCAGCAGCAGATCAAGAGCCCCCAGCTGTAATCTGCCCCCCGTCTGTACATACCAAGGGTCACGCACATAGTATATCCCTCATTACACCCATCTGTACATACCAAGGGTCACACACATAGTATATCCCACATTACACCCCGTCTGTACATACCAAGGGTCACGCACATGGTGTATCCCACATTACACCCGTCTGTACATACCAAGGGTCACACACATAGTATATCCCTCATTACACCACATCTGTACATACCAAGGGTCACACACATGGTGTATCCCACATTACACCCATCTGTACATACCAAGGGTCACACACATAGTATATCCCATATTACACCACGTCTGTACATACCAAGGGTCACACACATAGTATATCCCTCATTACACCCCGTCCTGTACATACCAAGGGTCACGCACATGGTGTATCCCACATTACACCCATCTGTACATACCAAGGGTCACACACATGGTGTATCCCTCATTACACCCCATCTGTACATACCAAGGGTCACGCACATGGTGTATCCCACATTACACCCATCTGTACATACCAAGGGTCACGCACATGGTGTATCCCACATTACACCACGTCTGTACATACCAAGGGTCACGCACATGGTGTATCCCACATTACACCACGTCTGTACATACCAAGGGTCACACACATAGTATATCCCACATTACACCCATCTGTACATACCAAGGGTCACACACATGGTGTATCCCACATTACACCACGTCTGTACATACCAAGGGTCACGCACATGGTGTATCCCACATTACACCCATCTGTACATACCAAGCGTCACACACATGGTGTATCCCACATTACACCCATCTGTACATACCAAGGGTCACACACATGGTGTATCCCACATTACACCACGTCTGTACATACCAAGGGTCACGCACATGGTGTATCCCACATTACACCACGTCTGTACATACCAAGGGTCACGCACATGGTTTATCCCACATTACACCCATCTGTACATACCAAGGGTCACACACATAGTATATCCCTCATTACACCACATCTGTACATACCAAGGGTCACGCACATGGTGTATCCCACATTACACCACATCTGTACATACCAAGGGTCACACACATGGTGTATCCCACATTACACCCGTCTATACATACCAAGGGTCACGCACATGGTGTATCCCACATTACACCCATCTGTACATACCAAGGGTCACGCACATGGTGTATCCCACATTACACCCATCTGTACATACCAACGGTCACGCACATGGTGTATCCCACATTACACCACGTCTGTACATACCAAGGGTCACGCACATGGTGTATCCCACATTACACCACGTCTGTACATACCAAGGGTCACACACATAGTATATCCCACATTACACCCATCTGTACATACCAAGGGTCACACACATGGTGTATCCCACATTACACCACGTCTGTACATACCAAGGGTCACGCACATGGTGTATCCCACATTACACCACGTCTGTACATACCAAGGGTCACGCACATGGTGTATCCCACATTACACCCATCTGTACATACCAAGCGTCACACACATGGTGTATCCCACATTACACCCATCTGTACATACCAAGGGTCACACACATGGTGTATCCCACATTACACCACGTCTGTACATACCAAGGGTCACGCACATGGTGTATCCCACATTACACCACGTCTGTACATACCAAGGGTCACGCACATGGTGTATCCCACATTACACCCATCTGTACATACCAAGGGTCACGCACATGGTGTATCCCACATTACACCCGTCTGTACATACCAAGGGTCACGCACATGGTGTATCCCACATTACACCCATCTGTACATACCAAGGGTCACGCACATGGTGTATCCCACATTACACCCATCTGTACATACCAAGGGTCACGCACATGGTGTATCCCTCATTACACCACATCTGTACATACCAAGGGTCACGCACATGGTGTATCCCACATTACACCCGTCTGTACATACCAAGGGTTACACACATAGTATATCCCACATTACACCCATCTGTACATACCAAGGGTCACACACATAGTATATCCCATATTACACCACGTCTGTACATACCAAGGGTCACACACATAGTATATCCCACATTACACCCATCTGTACATACCAAGGGTCACGCACATGGTGTATCCCACATTACACCCGTCTGTACATACCAAGGGTCACACACATAGTGTATCCCACATTACACCCATCTGTACATACCAAGGGTCACACACATAGTATATCCCTCATTACACCCCGTCCTGTACATACCAAGGGTCACGCACATGGTGTATCCCACATTACACCCATCTGTACATACCAAGGGTCACACACATGGTGTATCCCTCATTACACCCCATCTGTACATACCAAGGGTCACACACATGGTGTATCCCACATTACACCCCATCAGATGGGGTCTAGACTCCACTACTGCTCCAGATAGATTGTCTTTCAGGCATTTTGAATTGCAATATACGTACATGTATAATGTGTTTATGTTACATAGTTTGTATATACAGAAGGTGAAACCCCCATTTTATAATCCTGACATTACCTCTGTTCAGCTGAGAACTATATATCGGTTTAACGGACACACTGATCATAGATACAAATTGCGCCAGTTCCCAGTGTATGATTTGGATTCTCTCCTTAGAGGCGGAAACGATCTTTGTGGCGCATAGAACCCAGCTGTGGGGAGATCCCGCCAGAAGGAGAGGTCCACCTGGCACTTGTAGCACATCTGGATGATACCATCGCTTTTAGAGACACCGTCCAGCTGGTTATTACCAACAGCAGCACCCACCTCATCCCGGTACATGCCACGGGCACCGGGACCACCATCGTCACTGACAGGGCATTCGCACCAGTGCTGAACCTTGGAGCCCATTTCAGGTAATAATGCTCCACTAGATTACAGATCAGCAGTAAGGAGATGTAGGGAGTCATCCCACCATATACTAATCACGTTGGGTAGTAACATTGTCTACAAGGAACATGAAGGTATTATAAACCATGAAGCAATACGTTCACTAGATACTATAGTAGAGATATGGTATCATATTGGGCAGGTGGCACAGTGGTAAGCATTGATGCCTTCTCTTCCTGGCTCTCTTTACCATGCGCAGCAGTCGGGCATCTCCTGGGCTCATGTAATGATTGTGTTTAGGTCTGGATAATGTGCATCTCCGTACCCAGCAATTGTCATGTGCCCGGGCACAGATGTCTGCGGGTGCCAGGTGCCAGCCTTTGTGTGCCGCGATGCAGAATCCTTCCTAGTCTCCGGTGTCAGTGGAAAGTGTATTGGAAATGAGTGTTTAAGTGGTTGGGGGCTGTCACGGAGGTTCAGGTTGCTATTCTCCTCTTCTAGCTCTTTTGTTGGGGGTTTCATCTGATACCAACCTCTTTGTGTGTTCTCTCAAAGGTTTATCCGATGATGGCAACATAATGCCAACATAAGATGCCACTTAACCTCCTTGTCCCTGGGCTGGGCTTCTGCTGCAGTGCACGAACAGAGCCTGGCGGACAGGGCTGGGACACACAGGGTTAATGAGGAGATGCGACATATCACTCCATGTCCCCTGCTGGGGCTCATTGTCAGCACCATTGTTATCTACCCCGCTGAGTATAATGGGCAGTAACTTCAGCTAAGCCCCTGCAGTAATACTAGAAGCCGAGCAGAGAGCGTGACCCCTGTCCGCCTCGCACACTCCGCTAACCGTCTATGTAGTGTTGTTATATAGAGGACCGACCTATGCCTCTGTCGCTGGTCATTCAGACCTCGCTGGATGGGTCCTAATATCTCTACAGGAGACCTGATGACACATTCGTACATATTAATATAACAACACAGGACCACTTGGACATCTCAAATAGTTTAATAAATTAATTAATAAATATCAGTCTGCCAGTAATTTGGACAAAACTGACCTTGAACTTTCTATCCTTCACCGTGTTTACTGCTTGTAGGACGGAGATAACTCCTTTGTTATTATATTTATATTATATACTTTCAGATTCGGGGTTCTCCCTTCCCACGTCTCCTATACATTTCTCTCTCACTATATGCAGAATGTGCACTCACACAAAGACCTGCACAGCCGTTTGTCCATCACTAGGTCACTGTGAGACGTCTCTGAGTGGTGGGACGTAGTCTCCTATATAGAATATATACTGTCCATCACTAGGTCACTGTCACGCCCGGGGACTTGTCTATACCCAGACTGGGTTTTGTCTCTGGAGCTGGCTGGTCTGAGGGGAAAAGAGCAAGTGCAGGTGGTGGCTGCTGAAAATTCGGGAGATAATATGAGTGGGACAGGAGACTGTCAGGAAGTCAAGAGGTGATCAGAAGACCAGACTGGAACCGGTACGCTTGGAACGGAATGGAATGAAACCGGAGTGGAAACGGAATGCTGGACCAGAACCAAAATGGAACGGAACCAGAATGGGGCTGGAACGGAAGCGGAATGCACTAACATGACCGGAATACTGAAACGGAAACGGAAACCCAGAATGGGCCCGGACTGGAACCCTAATGCCGGAATGGGTCTGGACCGGAACTGGAATGCCAAAACGGAACTTGAATGACGGAATATTGCTGAAACGGAATAAGGCAGGTACAGAACCAAATATCAAAATGGAAACGGGACAGAACCGGAATGATAAAACGGAACCAGAATGCGGAATGGAATTGGAGTGGAACCAGAATGCCAGAACGAAAGCGGAATGAGCCCGGAACAGCACCGGAATGAACCGGGAACGAAACTGGAACTGGCCCGGAACGCTGTGACGAGACCAGAACAAGCCTGGATATTCGGAACAGAACCGGAATGATCCCAGAATGCTGGTCCAGGAATGCCGGAATGGAACTGGAATGCTGGAACGGAACCAAAATGGTCCCGGAACGCAACCGGAATGCCAGGATGGAACCAGAATGATCCTGGACTGCTGGAACGGAACCGGAATTGAACCGGAATGAACCCGGAACGGTCCTGGAATGCGGGAACGGAATTAGAATGAACCCGGAATGATCCCGGAATGATCCCGGAATGCCGAAATGAAACCGGAATGCCAGGTCATAACCGGTACGGAACCGGAATGGTCCCGGAACGGACCCGGAATGCCGGAATGGAACCGCAATGCCAGAATGGAACCAGAATGGTCCCGAAATGCCAGAATGGAACTGGAATAGTCCCAGAACGGAACCCTGTAACTGAACCGGTATGGTCCCAGAACAGAACCGGAACACCAGAACGGAGCCGTAATGGTCACGGAACGGAGCCGGCTTGGTCCAGGAACCAGAGCGCTGGAATGGTGATGGACCCGGAACAGAAACTTAACAAAAAAGGAATGCTGTTTCGTTACAGAATAAATAGACACAAATCGCGAATCAGATTGAGCCAGGAACAGCACTGTAATGGACCAGAATGCCAGAACGGAATCGGAATACCGGCACGGAACCGGAATTACGGAATTAGCCTGACTGGTACCGGAATGCTGGAATGGAACCGGTGCAGAACCAAAATGCCAGAATGGGACCGGAATTCAGGGTTCGGAATGTAACCAGAATGCTGGAACAAAACCTGAATGGCAGAGCTGGAATGGAATGCTGGAACCTGAATACCGGAATGGATCTGGAATGCCGGAACCAGAATGTGGGAACAGAACTAGAGTGCCAGAAAGGAGAACAGAATGCTTGAACAGAGTTGACTGAATCCATGATAGCAGCAGATGGATCTCTGGAGTGGAGACATCTGAGACCAGCAGAGCTTGCGGACCACAGGGTCAGCAGCCTGAGAGCCTGGTGCGTGACAATAACCCCCACCCCCCTCTTTGTTGGTGGACCCTGGGCACCTCTTGGGCTCAAAGGGAATTTTGCATGGAAGATATGGACTAAGTGTGGAGCACACAGAAGCTTCAATCCAGGCTTGTTCTTCTGGACCATCGATAAGATGTCATGATGAATCTGTGAATCGAGCATCCTTTCTAGTTCATGTTCAACTCCTCGTTGAGTTTGGATTTAGGAGACTTAGGGAGTGTAGAATGTAACCTAATCTAGATCAAACTTTTCAACAAGGATTTGCAACTTGCTGCTCTATGGAAAGTGGATCATGAATACTTCATAGATAAAGTGCTATCACCAGCAGAAATCTGGCCTTTTATACATATCCTTCAAATATGCAAAATTCCCTGCCGAATGCCATGCAGGGAGAACCGTCTGGACCATCAGTTCAACATAGCTTGAGAGAAATCTTTCAGAATCAGTGGGGCTTGTTTTTTATTCCCTCCCTCGAGCACAGTTTTTGCTCTTATGCCCTTCCACGGAAAGATTTCTGTTCTCCCAGAGCTCGTCTTAGGACACCTGCATTACGGTTTGACAAGTATAGTACTTAAAATACTATCACCAGCAGGTTCAATAGCAGAAGGAAGAAGCTAGGATGAAGACCATAGACCGTGAAAAAGGGTGTAGATCCAGAGGAGGAGTGGTACTGATTATTGTGGGAGAATTCTGCCCAGGGTAAAATTTCTTTCCAGTTGTCTTGTGAAGATGAGACAAATATACGAAAAAAAGTTTCTAAGTCCTGATTCACCCTATCAGTTTGACCGTTTGGGGATGAAAGGAAGACGAAAACCTGAGCTTCACTTGGAGAGCTGAACACAAAGACCGATAGAACTTGGCCATGAACTGGACCCAACAATCGGAGATTATTTCTGAAGGCAAGTCATGAAGCCTGAAATTTCCAGAATAAGCAATTGAGCCAGTTTTGGAGCAGAGGGTAGTCCAGTGAGAGGAATAAAATGGTCCATAGATAGATGAGTCCAGGCTTGGTGTGAAATAGACAGTGGTTGAAGGTGACGGATGAGGTATTTTGTGTTGAGCACATTTGAAACAGGAAGCTATGAGCTCTTGGATGTCCTGCTTCAGAGTAGGCCACCATTAGGATGAATTTAATTTGTTTTGAACTCCAGGATGTCCAGAGAAACAGGAAGCGTGGGCCCATTGAAGTTATTTTTTGCAAATTGCTGGAGTGAAAATGTTCCCTGGAGTTGGGGTAGGGACAATATTGGTGGTGGAAAAGGACACAGGATTGATTATGGAAGCTCATTGAATGAGGCAAAGATCCTCATCTTGAACGAGAAAGTGCATTTCTGGGATCCTGGATGATAAGTTACCTTGAAGTCCAACCTGGAAAAGAACAAATCCCATCTAGCTCGTCTTGGATTGAGACACTGGGCTGACTTTAGATACAGAAGATTTTTATGATCTGTGATAACAGAGATATGATATTTGGCACCTTCCAACAAATATCTCCATTCTTTCAAAGCCAACTTGAAGGCTAATAATTCTTGATCTCCTATGGAGTAGTCTCTCTCTGCCGGCAGAAACGCTGGAATAGAACAGCATCTACATCCAGGATGAAAGGTCGGGACATATCTGGCTGGTGAAGAACTGGGTCAGAAGTGAAAAGCTGTTGATGCCGCTTTGGCCTCTTGAGACCAATTGTTTTTAATGAATTTTCTGTAATAGTTTACAAACCCCAGAAAGCATTGGAGCACATTGAGAGTGGTTGTAAGGGGCCATTGCGAATTACCTTAAGCTTCTCTGGGTCCATCTGTAGATCAGCACCAGATATAATATAACCTAGGAAGGAGATGGATGGTACTTCAAAGGTGCATTTCTCCAATTTACCAAAGAGCCGGTTGGTACGGAGTCGTGAAAGACCCTCTTTGACGTGGGCATGATAAGATTACAGATTGTTGGAGAAGATAGGAATGTCGTCCAAGTAGACAACTGTTTTGTAGAGGAGGTCGTGGAAAATTTCATTGACATAGTGCTGGAAAACTACTGGGGCATTGCTCAGTCCGATTAGCATGACAAGGTACTCGTAGTACCCGTTACGAGTGTTAAAAGCTGTCTTCCATTGGTCCCCTTCATGAAATTTTAAGCCCCTCTCAAATCTAGTTTGGTGAAGATGGTGGCACCTCTGACACGATCAAAAACTTCCATGAGAAGCGGCAAAGGGTAGCGATTTTTAATGTGATATTGTTCAAACCTCCTATAGTCAATGCAGGGGCGGAGCCCCCATGTTTTTTCTCAACAAAAACGAAGCCTGCATCAGCAGGTGAGGAAGACGGACAGATAAACCAAGGTTTTCCTGGATATATTCCGACATGGACTTGGTCTTAGGGAGAGAGAGTAAGTACCCACCAGGAGGCATTATCCCTGGAATAAAATCTATAGGACAATTCCACTCCTGATGTGGTGGTAAGGAATCAGCACCAACTTTATTGAAGACAACAAAGAAGTCTCTGTAAGATAAGGAAGGGGAAGTTCTTGACCAGGGAAGACTGTGGTTCTAAGTGGTATAACACGCTGAAGGCAGGAGTCCTTACAAGATGCACTTAGTCCAGTCAATCTGGGGGTTATGTATCCGGAGTCAAGGCAGACCTAAAACTAAGGAATGTGAGGCTTCAGGAATGATGAGAAGCTCTAACAATTCTGATTGCAGAGCCCCCACTCTAATCTTGAGAGGGAGTGTCCGATGAGATGTGACTTCCTTCCGCTGCCGTGATGTAGAAAGGTCTGAGTAACGGCTCCTTGGGTAGCCACAAATCTTGAACCACCTTTGCGGCAATGAATTTTCCAGCGGCACCAGAATCAAGAGCAGCTGAGCAGTTCTTGGTTCGCTGAGCATGTTCAGGAGTGATTGGTAGTACACAATCAGATTTTGGTGGAGCAGTATTAACTACTCCTAACCTGGCTTCTCCGCCACAGATTAGGAGCGGGAGTTTCCTGGGCATTTGGGGCTCCTGGAGCTGCACAGTAGAGGCATAAATACTCTGACGTTCCTTCTCGTTTAAATGAGAGCGATTCACCTGCATGGCCATCATTAGATCACTGGGAGAAGTCTCTGAGTGTTGGAGCCATAATCTTTATGTGGACTATGTAATAATTTAAAATAACTAAAATGTGCAGCTTTATGTGACTATTTTCTTGACACGTTTGTTAGTATTTTATACTCTCTGTGTAATAAAAGATTCATCTTCATACAGTGTCGGTCCCTGCCGCTATCACTTCTCTATGACCAACCATGGCCGCCGTACCCACCAGCTATACTGGATGACTGAAGGATTTCCTCAATTCCGCAAACGACAACAGCTCCCAAACCTGAAACCTCGGGGCCCACAATCTGAGTCACAGGGTCCTGTCTTCAGACTGTCCCCATCACGCATGGAGGTGCATCCAGGGCAGACAGTGGATGTGGTGCTAGAGGGGTCCTCAGACATTCCAAAGGCAAGTATTAGTCATATTAGTATAGTGTTAGAGAGGGATACTCAGGTATTAGTCATATTAGTATAGTGTTAGAGAGGGATACTCAGGTATTAGTCACATTAGTATAGTGTTAGAGAGGGATACTCAGGTATTAGTCACATTAGTATAGTGTTAGAGAGGGATACTCAGGTATTAGTCATATTAGTATAGTGTTAGAGAGGGATACTCAGGTATTAGTCATATTAGTATAGTGTTAGAGAGGGATACTCAGGTATTAGTCATATTAGTATAGTGTTAGAGAGGGATACTCAGGTATTAGTCATATTAGTAAAGTGTTAGAGAAGGATACTTTGATATTGGTAGTACTAGTATTGTAGGGAAGCAGTATTATTATTATTTATGTATGGTAATGAATGGTAACTTGTTTGGGTTCCTGCGCAGTTTAATTTAAGGTGTCACTGATACTGCTCTATATAAACATGTTGTCTGTAGCCTGACATGTACATTATGTTGTCGCTTCCCTCACGTGTACATTGCATGTTCTTTGCATGACAGCTGGTGAAGGAGAGGCTGCTGGGACAGGCTATCATCGGGAAGCAATCTGGGAAGGAGACCATCATGACTGTGGATGTCATCTGTGAATTCATTGCTCCTGTCCTTGACCTGTCCACCAGGAATCTGCACTTCTGTGTGGAGAAGGTGACCACCCCCTTCCCATTACCGATCCCTTCTACCGGCTGTGTCTCTCCTTCTATCAGTGTTACCCCGTGTGTTTTCCAGGAACCCGAGGAGGAGCTGAGAGAGAAGTACGAACCAGTGTTACTGAGAAACGTTTCTTCATTAGCACTAACATTATTCCTGTCCGTGAACGCCCCGTTCTCCGTCTGCCCGAGCGACGCCGTCCAGGATGAGGACATGCAGGTAATAATATACCAGATGTGTGTGTGGGTGATGAGTAACTCATGCTGTGACGTTATAACATCACATATGACAGTGAGGACCTGGCAGAGATGGAGACACAACTATAGAATTGTTGTCAGAATTACTCTGTGGAATTGATGATGCCTACCAGCAGTTGGCGCTACTGAGTACTGAGGCGCGGAGTCTAACACCCCCCTGGTTTTCACCAGGAACCCCCGCAAGGAGGTATGGACTTCGCTGCAAGGGACGCGCAGGTCGCGGCCCTCAGTATCAGTCAGCTGGCGAGGTAACAATTGAGGCAGCGGTGACAGCCCACCAGGATGCAGGATGGAAGAGTAGTCAACAAGCCGGGTCACAACCAGAGGAACGGATATAGCCAAATCAGAAGCAGGAGAATGGTCAGGAAGCCGGGTCAATACCAAATATCAGTCTAAGCCAGAATCAGGAACCGAAGGAGAAGTCAGGAACAAGCCGGGTCAGAATCCAAGTAACAGCAACACAGGAACAAATGCTGGAGCAAGGCTGAAGACCAAATACTCTGGCACTAGACATGTGTCAGAGGCTGCTTTATATACCCTAAGGTGCCTCCTGATAGGGTTAGGGAGATTTTGGCGGTAACACATGCTGGCTGCAGACAGGTGAGCAGAGATAGCGTCCTGCTGCTAGGCAACAGGACGTGATTGCTTGGAAGGTGCAGGCGTCCGTCTCCTACCCCAAGTGTCAGTGCAGAGACGGCGCCTGACAGTACTCTCCCCTTTCTTCTTTTTCAGGGCTTGCAAGGTCGCCTCTCTCTCCTTCTTGAATTTGGCCAATAAGCGAGGGGGTCATAACTCTTCTAGTCAACAAGATATTGGTGGCGAGCCCTGGAGATCCGGAAATCCAGAATCTGACTGATCTCATATTCCTCCCCATGATCAGTCTTTACTGAGACCGGGGGTGGGGTTCTTTTGACAAATCTGTTGAGAACAAGGGGTTTAAGTAGAGCAATATGAAACACATTGTGAATCTTGAGTGATGGAGGAAGAAGGAATTTGAATGTCACAGGATTTATAACCTGAGTGATTTGATACATGCTCCTGGTTATTATGAGCAAACTCTGCCCAACACAAGAAACGACTCCATTCAGCCTGATTACCCGAAGAGTAGGTCCTGAGAAATTGTTCCAAGTCTTGGTTGACCCTCTCCGTTTGGCCGTTGGTTTGAGGGTAGTACCCTTAGGAAAACTTTAGATTGACCCCCAACTCTTTGCAGAATGATCTCCAGAACTTGGACACGAACTGTACACCTCTATCCGAGATAATATCCTGGGGACAGCCGTGAAGACGGAAAATCTCCTTGATGATGAGGTTAGCAAGGATAGAAGCCGAAGAAAGTCCCTTGAGAGGTATGAAATGTGCCTACTTGGAAAATCTATCCACTACCACCCAGATAGTATTGAATCCATGGCTAGCTGGTAAATCGGTGACGAAATCCATAGAAATACTAGTCCATGGTCTCTCTGGAATAGGAAGTGGTACCAAGGGTCCTGCAGGAGACTGCCTAGGTGTCTTGTGTCTGGCACAGATTCCACAAGCGGCAACATAGGCCTTAACGTCCGCCCGGATAGAGAGCCACCAATAATGCCTAGAAATCAACGAGAAGGTCTTCTTGACACCCGCATGGCCGGCAAACAGAGAATCATGGGCCCACTTGAGAACCTTAGGCCGAAGCCTGGAAGTGAGAAAGGAGCGACCCGGAGGAGGAACCTTGGTTGAGGTTCTAGTGAGGGCCACAATGGTAGTAGGGTCCAAGATGGTTTTGGGGGTGGGGGGCGGGTTGAAGATCTCTATCATCAAATGACCGGGAGAGAGCATCTGCCCTGATATTCTTAACCCCAGGTCGAAAGGTCAAAATGAGGTTAAAACGGGCAAAAAACAAGGACCAGCGGGCCTGACGTGGGTTCAGACACTGAGCTGTTTGCAAGTACGTTAAGTTCTTGTGGTCTGTATAGACAGTAACAGGATGCTCTGCCCCCTCAAGCAAATGTTTCCACTCCTCTAGGGCTGTTTTGATGGTCAATAATTCTTTATCCCCGATACCGTAGTTTAATTCACTGGGGGGAAATCTTCTGGAGCAGAAACCACAGGGATGAAACATTCCATCAGAATCTTTCTGTGAAAGAATGGCTCCTATGCCAATGGAGGATGCATCAACTTCAAGAAAGAACGGCCGAGAGAAGTCAGGTTGTAGCAAAATAGGGGCGGAGGAGAATGCCCTCTTTAATGACTGAAAGGCACTGAGGGCTTCGGCAGACCATGATTTTGCTGCTCCCTTGCGGGTGAGAGCAGTAATGGGAGAAATGAGAGTCGAGAAGTCCTGGATAAAGTGCTGATAATAATTGGCGAAGCCAATAAAGCGTTGGATCGCCTTAAGACCCAATGGTTGCGGCCAATTGAGAATGGCAGCCACTTTCCCAGGATCCATGGAAAGACCAGCACCGGACACAATATATCCCAGGAAGTGGACCTGAGATGCTTCAAAGACACACTTCTCCAGCTTGCAGTAACGGTGGTTGGAACGCAGTCGAGAGAGAACCTCCTTGACGTGACCTCGATGGGATTCTAAGTCCCTGGAGAATATAAGTATGTCGTCCAGATAGACAACGACTGAGAGATAGATTAGGTCTCGGAAGATGTCATTAATGAACTCCTGGAAGACCGCTGGGGCATTGCAAAGGCCAAAAGGCATCACCAGGTATTCATAGTGGCCATCCCGAGTGTTAAAAGCAGTCTTCCATTCATCGCCCTCACGAATCCTAATCAAATTATAGGCGCCCCTGAAAATCGTGGCACCTTTGATCCGATCGAATAACTCAGAAACCAGGGGTATTGGGTACCTGTTCTTCATGGTAATGGCATTGAGCAGTCTGTAGTCGATGCATGGTCTTAGAGAACCATCCTTCTTCTTTACAAAAAAAAATCCTGCATCGGCAGGTGAGGAAGATTTTATAATAAATCCTCGTTCGAGGTTTTCAGATACATACTCGGTCATGGCTCGAGTCTCAAGAAGGGAAAGAGAGTACGTTCTACCACGAGGAATTTTCTCTCCAGGAATAAGTTCAATGGAACATATCACAAGGACGGTGGGGTGGAAGCGTCACAGCGGCAGTTTTACTGAAGACATCCACGAAGGCAGCGTATTCAGATGGCAACCCAAGACTGGGTATAAGAGCGTGACACCTAATAGGCAGGGTCTTGAGGCATCGATCAGTGCAGAGCGGACCCCAGGAAGTAACTTGAGCACGTTGCCAATCAAATTGGGGTGAATGGTCCCTTAACCAGGGTAGTCCTAATATTACAGTCTGTGGAAAGACTAGAAATGAGATCCATTCAAAATGGAGGAGACCAACTTGCAGACGGATCGGCCGGGTGGCCTGAGAGATAGATCCATTGGCCACTCTGTTACCATCCACCGCTGTCAGAACCAAGGGTTGCAATAATGATTCCAGGGGTAGATGAAGGTTAGCTGCTAAGGATGCAGAAATAAAGTTTCCAGCTGCCCCCGAATCCACGAAGGCCTGAAGGGAAACCGGACCCTAGGAAGCATGGATGATGATGGGCATCAAAAAGTCAGTTTTGTCTGGAGAATTGGGGGAAGATGTACTCAGTCCTAGACCGGCCTTCCCGGCACCGACTAGGATCTGGCATTTCCCGGTCTCTTGGGACACTGTGATAGAATGTGAGAGGGGTCAGCGCAGTAGAGGCATAGATGGTTTTTAACCCTTCGTTCCCGTTCTTCCACAGTTAGGCGAGAACGCCCGATCTGCATTGGCTCCTCAGGCAGAATTGGTAGGTTCTGAAAAGTGGGAGCCAAGCATGGACTAGCCCGGCGAGATTGTTCACGTTCCTGATTACGCTCCAGAAACCAGATATCGACCTTGATGCATGAAGAGATCAGATCATCTAGGGTAGCTGGTAAATCCCTGGAGACCAACTCGTCCTTGATCCGATCTGTCAGCCCCTGCCAGAAGGTAGCTACAAGGGCCTCATTATTCCAGTTTAGTTCTGAGGCGAGAATCCTGAACTGAACCGCGTACTGACCCACGGGAAGGCTTCCCTGACGTAGCTTTAGAATGCAGTAGGCTGCAGAAGCAACTCGACCAGGCTCATCGAATACTTTTCTGAAGGTTTGTATGAAGGAAGACGAATTTTGTAACAGGGGGTCATCATGCTGCCAGAGAGGAGAGGCCCAGGCAAGCGCTTGATCCGTGAGTAGCGAAATAATATATGCCACCTTGGCTCGTTCTGAAGAAAAATGTTCTGGTGATAGTTCGAACTGGATAGCACATTGGTTGAGAAACCCTCTGCACTTTCTAGGATCACCACCGAATTTGTCGGGAGGTGGGATGCGAATCCCTCCAGTAGGATTAGGTGCAGCTGAAACAGGAGAGCCGACAGTGGTGGGTACGGGAGCAACAGATACTCTGGGCGGGGTCAGGGTTCTCTGGAGGGTATCCATGTGTGTAGCCAATCCCTGAAGGCACTGCAGGAGCTGAGTCTGGTTAACCTCTTGTTGATCAACTCGGCGAGTCAGGTGCTGCAGGACGTCACCGGTGCCTTCGGCATTTGACGTGGCCAGAGTATACTGTCAGAATTACTCTGTGGAATTGATGATACCTGCCAGCAGTTGGCGCTACTGAGTACTGAGGCGCGGAGTCTAACACGCCCCTGGTTTTCACCAGGAACCCCCGCAAGGAGGTATGGACTTCGCTGCAAGGGACGCGCAGGTTGCGGCCCTCAGTATCAGTCAGCTGGCGAGGTAACAATTGAGGCAGCGGTGACAGCCCACCAGGATGCAGGATGGAAGAGTAGTCAACAAGCCGGGTCACAACCAGAGGAACGGATATAGCCAAATCAGAAGCAGGAGAATGGTCAGGAAGCCGGGTCAATACCAAATATCAGTCTAAGCCAGAATCAGGAACCGAAGGAGAAGTCAGGAACAAGCCGGGTCAGAATCCAAGTAACAGCAACACAGGAACAAATGCTGGAGCAAGGCTGAAGACCTAATACTCTGGCACTAGACATGTGTCAGAGGCTGCTTTATATACCCTAAGGTGCCTCCTGATAGGGTTAGGGAGATTTTGGCGGTAACACATGCTGGCTGCAGACAGGTGAGCAGAGATAGCGTCCTGCTGCTAGGCAACAGGACGTGGTTGCTTGGAAGGTGCAGGCGTCCGTCTCCTGCCTCAAGTGTCAGTGCGGAGACGGCGCCTGACAATTGTGTTGTTTTAGTGAACATGTCTCTGTTCTGTCTTCTTCTACATGTGATATCTGTGAACGGTATCTGGACTAATCTCTCTCCCCTCCAGAGACCTCTGTACCTGGAGACTGGCCAGGAGAAGGAGCTGATCATCAGATTCGACCCAACTTTCATTGATGATCTGCAGAGCCGAGTACTAGAAGAGGTTCTGTCCATCCGATATGCAGAACACCCGCACACGGACTATATCACCCTGCGGGGCGAGGTGCACTTCCCAAACCTTCACTTTCCTTCTACAGAGGTCCACTTTGGATGTATTCTCAATGACACAGAGAGCACCCATCAGCTGGAGGTGACAAACTGCAGCCCGCTAGCGGTTCAATACCGCTGGTCCTTTGTGACAGACAGCTACCAAATCAGGTATATTATCACCATTCCATGCGCCACCATATTAAGGGGAATGATCAATACATCTAGATCTGGTTCTGATTAGAATAAATTAATATAAACATGACTGGAGAAGTGAGGTCATGTTACTGAGGCTGACAGCTCCGATTGGCCAGCCTGATCCATTGGTGATGTTAAATAATAACCACATAGAATGTTGTGTGTTTTATTCTGCAGTTCCAGTGGGAGATTTCAGAAACCAGCAGTTATTGGCCACGGCATGATCAGCAATGGGATCTCAGGATGTAGTCTAGACACAGAAGATGTGGCCGGTCCAGCTGACAGGTGGGCATTACACTCAATATAATGGACACAATATGCTCACGTCTCTGCTCTTTACTTTAATTACGTCCTATAGTTTCATTATTTTAGCCATGTCTATCCATGAATACCTATGACAAAAGGGTGTGTGTGCAAATCACATTCATGTAAATAAATCCTGTTTTATTGATGGTTGAAAGATGTTATCCCTTCTTATTTAGTCCTGAATTCACAGTATGTGCTCCGTCCTCCCCAAAGGTAGGTACATGCTATAGTCTGGGCTGGTCACCGCTAATGTAGAGGGATAAGAAGACTGGGTCCGCCTCATCAAAACCAGCACCAGACTCTATAATAGGGAGACACACATCGTGGGGACCTCCTGTCATAATTTGACACCAGCATGGGTTGTAATTCCTCAGGGAAATCAGGCCCACAAATAACATGAGCCCACCCAGGGCATACCACCCTGCCACATTATGAATTAGGGACCCCACACTGCAGCATAGCCTTGCGCTGGTTGACAGTTTTGTAGGGGGACCTAATGCTTGTTGTCTCAGTAATTGCACTGGGTGGGGGCAGGGTAGGCGAGGGGTATGCATTTAAAAATACATAATAATGTAAAACTGGAATTATATTTTACTGGCCAGAATAATTGGCATGTATCTCCAATGAGAAACGTCTATAATAACTTTCCCTCTTTCTTTATAACATTCCATGTTTTATAACATCACTGCTCAATCCACAGGCAAAATGGACTCCATACCTTAGGAGCAAATGACTCTACTGCTGATTCCTTTTCGCAAGACCACCCACTGGACTCCCACACAGAGGTAGCGTTAACATGTCCCTTTACTGTCTTCTACTGTGCAGTCTCTTCACTGAATGTTTCATTTCATGTTCTCTTTTATTTGTTTCACTTCATTGTTGTGTCTCCTTTCTTTAATACTCTTTATCCTTTCAGATCAGTGTCTTCTACTCCGATATCTTTATCCTTTCTGATCAGTGTCTTCTACTCCGATGTCTTTATCTTTTCAGATCAGTGTCATCTACTCCGATATCTTTATCCTTTCAGATCAGTGTCCTCTCCTCGGGTCTCTTTATCCTTTCAGATCAGTGTCCTCTACTCCGATATCTTTATCCTTTCAGATCAGTGTCCTCCCCTCGGATCACTTTATCCTTTCAGATCAGTGTCTTCTCCTCAAATCTCTTTATCCTTTCAGATCAGTGTCTTCTCCTCAAATCTCTTTATCCTTTCAGATCAGTGTCCTCTCCTCGGATCACTTTATCCTTTCAGATCAGTGTCTTCTCCTCAAATCTCTTTATCCTTTCAGATCAGTGTCCTCTCCTTGGATCTCTTTATCCTTTCAGATCAGTGTCCTCTCCTCGGATCTCTTTATCCTTTCAGATCAGTATCGGAGGCTGATCCAGAGTCCATAAGAACTCTGGAGGCCCTTCCATTTTCTGGTGGCATCCTCTTTGGTCCTGAGTTGGAAACAATTATCAATCTGGCCATCAGTTCCTCCCTGTTGATGCACCCAAACAGACGGTGAATAGGTTTCGGTCCTTTCAACCTTCAGGAAGAACTTGAGTCTTGTCCTAGGGGACAGTTCTCAGCTTCAGGCGTGGTCTGGTAAGAGACCAACCGCGAAAGTATGAGAAGCTGTCAGATGTCTTTGGTGGGAGCTTGTCTCCTTCTACTCAGGGACCACTCAGGATTCCTATGTGAGAGAATCATGAATCGTGGCTGCATCCTAGATCTGTTGAAGCCCCCTCCCCCCTCCCCCTCACTACAGGTATTTCTATAAACAATTTAAACGGACATGAAGGACTTTCACAGGATCATCACTATCCCAAAATATCAGAAAGGTTGAGTTTTTATTCAAACCCTTTTCTGGTCCTAAAAACATTTTTTGAACCTGAAAGACTTGAAGCTCCGTGTTCAATATGGAGTCGCTGAGATCTTTGATAAACATTGAGGAGAAAAGTGTTTCTGGTGTCCTCGGACATTAAAGACACATATTTACTTGTACCAGTGTCTCCTTAGATTTGCAGTCCGATTTCAGCATTACCAGTTCCGTATCCTTCCCTTTAGCTAATAGCTGCACCAAGAAATATTACGAAAGTTATGGTGGAAATGACAGCTCTCTTGAGAACCAGAGGATTAAATATAATTCAATACTTGGACAACCTGCTAATCAAACCAGATTCTTCTGCAGTTTTCTAGGATCACGCTCAGATGACAACCTGGATTTAAAAATCCCATGGGTGGCTCTTGTATTATCTTATCCGACCAGTGGATGATTTTTCTAGGACTTCTATTCAATACTGTTCAGCAAAGAGTATTCTTACCAGAGGTACAGAAACTACTAAAGTCTCTGTTAGTTGCCAAATGGATCTCAATTCGACTGGGCATGAGAATCCTGGGAAAAATGGTGTCAACCTTCGAGTCGTTTGGTCACTTCCACTTAAAGGAGTTCCAAATAGAACTAGTGACAAAGTGGAACAAATCTTATCTCAGCCAGTTCATCAAGTTGTCCTCAAAGACTCATTCAACAAGGACAACCTCTCCAGGAGTCAATCATGTGGGACTGGACAATTGTCATCACACATGGCAATCTACAGGGCTAGGGGGCGGTGACCCTGCATTACCTTCTCCAAGGTAGGTGGTCCCAACAGTAAGCAAATAATGTTCTCCAGCTCAGGGCAATCTCAAATGCTCTTGTCAGGTCTCAACCATTTCTAAAGGGAAAGCAAATTAAAATGATATCCAACAGTGTTACAGTGGTGGCATATATCAATCATCGAGGAGGAATATTCATGTGATCTTAGAATTGGCAGAAATGAACTACATCCCACAGAAGTATTCCTTCAACTAGTCAAAAGGTGTAGTCAACTGGATGTTGACATGAAGGCATTTTGCTTAAACCACAAAGTAAACTGTTACTGTGCTAGAATAAGGGGTCCAAGAGCTAGCATTCGCCATGTTGGTTCTGTGGAACTTTCATTTGCTTCACATCTTCCCTTGGTAGCAATAGCTACAAAGGGTTCTAAAAACATTGAGAAAAGAAAAGGTCCAGGTTATCATGTTGCTCCAGATTGGCCAAGGACGTCCTGCCATGCTGAAACTTTAAAGAGGGCAAGAGGTCTGTCATGGAACTTTGTGCTGAGATGGGATCTGTTACACCAATTTCCATTCCATCATCATAATTTATGTTAACTGGCTGTAACGGCGTGGCTGTTGAACCCATGATTTTGAAATCTAAAGGTCTATCTGATAGGGTAATGGAACCAATGCTGAAAGCTAGAAAGCCATTTTCAGCTAAAAACTACCATAGAGTTCGGATGATTTACAGAAGAAAGGTCTGTCCACTTCTTCCTTTAAATTGCAGAGATTGCTTCAGTTTTTACAGGAGGGACTGGTGAACAGCTTAAGACTTAGCTCCTTAAATGTGCAGGTTTCAGCTCTGTCAGTTTTTTGTAGAAGACTGGCACTAGTCCTGGATTTTTCAGACTTTTCTGCAAGGAGTTCTGCATATCCAACCAATATATATTCCTCCCATTGTGCTGTGGGATCTTAACCTTGTTCTACAGGCCTTCCAGCATCCCTCGTTTGAACCTTTAGATTCCAGAGAGCTACATTTTCTTACTTGGTAGATATGATTTTACTAGCCATTTCCACGGCAAGAAGAGTCTCTAAGTTAGTTTCTTTTGCACATCTCCTTTCATTGTTTCTCATGATAACAGGGCAGGTTTATGTACTAAGCCTTCATTCCAACCAAACTATATCATGATATAGTCATCCCTAGATTCAGGATCCACCAATCTTCAGTGGTAGAAGTTTTCATTCTTCTGCTGGATGTGGTCAGAGCACTTACAATTTATATAGATAGAGCTGCTACCTTCCGTAAGACAGAGGACCACCTAGTCCTCTACAATTCTTAGAAGAGAGGTTGGCCTGCAACCAAGCAATCTGTTGCTAGATGGATTGCCTCAGTAATTACACATTACAGCAGTTCTGCCTGTTCATGAGAGCTGTTTCCAGCAGTTCTGCGAGTGCCTGACGAGCAGCACGGCATGTGGACCCGGCAGAACAGTTGTGTTGTGTGTAATGTTTTTGCATCCAGGGACACTGGTTTTGGGAGCAGTAACATCAGAGCGTTCCCTCCCTTTCGGGCAGTTTGGGAACTCCCCATCGTTCCGGTGTCTCCTAATGGAAGTCCGGGAAAAAAGTATTTTGTACAATAAATGCATTTCTCAATGTCCATCGGGGGACACTGGACGCCCACCCATGGGAGGTTCTGCCTTTGGTCCTTGTTTGATTTTAGTGGTCTATGCTTCAGGGCACTTGGTCATCTTGATTGTTTTCTCTCCCTCCCCCTGTTTATCTTTTACTCTGCTTCTAATTTGGTGATTGGTTAGAAAATAACTGACACCTTCCTGCAGGGGATATAGAGAGACGAGGAGCTTACACTTCATCAAGTTTTCCTTAAAGTACCCAAACTCCTGCATGCACCTGTATAGATATGGTCCAGTGTCCCCCAATGAGAAAAGTAATTAACATGAGTACAAAAATCCCTTTATCCTTTCAGATCAGTTTCCTCTCCTCCCATTTCTTTACTTCAGATTAATGTCTTCTCCTAAGAGCTCTTTATTCTACGGGGCAGCACGGTGGCTCAGTGGTTAGTACTTCTGCCTCACAGCACTGGGGTCATGAGTTCAATTCCCAACCATGGCCTTATCTGTGAGGAGTTTGTATGTTCTCCCTGTGTTTGCGTGGGTTTCCTCCGGGTGCTCTGGTTTCCTCCCACACTCCAAAAACATGCTAGTTGGTTAATTGGCTGCTAACAAACTGACCCTAGTGTCTGTGTGTCTGTCTGTGTGTGTGTGTGTTAGTGAATTTAGACTGTAAGCTCCAATGGGGCAGGGACTGATGTGAGTGAATTAGTGGCGCTATATAAATAAATGGTGATAATAATAATAATAATTCTATCCCTACTTTATCCCGGCTTATTTGGGTTTCCTTGTTTCTAGACTCTGACGTTGGGCTCTGGAGATGGTGATATTTCTGCACAAGACGATGTCCTAACAGGAGTGGAGGAGGTGAGCAGTAGGGATATGACATGTCCTGGTCCTCACAGTATATGGCAAGTTCAATGCTGTGGACCTCCTTTACTGTGAGTTATCTATGGTGGCGTCATGCATTCACTTTGCCCAGATGTGCCAGGTTATCCAGAAGTTTGTTCCTTCCGATGGGAATATTTGTGAGGTGTGAGGGTGTTTCTGGCTCCGTGTGGAAGAGGCGCTGCTGCTCCCTGTGCAAAAATATGGCATTATTTTGCGCAACAACATTATAAAAGTGAGAGAACAGGTTGGGCGCATTTTTTAGAGCTTCCATTTTGCTCCATCTCAAAACCAGTGAAACTTGTGTCTTGTTGTAAGAGTTAAATGGGACACATTGCACCTTTCCGTCACATGTTGGCTGAAAAACATGATCTAGTCGCCCTTTACTCAATGTAAAATACAGACAATGTTTATTCAATAAAAGGTGAGAGGCTGACGTGACGTTTACACAATGCGCTGCACCTAGGCGCACTTCTAGTTCATAGAGTCGTGTCCACAGTAAGCGGTGAGCGTCCCGTGTGCTCCTGAGGGTCCTATACACCCATGCGTGTAACACGCGGTACACAGGAATTCTTACCACCTGCTCCTGTTGTAATGAGAACATTTGTTGTGTTACTTTCTTTCAGGTTTTTGATATTCTGCCCCAATTTGGGACTCTACAGCCTGGAGAGAGTCAGATCATTTCTTTCACATTTTATGGACACTCGGATATCAGAGCTGAGGTCTGGGCTGTGTGTGAGGTCTCTGGTGGGCCGAGGTATGAAGTCAGCATGTTCGGAGAGGCCTCACTCGTCAGCTATGAGCTAAGTGCCAGAGACATCGACTACGGAGTACAGGTAACATATACTAGGACATATTCTATGTATGTTCGGTTATGTGTTTCTCCTGCGTATACATGTTTGTACTGGTGTTATGTTACATGTTTCTCCTGCGTATACATGTATGTACTGGTGTTGTGTCAAATGTTTCGCCTGTGTATACATGTATGTACTAGTGTTGTGTCACATGTTTCTCCTGCGTATACATGTATGTACTGGTGTTGTGTTACATGTTTCTCCTGCGTATACATGCATGTACTGGTGATGTGTTACATGTTTCTCCTGCATATACATGTATGTACTGGTGTTGTGTTACATGTTTCTCCTGCGTATACATGTATGTACTGGTGTTATGTTACATGTTTCTCCTGCGTATACATGCATGTACTGGTGATGTGTCACATGTTTCGCCTGTGTATACATGTATGTACTAGTGTTGTGTCACATGTTTCTCCTGCGTGTATATTTCTGCACAGATGTTCGACCAGGTGGCTGAAGCAGAGCTTGTCCTCAGGAACACCGGGAAAGTCAGTTTCCCATTCACTGTGCTGACCAAGAGCCCACCGGTACCGGGGTTACCATATCCCGGGGAGCCGTCTGTAGAGCCACCCAGTGTGAGTATGCACTCAATCCACCCAAGTCTGAATGTTCCCATATTCTTTTTACTCTGTGTTCACTCATCCCCCTTATATCGCCTCATCCAGTGTGAGTGTCCACTCATCCGCCTCATCCAGTGTGAGTGTCCCCTTATCCGCCTCATCCAGTGTGAGTGTCCCCTCATCCCCCTTACCCAGTGTGAGTGTATTTAGTACATATGGGCCCCTGTAATGTACCTCACACAGAAGTGATACACAAAAACTTCTCAGGGACAAATCTACAAAACAAGTCAGAAAGAAGTCTCAGTAGGGTAAATAAGAGACGGGACACAGGGGCATTACATGGGCATGTAGGCCAGGTATCACTGTGACCGGGGATTGTCTGTGTCTCTACTGACCCATCACAGCTCCCATAGGTGTAATCACTGACCCTGATACAGCCTGTGACGATGGATGGGGCAATAAGTCACACATGTGTCTCAGCGTGTACTCAGGGGAGCTCTCGAATATGGCACAGCTGAGTGACAGTGATACCTCTCAGTGTACCCATGGGACCACTGGAGGCGCTGTTTCATGGGCAGCTATGGATGATATTTACCTACAGTCATGGCCAAAAGTTTTGAGAATGACACAAGTATTGGTTTTCACACAGTTTGCTGCTTCAGTGTTTTTAGACCTTTTTGTCAGATGTTGCTATGGTATAATGAAGTAACATTACAATCATTTCATAAGTGTCAAAGGCTTTTATTGACAACTACATTAAGTTTATGTAAAGAGTCAATATTTGCAGTTGACCCTTCTTTTTGAAGACCTCTGCAATTCGTCCTGGCAGCTGTCAATCAACTTCTGGGCCACATACTGACTGATGGCCGCCCATTCTTGTCTAATCAATGCTTGCAGTTTGTCAGAATTTGTGGGTTTTTGTTTGTCCACCGCCTCTTGAGGACTGACCACAAGTTCTCAATGGGATTAAGGTCTGAGGAGTTTCCTGGCCAAGGACCCAAAATTTTGATTTTTGATCCCTGAGCCACTTACTTATCACTTTTGCCTTATGGCAAGGTGTCCATCATGCTGGGAAAGGCATTGTTCATCACCAAACTGTTCTTGGATGGTTGGGAGAAGTTGCTCTTGGAGGATGTTTGGTACCATTCTTTATTCATGGCTGTGTTCTTAGGCAAAATTGTGAGTGAGCCCACTCCCTTGTCTGAGAAGCAACTCCACACATGAATGGTCTCAGGATGCGTTACTGTTGGCATGACACAGGACTGATGGTAGCGCTCACCTTTCCAACTCCGGACAAGTGTTTTTCCAGATGTCCCAAACAATCTGATAGGGGATTCATCAGAGAAAATGACTTTACCCCAGTCCTCAGCAGTCCAATCCCTGTACCTTTTGCAGAATATCAATCTGTCCCTGATGTTTTCCCTGGAGAGAAGTGGCTTCTTTGCTGGCCTTCTTGACACCAGGCCATCCTCCAAAGGTCTTCACCTCTCTGTGCGTGCAGATGCACTCACACCTGCCTGCTGCCATTCCTGAGCAAGCTCTGCACTGGTGGTGCCCCGATCCCACAACTTAATCAACTTTAGGAGACGGTCCGGTCGCTTGCTGGATGTTCTTGGGCGCCCTGAAGCCTTCTTCACAACTATTGAACCTCTCTTCTTGAAGTTCTTGATGATCCGATAAATGGTTTATTTAAGTGCAATCTTACTAGCAGCAATATCCTTGCCTGTGAAGCCATTTTTGTGCAAAACAATGATGACTGCACGTGTTTCCTTGCAGCTAACAATGGTTAACAGGGGAAGAACAATGATTTCAAGCAACACCCTCCTTTTAAAGCTTCTAGTCTGTTATTCTAACTCAATCAGCATGACAGAGTGATCTCCAGCCTTGCGATGGTCAACGCTCTCACCTGTGTTAACGAGAGAATCACTGACCTGATGTCAGCTGGTCCTTTTGTGGCTGGGCTGAAATGCAGTGGAAATGTTGATTTTTGGATAAAGTTCATTGTCATGGTAAAGAGGGACTTAGAAATGAATTGCAATTCATCTGATCCCTCTTCATGACATTCTGGAGTATATGCAAATTGTCATCATAAAAACTGAGGCAGCAGACTTTGTGAAAAATAATATTTGTGTCATTCTCAAAACTTTTGCCTATGGCTGTAGAGCCAATGTAGAACATTGATTATAGTTACATACAAGCATTTTTTTAAGATATTAAGAATAAAGTTCAGATCATGATTTCTGTAAAAAATATAAGATGGAAACAAAATAAATGTAGAAAATGTTACATAACCTCCTGCTTTGGACCAGCGTGATACATGGGACGGACACTGCCACCTAGTGGCTGAGAAGTTCCACCGTAGATTATAGACTGTTCCTGGATTTACAGGTGTATGATCCAGTATGAGCTTCCCGCTATCTCCTCTTCTATCTCCTGTCTCCATTCATCTGGTACTTTACAAGGTTCTCTTCATGTAATATTTATCTTTGGATGTATTTATCTGACATCATTATAACATAGTAACTATAGTATTTATGTGACATCAATATAACATAGTATTTATGTGCTTTATCTGGTAACATTGTAGCCTGAACTTTATAATTACAGTATGTATTAGTATAACATCATACATCTAGTATTTATTTAGTATCAATATAACACAATTATGATATTAATGTCTGGTCTAGAAATCCCATCTGATCTCTTATCCTTGTGATCTTAGGGTAATATTCCTGCCGGAGGAGAGGAACTCCTGAAGATTTCCTATTTCCCTGGATTCCCAGAATCCTTTCAGCGGGTCCTTCAGCTACACGTTGCCCATCTGGAGCCAGATATCATTACCCTGCAGGGGGAAGGAGTGTTCCCTCGAATCTGCCTAGACCTTCCTCGTAACATTACAGGTACATAACATACAACTTCCTCCATCGCCCCCCTGCCTCACTCCTTCACCCCACTGCCTCACTCCTTCACCCCACTTATTCATTCCTTCACCCCGCTGCCTCATTCCTTCACCCCACTGCCTCATTCCTTCACCCCACTGCCTCACTCCATTACCCCACTGTTTCACTCCTTCACCCCCACTGCCTCATTCCATCACCCCACTGCCTCACTCCTTCACCCCACTGTCTCAATCCTTCTGCACTCTGCCTCAATCTATCACCCCACTGCCTCATTCCATCACCCCACTTATTCATTCCTTCACCCCACTGCCTCACTCCATTACCCCACTGTTTCACTCCTTCACCCCACTGCTTCATTCCATCACCCCACTGCCTCACTCCTTCACCCCACTGCTTCACTCCTTCGCCCCCACTGCTTCATTCCATCACCTCACTGCCACACTCCTTCACCCCACTGCTTCACTCCTTCACACCACTTATTCATTCCTTCACCCCACTGCCTCATTCCTTCACCCCACTGCCTCATTCTATCACCCCACTGCTTCATTCCATCACCCCACTGCTTCACTCCTTCACCCCACTTATTCATTCCATCACCCCACTGCCTCATTCCATCACCCCACTGCCTCATTCCATCACCCCACTGCTTCATTCCATCACCCCACTGCCTCATTCCATCACCCCACTGCCTCACTCCTTCACCCCACTGCCTCATTACTGCCTCTCACTGTTCTGCCTCATTCCTGTATCTTACAGTCTAAGCTCCACTTCCCACTTCCGCTACATTCTTACTCTGGTATTCATGTGGTGTATTTAGTATGTAATAAGTCTTCTCTTATGTCTGTCTAGAAGGGAGATATGAACCATACCTGAAACTAGCGGAAAAGAAGATAAGAGGCGGAGATCGCAACTCAAGTCCGGAGGAACCTGATGCCTCTGTAAGAAGGGAGTGGTGTCCATTGTCTCCTATCAGTATATTGTTTGTGTGTAATATACAGTTATACAGCCATAGTGTATGTGTTATATATAGCGTTATACAGCCATAGTGTGTGTGTTATATAGAGTTATACAGCCATAGTGTATGTGTTATATAGCGTTATACAGCCATAGTGTATGTGTTATATAGCGTTATAGAGGCATAGTGTATGTGTTATATAGCGTTATACAGCCATACTGTATGTGTTATATAGCGTTATACAGCCATAGTGTATGTGTTATATAGAGTTATACAGCCATAGTGTATGTGTTATATAGAGTTATACAGCCATAGTGTATGTGTTATATAGTGTTATACAGCCATAGTGTGTGTGTTATATAGTGTTATACAGCCATAGTGTGTGTGTTATATAGCGTTATACAGCCATAGTGTATGTGTTATATAGCGTTATGCAGCCATACTGTATGTGTTATATAGCGTTATACAGCCATAGTGTATGTGTTATATAGCGTTGTACAGCCATACTGTATGTGTTATATAGTGTTATACAGCCATAGTGTATGTGTTATATAGCGTTATAGAGGCATAGTGTATGTGTTATATAGCGTTATACAGCCATACTGTATGTGTTATATAGTGTTATACAGCCATAGTGTGTGTGTTCTATAGAGTTATACAGCCATAGTCTGTGTGTAATATACAGTTATACAGCCATAGTGTATGTGTTATATATAGCGTTATACAGCCATAGTGTATGTGTTATATAGCGTTATAGAGGCATAGTGTATGTGTTATATAGAGTTATACAGCCATAGTGTGTGTGTTATATAGCGTTATACAGCCATAGTGTATGTGTTATATAGCGTTATACAGCCATAGTGTATGTGTTATATAGCGTTATACAGCCATAGTGTGTGTGTTATATAGCGTTATACAGCCATAGTGTATGTGTTATATAGCGTTATACAGCCATAGTGTGTGTGTTATATAGCGTTATACAGCCTTAGTGTATGTGTTATATATAGCGTTATACAGCCATAGTGTATGTGTTATATAGCGTTATACAGCCATAGTGTGTGTGTTATATAGCGTTATAGAGGCATAGTGTATGTGTTATATAGAGTTATACAGCCATAGTGTATGTGTTATATAGCGTTATACAGCCATAGTGTGTGTGTGTTATATAGCGTTATACAGCCATAGTGTATGTGTTATATATAGCGTTATACAGCCATAGTGTATGTGTTATATAGCGTTATACAGCCATAGTGTATGTGTTATATAGCGTTATACAGCCATAGTGTATGTGTTATATAGCGTTATACAGCCATAGTGTATGTGTTATATAGCGTTATACAGTCATAGTGTGTGTGTTATATAGCGTTATAGAGGCATAGTGTATGTGTTATATAGCGTTATACAGCCATACTGTATGTGTTATATAGCGTTATAGAGGCATAGTGTATGTGTTATATAGCGTTATACAGCCATACTGTATGTGTTATATAGCGTTATACAGCCATAGTGTATGTGTTATATAGCGTTATACAGCCATACTGTATGTGTTATATAGCGTTATACAGCCATAATGTATGTGTTATATAGCGTTATACAGCCATAGTGTATGTGTTATATAGCGTTACACAGCCATAGTGTGTGTGTTATATAGCGTTATACAGTCATAGTGTATGTGTTATATAGCGTTATAGAGGCATAGTGTATGTGTTATATAGCATTATACAGCCATACTGTATGTGTTATATAGTAGTATATGGTGTATGTGCAGTGTCGGAGTGGGGCATGAAGGGCCCACTGGGGGACTACAACGCTAGGGGCCCACCAGAGGGGGTGTGGCCAGCCATCTTAGAGGTGAGACCAGACACTAGAGGGGGAGTAGTCAGCCCACAAAGGACAGCTAGCACCATAGTGTAGTATATAAAGAATGCAGTGTGTGTATAAAGAGTACACAGTCTTGACCTGCATCTTACATTGGGCAGAACACTCACCAAAAATTGGGATTGTCTTACTAGAATCAGAACATTTGACAGACTGTCCTACCTGTTCTTGTCACCACCTGTGGCTGCTGGTTTCTTTAGTTGCGGCTTGTCTGGATCCTGGAATGTTGGGGGCCCCATTTGGAAAAATAATGGGTACATTTAGAAAATGATAACCAGTCCCGGCATTAAATCAATCCGTCACTGCCATTATAATTCATATCCACATTTAATAAATAGACCTCATGTTCCTCAAACTCAGCCCCACATTCGATTAATAGCCCCCAAACCACCCCATCTTAAATTAATAGCCCCACTATAAAATTAAATTGCCCCACAAACAAAATAGCACCCATTAGCCACCACCTACCACACACACACATTACATTGCCACAAGCCCGCTGTGCCATCACACACACATTACTGTGCCCGTTCATCACCATGCTGTGCCTCCTTATAATCACACTGCGCCCTCCATGCTGCTTTTGCCCCCTTCACACTCTTCCATGCTGCTTTTGCCCCCTTCACACTCTTCCATGCTGCTTTTGCCCCCATTCTTCCTCTGCCATGCTGCCCTTGCTCCTCTTTACAGTCTGCCATGCTGCCTTTGTCCCCCTTCTTCCTCTGCCATGCTGCCCTTGCTCCTCTTTACAGTCTGCCATGCTGCCTTTGCTCCCCCTTCACACTCTGCCATGCTGCCTTTGCCCCCTTCACACTCTGCCATGCTGCCTTTGCCCCCTTCACACTCTGTCATGCTGCCTTTGCTCCCCCTTCACACTCTGCCATGCTGCCTTTGCCCCCTTCACACTCTGCCATGCTGCCTTTGCTCCCCCTTCACACTCTGCCATGCTGCCTTTGCTCCCCCTTCACACTCTGCCATGCTGCCTTTGTCCCCCTTCTTCCTCTGCCATGCTGCCTTTGTCCCCCTTCTTCCTCTGCCATGCTGCCTTTGCTCCCCCTTCTTCCTCTGCCATGCTGCCTTTGCTCCCCCTTCACACTCTGTCATGCTGCCTTTGCTCCCCCTTCACACTCTGCCATGCTCCCCCTTCACACTCTGTCATGCTGCCTTTGCTCCCCCTTCACACTCTGCCATGCTCCCCCTTCACACTCTGCCATGCTGCCTTTGCTCCCCCTTCACACTCTGCCATGCTCCCCCTTCACACTCTGTCATGCTGCCTTTGCCCCCTTCACACTCTGCCATGCTGCCTTTGCCCCCTTCACACTCTGCCATGCTCCCCCTTCACACTCTGTCATGCTGCCTTTGCCCCCTTCACACTCTGCCATGCTGCCTTTGCCCCCTTCACACTCTGCCATGCTCCCCCTTCACACTCTGTCATGCTGCCTTTGTCCCCCTTCTTCCTCTGCCATGCTGCCTTTGCTCCCCCTTCACACTCTGCCATGCTGCCTTTGCCCCCTTCACACTCTGCCATGCTGCCTTTGCTCCCCCTTCACACTCTGTCATGCTGCCTTTGCCCCCTTCACACTCTGCCATGCTGCCTTTGTCACCCCTCACACTCTGCCATGCTGCCTTTATCACCCTTCTTCCTCTTTAATGCTGCCTTTGCTCCCCCTTCTTCCTCTGTCATGCTGCCTTTGCTCCCCCTTGCTTCCGTTCCTTCACTTACTTTTTCTATCGGCTTCTTTCTTCTCTTTTTTTCTCTTCCTGTCTTCTGGCTTCATGTCGACTCCTCTCTGCACCGCTCCTCACTGAACGTCGGGCGTGATGATGTCACGTCCGACATCCAGTGCGAATGGAGCAGTGAGGAGGGAGTAGGGATGTCGGCTCCGCGATCACGTGAGTATATTTGTTAAATTTATTTTTTAAGGTACTGGCTCCCCCCACCAATGAAGAGGGGAGCCATCAGGGTCGAGGCCTACCAGGGAATACCCCAGCTCCCCGGCGGGCCAGTCTGACCCTGTGCATGTGTTATATAGAGTTTTACAACCAGTATATCATGTATGTTTTATATAGAGTTATACAGCCACTACATTGTTTATGTGTTATATGTGACAAAATTCTGCTATAAATAACAAAAAATGTTTGTTATGTTCCCCAATCACCTTACACAGATGGACACTCTGCTGCTGATGGAAGTTGAGCGTTTGTTAATTAAGAAACATGCGAGCGATGAACTAGATATGGGGATAATTGGAGACAGTACCCAGAAATCACGCCGAAAGCTGCTTAAGTGAGTGGTAGATGTGTAAATTGATTTGCATGGTTAAAATAAGATGTTTACATGTACAGCCTTAATAGGTTACTGTCTTCATTCTCTCCCCCATATATGTGCTAATTCATTTTATGGGACAGCACGGGAAGGTTCTCATCTGCATGACATGTCCTACATCCAGTGCATGTGTGTAATTAGTCTCTAATATCATCTGCATGACATGTCCTACATCCAGTGCATGTGTGTAATTAGTCACTAATATAATCTGCATGACATGTCCTACATCCAGTGCATGTGTGTAATTAGTCTCTAATATCATCTGCATGACATATCCCACATCCAGTGCATGTGTGTAATTAGTCTCTAATATCATCTGCATGACATATCCCACATCCAGTGCATGTGTGTAATTAGTCTCTAATATCATCTGCATGACATATCCCACATCCAGTGCATGTGTGTAATTAGTCACTAATATAATCTGCATGACATCTCCCATATCCAGTGCATATGTGTAATTACTCACTAATATCATCTGCTTGACATGTTTCACATGTGTGTAATTACTCTCTAATATCATCTGCATGATATGTGCTGCATCCAGTACATGTGTGTAATTTTCTACATGTCTCCATTGAGTGTGACTACATGACTGAGTGGTGTTTGGACATGCTTTGTACCTTTTCCCTCTAATAGATCACTGTGAGTCTGTCTGCTCTCTCCTCATTACCTATCTGTGCTCTTATGTAATGGGGAATGGGGTGTTTCATATTTCAGGGCTGATCTTCCTGAGTACTTGCTAGATTTTGGATATGTCATACTTGGAGATGTTCGCTCACATGTCATTAAAATCACCAACACGGGACATTCTCCGGTGTCCTTCCAGGTAGACCGGCGTGGGCTGGCAGGAACAGGTATGACATTGTCACACATTATAGAGTACACGGACTGACCGATGACAGTAGTAATCTCTATCTTCTAAATAAATAGGATTCACAGTCGAGCTGGACCGTGTCAAGAATCTGCCGTGTTGTCACATTGAGACTTTCCAGGTCAAGTTTGATCCTCAAGGGGCCAATCTTAATCTTGGGCCTGTTGATGTACTGATGTCTATTCAGGTAACATGGCATTATCTGTTTTATTTATTCATACTTTATGTATTGTATATTCTCCATATTTTCATACGTGTTTCTCCGCACTCACTCCAACTGATTGGATTGGACATTTCTTCTTGGCAGGTATGTGGAGGACCCAGGTTCTCAGTACGTCTGAGGGCATCGGTGACAATGCCATCTCTCTGCGCATCAAATGAAAGGGTGGACTTTAGTCCTGTGCAGTGTGGCCAGTGTCAGATCAGGTCCATTCAGCTCTTCAACCAGCTTCCTGTGCCCTGTGAATGGACAGTGATGAACCAAGAGTCTGAAGTTAAGGTACCACCACTAAATTGTGTTATCATTGCTGGTCCACTAGAGGTTCTTCCTATCAGTCATGACCAAAACGTTATTGTGCTCTATGTGCTTCAGTTTGACAAGCACGTCCCCATGCATCTGCGCAAGAAACTGCGACATGACATGAAACCCAAAGCAGCCATTTTTGAGGTGATGCCAGCACACGACCTCCTGCTCCCCGGACAAAAGAAGAATGTGGAGATTAAGTTTCTGCCTCAGGAAGAGGTAAATGACAAGATCCAGACGATGAGTCCCCTGTCACAGATAAGAGAGGACTCCACACGACAGTTGTGGCCTCAGCAGGGCCAGATTTTGTTTATAGATTGATCATACTTTGCTCTCTCTCCCTTTGTTAGAAGTTATACAGTCAGCGACTGGTTTTGCAAGTAGCCCACAGCAGCCAGCGAGTCATGTTACTGGTAGAGGGCCAGGGTCTGGAGCCCCGTCTGGAATTCTCCCCATCTGTACTTGAGTTGGGCCCCATCCTGCCCTTTAGCCCTGGGGATGATGTGGAGGTTCTGGTGAAGAACCCTTGTACTTTCCCGGTTGAGTTCTACTCCCTGGAGATGGACAAGCAGTACTTGGAGGAGGAGAAGGTAGAGTACTGACACTTAGAGCTGATAATTCTGCATGCAAGATCTGCTGGAATCTGCTATGTCTTTGTATCCAGGTTCTGCAGCTGCTGAAGGGATATGACTCTCAGGGCGCCCTTCTTCTCCCACTCCGCTTACCTGGAGAGAAGTTACCCCCTGAAATTCTAGAGTATTATGAGGAGAACAGACGACTGCTGGAAGAACAGCATGGGAGACGATTGGTGCAAATTACCGAGACAGGTGAGGAAGGTCTCATTAGATCAGTGTTCAGCATTTTATTGCTCCGGGTCATACAGCATAAACATGGGATGTCATTACACAATGAAGAGTGTTCACTACCATTCACTCTATCACTGTATGAGCTGCTTAATACAGGATATTCTTCCAATCTATATCAAATGATATTCATCAGGGGAAAATAATACAATTATTCAGCTCCCATTTACTCTGCTATTGTCCTGCACGCTGCACAAAGTTATGATTTCATGGGTGAACTACGCTAATCGTTGTCAGTCTTATTTTCCGCAGAGCTGAACGTGGTCACCCATGCTCCGTTCACACCAGGTCCTGTGCACACTGTAGTAGAGGCTAATTCCAGGAACCACTTGACACACAACATATTGAAGACACAATAACTAAAATGTTGTTTCAGAGGTAGAGCAAAAATATATTGACAGGCAGAAATTGAGGTATGCACACTGCCTGGGAGCTCACAGAGGCTTGATCTACTGTACCAATAACGGACAGCTGGAGCCAGCTGTAGTGTGACCACATGACTGCACTTCAAACTACCTACCCCTCCACGTGGAAGCATCCATAGTAATGGAGTCGGAAGATCTTCACTGTGGCACCCGCCTCCGCTCACTATGTGTGGCACTGTGTAAAGATGCCACACACTGTAGTGTTGTCATTGAGTCCGTCTAATATCGAAAACATTTGTCCGCTCACCACGTTTCTTCATCCTATCTTGGCTTTAGGGGTTATGGAGGAGACAGAGGAGGTTCCCATCTCAAACACAGGTGACAAACCTGAGCTTCCTGCATCCAAACGGATCCCATCTGCCACTAGTGGTGACAGCCGGTCCTCCCATGCTGGAAGTAAACCTGAGGATGCTGAAGAGGACCCTGAAAAGGGAGTGGACTCAGGTGAGCAGGAACAGATAAGGGAGTGGACTCGGGTGAGCAGGATTGGGGGCATAAGTGAGACCTCAGGGGAGCAGGAACAGATAAGGGAGTGGACTCGGGTGAGCAGGATTGGGGGCATAAGTGAGACCTCAGGGGAGCAGGAACAGATAAGGGAGTGGACTCGGGTGAGCAGGAATGGGGAGGTAAGTGAGACCTCAGGTGAGCAGGAACAGATAAGGTAGTGAACTCAGGTGAGCAGGAATGGGGAGGTAAGTGAGACCTCAGGTGAGCAGGAACGGGTAAAGGAGTGGACTCAGGTGAGCAGGAATGGGGAGGTAAGTGAGACCTCAGGGGAGCAGGAACAGGTAAAGGAGTGGACTCAGGTGAGCAGGAATGAGGCATGGAGCTGTTTTAGAAGAGCAGGAATGATGAAGGGCGTGGTCCTCAGGTGAACAGGAGCTATGACATATTTCTTCATGACCAAACTGTGTCCTAAATTGTTATTTCATATGTGGTGATTACTATAAGGGATTTTGAACTGTAGAACACAAGAGTTCTGCTCCACTTTCAACTTGTCATCATCATCATCATCAACATTTATTTGTATGACACCACAGATTCTGAGTACACAATACAAAACAAATAAATGCACTAACAATTCAACAAACAGATAATACCTATTAGCCAATTAGCATAAAACATAGCTAACGTAGTAAATGGTACAATACAGCATACCACATGCAGCGTACCATATGACATATAGGGAGGACCCTGCCAGTGACAGCTTCCATCACTCGCTGCATCATCCAGACATGTTGACTTGACACCAATATTTAATTTCCTTGTAGGTAAAAAAGTTTCCAGCAGCGATGGCACCAACAAGACTGTGGGAGAGCTGGAGCACAATCCTGTCTCTCTGGCTATTGCCCGTTACATGGGTATTGACACCAGTAACGAGGGGCAGGCAGCAAGGAACCGGCGGGGCATTGCCATCATTGTACATGGTGCACCACTGACTGGTGAGTGGAGCCAGAATATAGTGTATTATATATACATTGCTTATGGGAGCAAGGAAGACAACTGATCCCTCTTACTGGAGGCGGGAGGCTGGAGGCGGGAGACTGCGGCACAGTCCGGAAACATGAATTTTCTGTCCTAATTTCTTCAAGTATTAATCCTTGATGTTCAGGGCTGGTGGTGTAATGTCTCTTTTCTTGCTGTGATGTAGGCAAGTCCTCCCTGGCAGTGGTCTTGGCCCAGTATTATAACGTTGCCTGCCTTTCAATTGACTCTGTGGTCATGGAAGCTATCTCTGACGGGAACAGCCGCACTGGTCTGAGGGCAAGACAGCTGTGTGCCAAGGCTGCGTTGGATCGGGTGCTGCGTGAGTCAGATGAGGCGGGTGAGTAACACCCTAGGAATAGTAATGACAGAGATGTATCTATATATTGAGTGTGACAAGAGACACAGGTTCTGGCTGACTTGTGGCTGCCGTTACTGACCACGGCTCCTGACACTGCCTGGCCACCAGACACTCACCGACTGCGTACCACCAGGGTGACCCCAGTTGTAGGAGACAAGTGTCTGCCACCACCAGACTCCGTCTCCATCGCCTGGAACCGCTTACGTCTGGGTGGTGTATAACTGATGCAGCGCCTCTGTGCTGGCTCCTCCTAACCGCGTACATTACACCAAAACAAGATCAGTAACTGGTATATATGCGACCAATGGGATATATGTATATTATATGTATATGGGATGTATGTACATAGGATGTATGTGTGTAATAGTACTCAGATGTGTGGTGAGATAATTAACATTACGGTTTCTCTCTTGCAGCCGGTCAGGCCGGGGACGCCATGACGGGTCAGTCTGGACTTAGTGTGGAAGCCGTAGCCAAGCACACAGCAGAGGGAGGCCAGGCAGCAGAGGCCAGAGTCACGGCACAGTCTGTCATCTCCCGCGGGAATCGGGGCAGTCAGCTTGCTGGGAAGGGCAAGTCAGAGAGCCACCAAGTAATGGGGAATAAGCAGCATTTTCCTGACCTGGCAACATCACAGGTAATAGGGAGACCAGTCTCCACCCAGGACTCTCTCATCCCTTCTCTCTGTCATATACAATGTGTCCTCTCTATTGTACTGCAGAACGGGAGTTCCCCTCCTCCAGGACCAGCACAGCAGCGTCTGAGTGTTAGCGCCAGTGTGGGCGGAGATCTGGGACTGATGAGCTGTGTGCTCCCAGAGGACCTCCTGCTGGATATTCTGACTGACCGGCTGCAGGTATATGCTGGAGTTCTGACTGACCGGCTGCAGGTATATGCTGGAGTCCTGACTGACCGCTGCCAGGTGTACGCGGAGTCCTGACTGACCGCTGCCAGGTGTACGCGGGGTCCTGACTGACCGCTGCCAGGTGTACGCGGGGTCCTGACTGACCGCTGCCAGGTACACGCGGGGTCCTGACTGACCGCTGCCAGGTACACGCGGGGTCCTGACTGACCGCTGCCAGGTACACGCGGGGTCCTGACTGACCGCTGCCAGGTATAGGCGGAGTCCTGACTGACCGCTGCCAGGTATAGGCGGAGTCCTGACTGACCGCTGCCAGGTATACGCAGAGTCCTGACTGAACGCTGCCAGGTATACGCAGTGTATGTTTTATTAAATGGTGTCATAGTCTTCTCCTCCCAGTCCTGATCTAATACTGTATTCTTGAGTTGGCGCTTGGTCAGCGCTGGTAAAATAGCCATTGTTGTGATCAGACCAGCGAATGACGGAAAGGGCCATGTGCACAGATGCTGAGCCGTGTCCTGCTGCTGTACTAGGTAAATATCTTCTGCCCTTCTCTCTGTTCAGCTAAACGACTGTTTCCGGGGTGCGGTGTTTGATGGCCTGGACACGCTGTTTGCACAGAACGTGCCCTCCGCACTTCACATTGTGTTAAAGGCTCTGAATAATCGGAAGCATATATACGTCATTGATCTGCGCCAGGATTACACCGCCATGAAGGCACATGAGAGCGCCCAGAGACAGCAGATAGGTATGAGCAGTGTCCCTCTGCTATGTATGTATAGGAGAAATGTGACCCGGTGCGTTTGTCATGGTGGAGTGAGACCTTATATAGGGTATTTGTAACTCTCTCTATTACAGAGCAGGAAGTGCTGCGCGCCCGGGCAGAGGAGAAAGCCAACATGGAGGAGATGGACGAGGAGCAATATGATCAGCTCCCCCCTGATGAGCGAGCGCGTATTGATGGACTGCGCCTCCAAGCTGTGCGTGAACGCAAGAAAAGGTCTCAGCGTCACTTCTCATTATCTTCTTTTCTCTGTAACAATCTTACAGCATCTTCCCACGTGAACATACTGCATGAATAAGTACAGTACTTCAGGCTTAGACTGTCATATGTGCATCGTTATCATCATAGTAACTAGTAATCATATTCTCTGTCTCTTTCTTCTATCTCTATCTCGCTCTCTCATCTCTCTCTATTTCTCTTTTCTGTATTTCTCTCTCCCGCTCTCTCATCTTTCTCTGTCGTCTCTCTCTCTCTGTTTCTCACCTCCCTCTCTCTGCGTTGGGGTGTAGAGAGCAGGAAGAGCGTCTGGCCCGAGAGGAACATGAGCGGAGGCTGCAGGAAGAGCTGATTAAACAGAGAGAAGAAGAGGAACTGAAGAGAAAGTCTAAGAGAGGAAAGAGCCGCGATGAGGACAAAGAGGGAAAAAAGAGCCAAAGTGCCAACAAACAGGTGCTGGTTCCAAACACTGTCCTGGCACCACCAGTCAGAGGGGGGCATTGCCAGCCTGTAGAGAGGACATGCTGTGTGTATCAGTGATTGGTTGGGCTCGCCTGTCTAGATGGATGATTAGGTCAGAAGATGTGATGTATTTAGGAGTCCTCGGGAAGTTATTATTCTCACACTGACCACATCTAGTAATGTATATTTGTTTCACTAATATCTGAAGTGTTACAGTAGACAGGCCTTCTTCTCTATATATCAACAGTATCTTTACCATTTATTAGGCCTCAAAGTCAGATCAGAGGTTGGACTCTGCAATAAACCAGCCAGAGTCTTTGCTCAATGAATCAGATGAAGGCAAAAAGAAGAAGGGCAAAGACCTCTCCAAGCATATAATTGTCCATGAAGACCCAGAGAAGGACCTTCCTGGTGAGAGTGAGAAGCATCTGATACAGAGATTTAAGAGCTACGAGTCCTCCCAGAGGGAGATCTTGCACATCTTGACTTTCTGGGACCGTGTACAGGGGATCCTGATACATCCTCATGCTGCAGAGGATGGGCCACATGAAGTGGAGGACCAGGCCCACGAGCGGCAGGCACCATCTGGTAAGAAGTACCGCAAAGATCGTGAGCGAGAACGTCAGGAAAGACTGGAGCGGGAGAAGACAGAGAAAGAAAGACAAGAGAAGGAAAGAATGGAGAAGGAGCAGCTGGAAAAGGTGAAAGCCAAGGACGATGAAGCAGGACCACATGCAAGGTCAGAGCAGGAAGGAGAAGCTATTCGTGAGGAGGATCTGAAGGTGGAGGTGGGAATCCCACACTTCGACCTTCAGGTATCTGGTGGTGGTGAATCCAGTGAAAAGAAGATTCTGCAGAGCGGGATATTACCGTCCGCAGAGGAGGTGAGAGATGGAAACCATAATATAGACCTGAGCGGTGCCAACTATTAAACATGCCTAGGCCCTGTATGCAAAGTTCTGATGGCCAAGCAACACTGTATTTACATTGTTCCCGCATTTGCGTACATTGATGTTTCCGATCTATAATGTCACTTTTATCTTATTGATCCTGACAGGTACTTGAAGGCCTCGGATTAGGCCCATCCGGTCCTCCAATTCCACCACCTTACTTATTCTCAGTCATCCCCTTCCCTGAAAGGAGGACCATGTCTTATGAGCAGGAGACTCTCCGTCATTTCACCTTCATCGCAGCTTCACCAGATGACCCCAATGTAATTGTTGAAGAGAAGAAAGAGCCTGAGCTCGAGCCAGAACCTGTTGTTAAAGTAAGAAGGGTCATCTCATTTATCTTTGTTACCCCACTGGCACAGAAAGACCATGCAGAGTACTTCTAAAATAAATGTAACTTCTTCTACAACACTAGTGTGGACCCCCCTACCAGGAGATAAGGACAATGGACAATGTCCATGAAGTTAGTGCCACATTGTTCAGTGCTCAGGTCTGTTCAGTTCTCCAGGAGGCTCATTCATGGAGGGGTAGATAACATGATAACAGATTCAGCTGCACCCAATGAATAGATACAACAGTGACAAATAATGCACCCGTGTGGAGTAAATTATCCGTATTGTTTTGGTGTCCAGCGATGTAGAGGTGATTATTTCAGGCTATGTAAACAGTGTGGCATTGCCCGATGTGTCAGCACTAGGAGTGTGGGATTCATTCTGCTAATTAAAGTATTGTGATCAGTTTTGGAGACAATCACCTCCAGAAGTATATCCATCAAATAGAAACTATAAACCATTCAGGATAAAATCCTCACATGAGGGAACCAGAGCTCAGAGATTAGATCTTAATTATCCCTGTTATACAGGATTGTCAGATCAGAGAAATCCCCTGCTTTATCTCAGGCCATTGTTATCATTATCCTTTATAAAGTGCTGACATTACGCAGCATTGTAATAAGACAAACTACATAAAAAGACATGATACAGGTGAAGATGTCTCTGCCCCATGAGCTTACAATCTATGAGGTGTGGTGGACACATGATACAGAAGATAAAGATGGCCTTGCCCTATGAGTTTACACTCTGTGAGGTGTGGGGAACACATGATACAGAAGATAAAGATGGCCTTGCCCTATGAGCTTACACTCTGTGAGGTGTGGGGAACACATGATACAGAAGATAAAGATGGCCTTGTCCCATGAGCTTACAATCTATGAGGTGTGGGGGACACATGATACAGAAGATAAAGATGGCCTTGCCCCATGAGCTTACACTCTATGAGGTGTGGGGAACACATGATACAGAAGGTAAAAGATGGCCTTGCCCCATGAGCTTACACTCTATAAGGTGTGGGGAACACATGATACAGAAGGTAAAAGATGGCCTTGCCCTATGAGCTTACAATCTATGAGGTGTGGGGAACACATGATACAGAAGGTAAAAGATGGCCTTGACCTATGAGCTTACAATCTATGAGGTGTGGGGAAATGCTCTCGCAGTGCAGAATGGCTCTGGAGAAAGTCACGCACTCATGCTGACTTCCTCCACTTCAAGTTCATGCTTGCGTCATACAGTTTGGCCCTATTGCTCTCTAATCAATCCTTCTTTAAGGCTTTCATTTCTTCCCAATTCTCCAACCCCCCGTCGGCTTTTTGCCACCCTCAACTCCCTCCTCTCCCCTCCCGCTCTCCCACTCCCCCACGCTCTCTGCTGTCGACTTTGCTACCCACTTCACCTCCAAGATTGAGTCAATACGTCATGACATCTCCCAGCAGTCCCTTCTTGGATGTCCCAACGTTTCCTTAAACTCAATTTTTCCAAGACTGAACTCATCGTCTTCCCCCCTTCCAGGACTCTCCCACCTTCCCCCCACTCTATTTCTGTTAATAATACTACCCTTGTTTCTGTCCCTCAAGTCCAATGCCTTGGGGTCATCCTTGGTTCCTCCTTATCCTTAAAACCCCACATTCTGTCGCTCTCAAAATCCTGCTACTTCCATCTTCGGAATATATCCAAGATACTGCCCTTTCTCACCACGGAAGCCACGAAAAACCTTGTTCACTCACTTGTAATCTCTCACCTTGACTACTGTAACCTCCTTCTCTGTGGCCTACCTGATTCTCAACTTGACCCTCTTAACTCTATCCTCAATGCTGGACCCTCTTAAGACTATCCTCAATGCTGCTGCCTGCCTCATTTTTCTCTCCAGCTGCTCTACCTCTGCTGTCTCCCTCCAAAAGTCACTACATTGGCTCCCCATGACGTTCAGAATTAAATTTAAACTCCTCATCCTCACCTTTAAGGCTCTAAATCAATCCTCCCCTCGCTACATCTCCAATCTCATCTCTACCTACACTCCTAGTCGACCCCTCCGCTCTGCCTGTGACCGCCGCCTCACTACTTCACTGATCACCTCTTCCCACTCCCGTCTCCAGGACTTTGCCCGGGCTGCTCCCCTGCTGTGGAACGATCTTCCACGTTCCATCAAGTTACCATCTACTCTCAAAAGCTTCAGGCATGCCCTTAAGACTCTTTTCTTTATTCAAGTCTATCAGTCCTCCTCCTCTCTTGTCCCAGCTCTCTCCCCCAGTTAGTACCACCCTATTTGTGTCTCCTGCTTTCCTTTAGGATGTAAGCTCTCAGGAGCAGGGCCCTCTTTCCTTGTGTGCTCCTTCTACTATTCCATCACTCTCTGTACCTGTTGGGTGCTTCAGCTCAGGGATGGACCCTCTGTTATCTCAGTTATTGGGGATCAGTGGGTACCGGACACCACAGCTCAGGGATGGACCCTCTGTTATCTCAGTTATTGGGGATCAGAGGGTACCGGACACCACAGCTCAGGGATGGACCCTCTGTTTTCTCAGTTATTGGGGATCAGTGGGTACCGGATACCACAGCTCATGGATGGACTCTCTGTTATCTCAGTTATTGTGGATCAGAGAGTACCGGACACCACAGCTCATGGATTGACCCTCTGTTATCTCAGTTATTGGGGATCAGAGGGTACCGGACATCACAGCTCAGGGATGGACCCTCTGTTATCTCAGTTATTGGGGATCAGAGGGTACCGGACACCACAGCTCATGGATGGACCCTCTGTTATCTCAATTATTGGGGATCAGAGGGTACCGGACACCACAGCTCAGGGATGGACCCTCTGTTATCTCAGTTATTGAGGATCAGAGGGTACCGGACACCACAGCTCATGGATGGACCCTCTGTTATCTCAATTATTGGGGCTCAGAGGGTACCGGACATCACAGCTCAGGGATGGACCCTCTGTTATCTCAGTTATTGGGGATCAGAGGGTACCGGACACCACAGCTCATGGATGGACCCTCTGTTATCTCAATTATTGGGGATCAGAGGGTACCGGACACCACAGCTCAGGGATGGACCCTCTGTTATCTCAGTTATTGAGGATCAGAGGGTACCGGACACCACAGCTCATGGATGGACCCTCTGTTATCTCAATTATTGGGGATCAGAGGGTACCGGACACCACAGCTCAGGGATGGACCCTCTGTTATCTCAGTTATTGGGGATCAGAGAGTACCAGACATCACAGCTCAGGGATGGACCCTCTGTTATCTCAGTTATTGGGGATCAGTGGGTACCGGACACCACAGCTCAGGGATGGACCCTCTGTTATCTCAGTCATTGGGGATCAGAGGGTACCGGACACCACATCTCAGGGATGGACCCTCTGTTATCTCAGTTATTGGGGATCACAGAGTACCGGACATCACAGCTCAGGGATGGACCCTCTGTTATCTCAGTTATTGGGGATCAGTGGGTACCGGACACCACAGCTCAGGGATGGACCCTCTGTTATCTCAGTTATTGGGGATCAGTGGGTACCGGACATCACAGTTCAGGGACGGACCCTCTGTTATCTCAGTTATTGGGGTTAGAAGGTACCAGGCACCACAGCCGCTGTGCCATATTACACTAGTATCTTGTCTAATCTCAGGAGGAACAGCTGACGCCCACCAGGAGCCGAAGCAAGAAGGAAAAAGCTGTGGAGATGGGACGTGAGAGCCAGAGAGACAAACGTCGAACTTCCTCTCTCCGCAAGAATCAGCCGAACCTGGACAGCCGGTCACCACCGCCTGAAGCCAGGACGCCCCTCTCGGATGTTGACCACAGCAGCACGACAGGAGAGGTCCAGCAGGAGAAGTTACCACAGTAAGATTAGAGATTGTGTATTTCTGTATGGCTCCGGCAATGAGTGTGTATCATTCTCACTTCATCTTGTCTCCAGACTAGGTATATTCCGCTGGGTCGTACCAGCAAGAGGGGAGGTGGCTCTCAGAATTCACTTTCAGTCAGAAAATATTGGAAACTTTGACCAAACCCTAAACTTTGAAACTCTGGGAACCCATCGTAGATACCAGCTGTACTGTCGCGGAGTCTGCGCCTTTCCCACAATTAGTCAAGATCCTAAGTAAGAGTTTTACTGATACCGCATGATGTTCCTGATAGTAAATGTGGGATATTGTATGTAATAAATAAGGATATAACTGATTCCTCCATAAGGGGCAGATTACGGCACCTCAGGGGAGTTTTCATGAATATGTTTTTGCGGACACTGATCCCCACATAAATTTCTTTATAAACTCCTATCTTCATCCTCATTAATGTGCTTATAATGTCAGGGGGATTAACCGGTGTCATGTCTCAGGTCCAGGTCACCTGATGCTGGCCCATAATATTAGTACCAGTACCCGCAAAGTGACCCGAAAATAATCAGTACGTCCAAGACTGACACTGATCTGCTGATTTCAGGGTTGTTTTTCCACATCGCAAGAAGGAGGCCAGAAATGATGAAATTACACAGAAGAAGTTCATCATGAGCAGCGGGACCTTCCACTTTGGACCTCTTTTGTGTGGTAAAAGTCGAGAGAAGTGAGTAGAAATATTCTGTCTAATTTATTCTCCTTATAGACCTTATGTGATGGTGTCTGTGGCAGAGCTCACATTCAGGACAGTTCCATTGTTTCTTTTCTTTTCCCCAGACGTCTAGCAGTTGCACTAGATATGTGTGACTTCATGTCAGGCAGGGTGGGACATTATTGGGGGATTGTGAGAGCCGCAGACCCAGCCCCCCGAGCAGACATAAAACTGTGACATATAAAGTTCCCTGTACTAGACACATGAGCAGACACCGAGTGACGGGTTTAATGATTGACCGGAGATAATGTGTCCCAGAGATGCAAAGAGAAAACAAATATTAAATATTATACAAATAAATAGCCAGAACCACCTGTAAGGACCTACATTGACACCACTCGCTGCTGACGTCTGATTGTGTGCAGGAAGACAGTATGTCCGGTGATAACGTGTGTGCGGCTTCTGTACAGGTATAAAGCCGGACAGTATCCAGAGAACATGGAGACCTTCACCATCTGCAACGTGTCTCCTCTGGATGCCGAAATCACTGTCTGCTTCCAGTATGACGTGAAAGCTGCGACCTTTATCCTGGACCCACCAACCATGACCCTGAGAGCCAACGAGAAGCAGGTTTCTCATCTACCCACTCATGTTTTATGGCCCCGTGAGATGGGTCATATATACTTACCCATCATCATCATCATGTTTTTATTTATATAGCGCCACTAATTCCACAGCGCTGTACAGAGAACTCATTCACATCAGTCCCTGCCCCAATGGAGCTTACAGTCTAAATTCCCTGACCTACACACACATACACATACACACACACAGACAGACAGACTAGGGTCAATTTTGATAGCAGCCAATTAACCTACTAGTATGTTTTTGGAGTGTGGGAGGAAACCAGAGCACCCGGAGGAAACCCACGCAAACACAGTGAGAACATACAAACTCCTCACAGATAAGGCCATGGTGGGGAATCAAACTTATGACCCCAGTGCTGTGAGGCAGAAGTGCTAACCACTGAGCCATCGTCCTGCCCCATGTGTTATTCACCTATGAGATGGGTCATATATAGCCACCCATGTGTTATTCACCTATGAGATGGGTCATATATACCCACCCATGTGTTATTCACCTATGAGATGGGTCATATATAGCCACCCATGTGTTATTCTCCTGTGAGATGGCTGCTGTGGATTCTGACATATACCTGTGTGTGTTCTATCCCAGGAGCTGTCCGTATGGGCGTACCCTACTTCTCCAGGTTTGATTGAAGATAATATTGTGTGCTGCATTAAGGACAATCCTGAGCCCGCCATATTTCATGTCTGTTGCCGAGGTGTGCGCCCAGAGCTGGAATTAGATCGCAAGCAAATCCACTTTGAGAAAATCCTTCTTCATCGGTAAGTTTTCGGAGTACAAATAGAGAAGTATGAGGACTGTTCGCCAATGTCAAGGACTGTGCATGGAGGGACCAGTTCCAGAATCTACCCCAATGTTTTCTCAGCTGTAGCCTCTTTAATGTTTGCCAACAATACAGCGTCCGGCTACCAGCAGGGCTTAGAGGGGGTAACAGGAGTAATATGTCCCCGCTGCGTTAAACAACAGCTGCCGTTACAACTCCTTCCTATGTCTGATGCACATATCTCTGTGATCCCATTGTGCTCAGAGTTCTGCTTCCAGGTTAGATGGGAAGCGCTCAATGTTCTCTGTTACTAATGTTTTACAGGAAGGACACCAAAACAATCTACCTACGGAACAGCACGTTCTTACCTGCTGCCTGGAGGGTGACCGGGCTGGAGAACCTGGGCGAGGAGTTCTCTGTGTCCCAGGACCAGGGGATAGTCGGAGCTCGTTCTGAATATGGATTACAGCTTCACTTCAAGGCGGCCAAGGCCACCAACATCAAGAAGCTGATTCGCCTGGAGGTATCAGTAGATGATGAGACACATTTATAGTATATCCGCCCTGTAAATGTCAGCGCACAGACGTCCCATGTTCCTGCGTGGCCGTCAGTCCTTAGTGACATCACCTGCACCTAGTTCTGTCTGACAGTCATTATAACATCGGTCTGTCGCTGCGCCCCGCTGTCACTGACCAGCTCATACACCCAGAGGTCATCAGGGTGCTCCCTGCTGATATCAGTATGACTGTTACTACTGAGACCACTGTTACTACTAATACCACTGTTACTACTAATACCACTGTTACTACTGACACCACTGTTACTACCACTGTTACTACTGATACCACTGTTACTACCACTGTTACTACTGATACCACTGTTACTACCACTGTTACTACTAATACCACTGTTACTACCACTGTTACTACTGATACCACTGTTACTACCACTGTTACTACTGAGACCACTGTTACTACTGAGACCACTATTACTACTTACACCACTGTTACTAATACCACTGTTACTACTGATACCACTGTTACTACTAATACCACTGTTACTACTGATACCACTGTTACTAGCACTGTTACTACTAATACCACTGTTACTACCACAGTTATTACTGAGACCACTGTTGCTACTGACACCACTGTTACTACCACTGTTACTACTGACACCACTGTTACTACCACTGTTACTACTGAGACCACTGTTACTACTGATACCACTGTTACTAGCACTGTTACTACTGATACCACTGTTACTACCACTGTTACTACTAATACCACTGTTACTACCACTGTTACTACTGATACCACTGTTACTACTGACACCCACTGTTACTACTGAGACCACTTTTACTACTGACACCCACTGTTACTACTGAGACCACTGTTACTACTGAGACCACTGTTACTACCACTGTTACTACTGACACCACTGTTACTACTGATACCACTGTTACTAGCACTGTTACTACTGATACCACTGTTACTACCACTGTTACTACTAATACCACTGTTACTACTGGGGCCACTGTTACTACCACTGTTACTACTGAGACCACTGTTACTACCACTGTTACTACTAATACCACTGTTACTACTGGGGCCACTGTTACTGCGACTGTTACTACTAATACCACTGTTACTACTGACACCCACTGTTACTACCACTGTTACTACTGACACCACTGTTACTACTTACACCACTGTTACTACCACTGTTACTACTAATACCACTGTTACTACTGATACCACTGTTACTTTTACTACTGATACCACTGTTACTGCCACTGTTACTACTGATACCACTGTTACTACCACTGTTACTACTAATACCACTGTTACTACTGACACCCACTGTTACTACCACTGTTACTACTGACACCACTGTTACTACCACTGTTACAACTAATACCACTGTTACAACTAATACCACTGTTACTACTGATACCACTGTTACCGTTACCACTGTTACTGCCACTGTTACTACTGATACCACTGTTACTACCACTGTTACTACTGACACCACTGTTACTACTGACACCCACTGTTACTTTTACCACTGTTACTACTGACACCACTGTTACTACTTACACCACTGTTACTACCACTGTTACTACTAATACCACTGTTGCTACTGATACCACTGTTACTTTTACTACTGATACCACTGTTACTACTGACACCACTGTTACTACCACTGTTACTTCCACTGTTACTACTAATACCACTGTTACTACCACTGTTATTACTGAGACCACTGTTACTACCACTGTTACTACTGACACCACTGTTACTACCACTGTTACTACTAATACCACTGTTACTACCACTGTTACTACTGAGGCCACTGTTACTGCCACTGTTACTACTGATACCACTGTTACTGCCACTGCTACTACTTATACCACTGTTGCTACCACTGTTGCTACTAATACCACTGTTACTACTGATACCACTGTTACTTTTACTACTGATACCACTGTTACTGCCACTGTTACTACTGATACCACTGTTACTACCACTGTTACTACTGATACCACTGTTACTTTTACTACTGATACCACTGTTACTGTCACTGTTACTACTGATACCACTGTTACTACCACTGTTACTACTGAGACCACTGTTACTCCCATAGTTACTGAGCTGTAGTACAGAGCCTGGGCCTCCTCTGTCAGCTCTGCAGGCTCCAGGTACCACAACTTACTACCCCAGGACTCTGTTCTCTCCCCAGGTGTCTGATGTGGAGAATATCCTGGGTATTGTGCAGCTGGAGAACATCCAGGTGTTTGCAGAGTCCTACGATGTTGCTCTGGATATCAGCTTTCCTAAAGGTAGCGAATCTACACCCCTTCTATGCAGACATATAAAAGGCCTGATTTATTAAGGGACGTAAACAGCGTTTTTTTGCGTGTAATCCGCAAAGTTACTCTGCGCACGCCAAGATCCGGACCGTACGCCACAAAACACAGCAATGTCCGATTCATCTCAGAGCGCTTACTGTATCAGGAGCAGCTGTAACAATGTATTTTATGTACAGGAGATATTAATAACATCCTAATAATTGTATTTAATGGGGAGGGGGTGTAAGAAAACAACTTTTTTTTTTACTGTTTTATCATTAATGACTATATTATATATTATATTATATTATTAACAGGTGACATTAATTCAATATTTTATTTTCCTGTGTGATCTTTTGTGAATTTATGATCCACATAGGTATTATCCTGCAGTGTATTGTGTTGTAGAGCAGATCTGCCTCTGATTTCACGTATCTTCAGTCCCTCTGTGTATACGTTACATGAGACAGCGTATAGGTGATATATACAGGTACACGAGCAGCTCACTCTACCACCTTCCTGCAGGTACAGATGGAGGTCTGGATTTCGGAGTGCTGAAGGTGATGGATGAAGCAAAACACAGTCTATCATTGAAAAACAAGGGGAAATATGAGATTGGCTTCAGGTAAATGACTGAGGCAGGAATGGATCAGTGTTATATGGATAATGTGTTACCAGAGATACACCCCGGAATATAATAATATGGCAGAATGATGTCACCATTGACTCAAATCCACCAATTCCTTACATTAGTTGTATATAGCTGTAACCACTGAGCCCACTATATATAATACTAACCACTGTGCCCCCTGTATATAATACTAACCACTGTGCCACATATATATAATACTAACCACTGTGCCCCCTGTATATAATACTAACCACTGTGCCCCCTGTATATAATACTAACCACTGTGCCACCTATATATAATACTAACCACTGTGCCACATATATATAATACTAACCACTGTGCCCCGTGTATATAATACTAACCACTGTGCCACCTATATATAATACTAACCACTGTGCCCCCTATATATAATACTAACCACTGTGCCACATATATATAATACTAACCACTGTGCCCCCTGTATATAATACTAACCACTGTGCCACCTATATATAATACTAACCACTGTGCCCCCTGTATATAATACTAACCACTGTGCCACATATATATAATACTAACCACTGTGCCCCCTGTATATAATACTAACCACTGTGCCCCCTATATATAATACTAACCACTGTGCCACCTATATATAATACTAACCGCTGTGCCCCCTATATATAATACTAACCACTGTGCCACATATATATAATACTAACCACTGTGCCCCCTGTATATAATACTAACCACTGTGCCACCTATATATAATACTAACCACTGTGCCCCCTATATATAATACTAACCACTGTGCCACCTATATATAATACTAACCGCTGTGCCCCCTATATATAATACTAACCACTGTGCCCCTATATATAATACTAACCGCTGTGCCCCTATATATAATACTAACCACTGTGCCCCTATATATAATACTAACCACTGTGCCCCTATATATAATACTAACCACTGTGCCCCCTGTATATAATACTAACCACTGTGCCCCTATATATAATACTAACCGCTGTGCCCCCTATATATAATACTAACCACTGTGCTCCCTATATATAATACTAACCACTGTGCCCCTATATATAATACTAACCACTGTGCTCCTATATATAATACTAACCACTGTGCCCCCTATATATAATACTAACCACTGTGCCCCCTATAGATAATACTAACCGCTGTGTCCCCTATATATAATACTAACCACTGTGCCACCTATATATAATACTAACCACTGTGCCCCCTGTATATAATACTAACCACTGTGCCCCCTATATATAATACTAACCGCTGTGCCCCTATATATAATACTAACCACTGTGCCCCTATATATAATACTAACCACTGTGCCCCTATATATAATACTAACCACTGTGCCCCCTGTATATAATACTAACCACTGTGCCCCTATATATAATACTAACCGCTGTGCCCCCTATATATAATACTAACCACTGTGCTCCCTATATATAATACTAACCACTGTGCCCCTATATATAATACTAACCACTGTGCTCCTATATATAATACTAACCACTGTGCCCCCTATATATAATACTAACCACTGTGCCCCCTATAGATAATACTAACCGCTGTGTCCCCTATATATAATACTAACCACTGTGCCACCTATATATAATACTAACCACTGTGCCCCCTATATATAATACTAACCACTGTGCCCCCTATATATAATACTAACCGCTGTGCCCCTATATATAATACTAACCACTGTGTCCCTATATATAATACTAACCACTGTGCTGCCCTATATATAATACTAACCACTGTGCCCCTATATATAATACTAACCACTGTGCTTCCCTATATATAATACTAACCACTGTGCCCCCTATATATAATACTAACCACTGTGCCCCCTGTATATAATACTAACCGCTGTGCCCCCTGTATGTAATACTAACCACTGTGCCCCTATATATAATACTAACCACTGTGTCCTCTATATATAATACTAACCACTGTGCTTCCCTATATATAATACTAACCGCTGTGCTTCCCTATATACAGGGCCGGATTAAGGGAATTGAGGCCCCTGGGCTAAGGGGGCCTCCATTCCCCCGTGAGGGCCCCCTTCCCCCCCCGTGATCCGAGCTGCCCGCCCCCCTGGCACTTACCTCCTTCTCCGGCGCGCTGTACACTCTTTACTGAGGAGATCTCGTGAGAGTGAGACTCACGAGATCTCAGTAAGGAGACTACAGCGTGCCAGAGAAGGACCGCAGTGAAAGTGCTCAGCAGCACTGATCGCGCCGGGGCGCCCCCGACCGATCAATACTGCTGCTGAGTACTTTCAAGGGCCCCCTGGATGCCATAGGCCCCTGGGCTGTAGCCCAGTTAGCCCTATGGTTAATCCGGCCCTGCCTATATATAATACTAACCACTGTGCCCCTATATATAATACTAACCACTGTGCCCCTATATATATATATATTCTATTTACCACTGAAGATTAGATGACATTTTGTGTAAAGATATTTGCAGGAATACAGAACAAGTCTGAGTCAGTCATTCTTGTCAGAATAATTTTTAAACATACATATATTTATGTGTATTTCAATGATGTCAGTGTTCCACACCTATATGTGAGAGGATTTGTATTGTGAAGTATTAGACATCCTGTATAATGAATGTCCACAGCTCTATATTACTTTACACAGGTGAGTGCTGAGTATTCTCTATTGGTGTCTCTTTTATCAGACATGGGATCCTCTGGTTCCTGCGCCATAGATTATTATTATAGATGAGTCGGCAGTTGCAGTGATCACTTTATACTTGTATAATAATACCGCTCCCTCTATCTCTGTCTGCAGTTTCTCCGTAGAAGCTACTGGTCCAGGAATGTCTGATCTGAACTCCATCTTCTCCGTCCTGCCACAGAAAGGGACCCTCAGCCCCAATGACCGAGCCACCCAGGTCCTGATCATCTTTAAGGCCAAGAAGGAAGTGCAGATTATAGACAAACCTATCCTGAAATGTCAGGTACAGGATAGACGTTATTATTACCAATGTACACTGATCAGCTACAGCATTAAACCACTGCCCAGTGAAGGGATAACACTGATTATCTGGTTACAATAGCGCATGACAAGGGGTGGGATATATTAGGCAGTAAGTGAAGGGTCAGTTCTTGTAGTTGGAGTGTTGGAAACAGGAAAAATGGGCAACGTAAGGATCTGAGCGACTGTGACAAGGGCCAAATTATGATGGTTAAACGGCTGGGTCAGAGCATCTCCAAAACAGGAGATCTTGTGGGGTGTTGCTGGTATGTAGTGGTTAGTCCCTACCAAAAAATGGTCCAAGGAATGATAACCAGTAAACTGACGACAGGGTCATGTGCGCCCAGGGTCATTGATGCACGTGGGTAGTGCTGGCGCCTGTCTAGTCCAATCCCACAGAGGAGCTACTGTAGCACACACTGCTGATAAAGTTAATGCTGGCTATGATAGAGAGGTGTCAGATCACACAGAGCATCGCAGCTTGCTGCGTATGGGGCTGGGCAGCCACAGACCGGTCAGAGTGCCCACACTGACCCGTGTCCACCGCCAAAAGAACCTACACTGGGCACGTGAGCGCCAGAACTGGGCCATGGAGCAATGGAAGAAGGTGGCCTGGTCGGATGAATCCCGGTTTCGCGTACATAATGTGGACAGCCGGGTGCGTGTGCCTCATTTACCTGGGGAAGAGATGTCTCCCATGTACTATGGGAATAAGGCAAACCAGCGGAGGCAGTGTGATGCTCTGGGCAATGTTCTGCTGGGAGACCTTGGTTCCTGACATTCATGTGGATGTTACTTTGACACGTACCACCTACCTAAACATTACTGCAGACCAAGTACCCCCCTTCATGACAGCGGTATTCCCTGATGGCAGTGGCCTCTTTCAGCAGGATAATGCGCCCTGCCCCACTGCAACAATTGTTCATTAATTGCTTGAGAAACATGACAAAGAGTTCATGGTGTTGACTTGGCCTCCAAATTCCCCAGATTTCAATCCTATCTATCTATCTATCTATCTATCTATCTATCTATCTATCTATCTATCTATCTATTTGACAGAAGCACTGGGCAAGTGATGAATGGCAGAGCTATACGTCCCAGGCTTTAAGTCTAAAACCCCAGGGAGATTTTGTATTTGAAGAAGCGTCCCAAAGAGTATATTCAGCTTCGGGAAAAACTAGTAATAGTTCCTGGAGTGTAAATGGAGAGAGAAGGGTGGGCTCCGTTTACAAGGCCCAGTCCGGATCCTCTGTTCTGACAGCAGACTGATTACTGGTTGCACCTGTGAGAGGTGTTTTAAAAAGCTGCTGGACAGTTTCCTTTGCCTCTCAGACCTGGGAAGTAGGTTGTATGCCTCTGTAAATGGTGACCAACTATCTCTATATTTTATATGTGTGTGTAACACAAGGTCCTTCACAGGAGAGAGGGTGTTCCTGTGTGCTTAGTTAGTGCCGGACAGGCAAAGAGTTTATTTTGAAGGTTTTATTTTATTTTTTCTGCTTAATAAAACTGGCTGAGGCCTTGTGTGACCTCTCTGCTGCTGTACACTACCATCTACCCCAGGAGATGGCCCCTGTTCCCCTGACCCGGTTACAGTATATATATGTATATATATATATATATATATATATATATATATATATATATATATTGTTTTCATTCATTATACGGCTGATTTATGTTGTCTTGATCCCTCTCCTGTCTGTTCTATCTGTAGGTGATTGAACCCAACTTGTCTGAGGGCGGTGAGACAATAGCGAGTATCCCTATCCGGGTATCTGTATCTTCCGCGTTTTCCAAATACCGCCTCCCCTCATCCTCAGATGTCAACTTTGGTGCCATGATGCTGGGAAGTCGCAAGTTGTGTTCCTTCACTCTGGAGAATTGTGGTCTGCTTGAGTTTCGTTACAACATCAGCAAGATGATTCGTGAAGTGATGATTCAGCCAGTAAAAAAGGGGTACAGACTAACGGCTGATTTAGGAAGAGGGTTTAGTAAGAGAAATGTGCTACACCTTTGGTCCAGTCTTAAAGATGTTGATCATATATGTAGAGATTATTTTGTCTCCGTTACATTTTTTGCATTGTTGAGTGATGATCAAGTAAGATCTGGTCAACACATTGGAATGAGACCTGGGGGTAACTGTATTAAGTGCCTGTTTCTGCAAGTCGTTGGAAATCGGCGCATTTGCAGTGAAAATTTAAAGCGGCAATGGCTTTGAAGGAATTGTTTTGCAAAACAAAGTGGCACTTAATACATTTACCCCCTGAAGTCAATGTAGACCGGTGTTGCTGACAGTGATATAAGAAGCATTACATTACTCCGTGTCAGCAACTTTTGAAAGCCTGTCTTAGAAATCTGATTGTCTCTAAATTGTTAATGGATCATTCCCAAATGAATCAATTTAGAAATTGAGAATATGTCTCTTGACTGCAGGTCCAAGTCTGTGTATGTTAGATAACTCCAACTAACTGTCTTGCAGGCCGGTTCATGGAATGAAGAGGACTCGTTCCCGAGACGGCTCAGGATCCAGTAGATCTGTCGCTATGAGCAAAGTCAAGCGTGCTGATACCCAGCCGAAAGAAACAATCGTCTCTGGGCAGGTAACTGATGGCTGCTTTGTGGAATGGCTGTTCCTTTTAGTACATCGTGAGTGTCACGAACGCCCAGCCTGTCCCAAATACAGCAATCTGAACAGCTGGCCGTGACAGGCGTCACCTTAGCAATGATTAAACCTTTTATTATGGTGTTCTTACGTTCACCATAACCACTTATTAATGTTTCACACTTAAATCACATACACTTGTAGGATTAGCCTCCCTGGGCTTCGTAAGTTTACAAAGAATCACGGAGAACACGCTAGATTAAATTTTAGTTACAAAAAATGAATAACAAGACATACAAAATGTTGCACAAATAAGTTTCAGGAAATAAAACCAGAGTCAATACTTACTTAATTAAGACTTGGTGTGTGAGGGAACACAATTGAAAAGTATGTGACATTACAGTCTTGATAGCCCCTTTATGATAATGCACACGTTATTGTCTAAGGCAGAAGTTTTTAAACCTTTCTCCACATAGCTCTCACCCCCCATCTTTGGAGTTTAGCTGTCAATAAGAACGGATTGATCTCCCAAATGTCACAGGGCTTTCAAAGTGACCTAGGGATGTCCTGAGCTCTGGAATGTTCACAGGACCTGAATTCTCACCTCAGGTCCTCATCCTCTGCATAACAAAAAATACTCCTCAGAGATGCTTACCTATCTCTGGATAATTTCAAAAGATTAATGACACTAGCCTAGGTGCAAACTTATGTCATTAAGCAAAGCACACGCTGAAATTACATTACACGGTTACATAAAATATTCACATTGTCATACATGAATTCAACATAAAACAACAATCAGTCATTGGATATACTACATAATCGTTACAGTGCGTGTCCTGGATATTGAAGAGATGTGTAGAGAGAGATTGTTGGTCTGGATAAATCTCCATCACTAGATAAGTAGAAGGTGGAGACAATAATAGTGTGGAGCATTTAACAATGTCATCATGTTCTTGTTAGATTTGTGTACAGTACAAATACATTTAAAAATCAGACTAGAAATGAGGAAGTGTTGTTAGGTGGGCGGGAGCAGAATATAAAATGTTGTTTGGATGCGGATTGATTATTGATTTGATGAGGAGGGAACTCTGTAGGAAGATGACGTTGTGTGTTATTATTGATCGGTGCTTTAGGCACGCTTGGCGTTGGGCATGTTCACCGTGTCTCCGGGCCTTGGCAGTATCCCACCTGGTGGTCACCAGGTGATCAGCGTGGAGTGTATTGCTGACCAGCTGGGGAAGAGTGAGGAATTCCTGGCGATAGATATTTCTGATCGACACCCAAAAGACCACCCTACTGGGATTCCCTTCCATCTCATCACTGAAGCCTGCACCCCAGGTAAAGCTGGTCCCTAAAACAAACTAGTGCCAGATTGTATTCCTATCCCAGACCATCCGAAATAATGCAGCCATAATTCTGTACGTCTTCCTTGTAGCGTTTGACATAGAGGACATTGCCAGTATATTTGAAGAGCACCGTATTGTAGCTGATGCCAGAATCCTGCAGTGTCTGCCACCCCTCCAGGCGGGAGGAATATACCTGGAAGCGGAGAACCGCTTCCTGTTCTGGAACGTGCTCGTAGGACAGACGTCCTCCGCTCGTTTTAAGATCCTGAATCCTGGAAAGGTGCCCTGTGATGTGACGCTGACTGTGAGGCCACTGTCTAATAAGGTATAGAACAGGCACCTCCTGGTTTTACGTTGTGGTAGATACCCTGCATCCCAGCAGTTACCACCACATCCTACTAGAGCTGTTCTGAAAGACCCGCGTCATTCGTGTCATACTCCTCATGTCATTCATCAATGTCAGTGTTGTTTATTTGTCTAAAATATGTATCCCAAAGGAATAAAAGGCTGGAAAATATGGGTAGGAACCTGGCACAGATACCAGATGCTGGGCAGACCCTGGAGACATCTCAGGACTTTGTGGGTTGTAATAAATCCATTGGATTTCTGTTCTACTGAGACAGAAACTGTGAGAAGGAAGCAGACATTACACCCAGGGGTGGAGACAGGATCAGCTCTTACTGGGGGGATATGAAGTGTCTGGATGGCTTTAGATCATTTCAGACTCTTTCCTTCTGGAAGAAACATTTTCCCTAGATCTAGTGTGATTGGAATTATCCAGCACTTTGTAGAGTCATTTATTATATTCTGACATACAATCATACATCGTACAGTTACACATACAGTATAACCTAGTAATACAATGTAACACGGTAACACACTGACATACAATCATACATCGTACAGTTACACATACAGTATAACCTAGTAATACAATGTAACACGGTAACACACTGACATACAATCATACATCGTACAGTTACACATACAGTATAACCTAGTAATACAATGTAACACACTGACATACAATCATACATCGTACAGTTACACATACAGTATAACCTAGTAATACAATGTAACAGGGTAACACACGGACATACAATCATACATCGTACAGTTACACATACAGTATAACCTAGTAATACAATGTAACAGGGTAACACACTGACATACAATCATACATCGTACAGTTACACATACATTATCACCTAGTAATACAATGTAACAGGGTGACACACTGACATACAATCAGTACAGTTACACATACAGTATAACCTAGTAATACAATGTAACAGGTAACACACTGACATACAATCAGTACAGTTACACATACAGTATAACCTAGTAATACAATGTAACAGGGTAACACACTGACATACAATCAGTACAGTTACACATACATTATCACCTAGTAATACAATGTAACAGGTTAATACAACGCTATAACTCTGGCAGTTACCAGCAGGGGCACCAAGCTGTTTTTGGCCAATATATATATATATATATATATATATATGAATTAATTATTTCCCATGTTCTGTAGGGGAGAAGGACAATACCACGTTTAGTACAGTGTAATTTATTACTACACTATGATATTTTAATAAAGTACACTGATTAATAAAATGTAACTGATAAATACAGGTGCAGACTCAGTGTAACATAATAATAACAGATTACTTGTGTTTGTCTAGTCTGCTGCTCGTATCAGTGACATTTTTGAAGTCCATCCTCCGCGTATGAGTATCCCGAGTCACAGCCACAGCTTCGCCAGCGTCACCTTCACCCCACAGAGCATGCAGATGTACCAGTGCATCTTCGAGGCTGCCGCGGAGGGCATATCAAAGTACAGTCAATTCTTCAATCTTCAATAATACTATTGATATATTGTATACAGTAAGGTGCTGGTATATTGATATATTGTATACAGTAGGGTGCTGGTATATTGATACATTGTATACAGTGCCACATAGTACGGTGTTGATAAATTGATACATTGTATGCAGTAGGGTGCTGGTATATTGATACATTGTATGCAGTAGGGTGCCGGTATATTGATACATTGTAAACAGTGCCACTTAGTACGGTGTTGATATATTGATACATTGTATACAGTGCCACATAGTACAGTGTTGATATATTGATACATTGTATACAGTAGGGTGCTGGTATATTGATACATTGTATACAGTGTCACATAGTACGGTGCTGGTTCATTGATACATTGTATACAGTAGTGTGCTGGTATATTGATACATTGTATACAGTGCCACATAGTACGGTGTTGATATATTGATACATTGTATACTGTGGGGTGCTGGTATATTGATACATTGTATACAGTGTCACATAGTACGGTGTTGATATATTGATACATTGTATACTGTGGGGTGCTGGTATATTGATACATTGTATACAGCAGGGTGCTGGTATATTGATACATTGTGTACAGTGCCACATAGTATGGTGCTGATATATTGATACATTGTATACAGTAGGGATGCTGGTATATTGATACATTGTATACAGTGCCACATAGTACGATGTTGATATATTGATACATTGTATACAGTAGGGTGCTGGTATATTGATACATTGTATACAGTGCCACATAGTACAGTGTTGATATATTATTTACATTGTATACAGTACGGTGCTGGTATATTGATATATTGTATACTGTACGGTGCTGGTATATTGATATATTGTATACTGTACGGTGCTGGTATATTGATACATTGTATACTGTACGGTGCTGGTATATTGATATACTGATACATTGTATACAGTAAGGTGCTGGTGTCCTTTGGGTTACTGATACTGATGACATTATATCATAGTGGGAGGTGCTAGTATGATATGAGTGTGTTATATCACTGATCCTCTTTATAACTCTCTATTTCCTGGTTTGGCCATTAGTTTTCTGTCTAAGACCCGAAGCTTAACCTTTGACATCAGCGGAGAGGGCAATCTTCCTCGGGTTACCACTTTACGCCCTGTGCTGCGCAACAAACGTGGCAACCCTGTCCTACTTTTCCAGAGACTTTTGATTGGTCAGAGCCAACAGCTCCCCCTTGTCTTAAAAAACGAAGGTTCCATCCCTGCACAGGTGAGTAAGGTGTAGCCCCCCGTCCTGTAATACAATACAATGTAATACCTTGTATTATAGTCTCCTGCTCTGTAGTGTCGGCATGTGGTCCGTGGCCAGATATTTAGAATGTCAACAGTATTATAGGGTTAGGGATATTATTGTCCACCTAATATTACTGTCTACATTGCATTTGTCAACCTTCCAACCCTGTCTGTATTGTGGTGTATTCTGGGACATGTATCCTAACTGTAATAACAGGTAACAACCTCTATTATAGGTTATTGCAGACTACTACTTTGTTAGAACGTGCTATATAGCACTTTGCATTGTATATTAACACTGCAGTCATATATGGTAACATTATATTATAGAATAATATTGTGTATTATAGAGTGCTGCTTTATAACAAGATGAATACCCTGTAATAATACAACATTTAGCTGTGAATAGATTGTATATAACTGAATGACTCTTCCGCTAGCTGAATATTGATTTACCTGAGGATGGACGAGTCTTCTGCTTGAAGCCTAAACCCAGCACCCGTTGCATCTACCCTGCCTGGGGTGAGGGGCGGGAGCCAGGTGAGCGCCCCCACCCTCTGATTACCAGTATTACACCTCGCACTGGTTATAGAGTTTCACAAGTCTTCCCCTGTCCGCCAGGGCTCCGAGCACACACGGCCTCGCTCATCCTCCATCCCGGGGACACTGCAGAGTTTGAGGTGCTGTTCTGTCCCCCTGAGGCGCAGCGTTGGGAGGCCGCCCTACACCTGTCAGTGCCAGACAATCAGTATGAGAAGAGCCTGGTGCAGCTCGTGGGCGAGGGGTATAAGGAAGATCTCACCCTGGATAACATACACAGCCCCGGAGAGATAGTTACCCTGGAAGGACAACTGGAAGACGACATTGTGGAAGGTAATGACATCCTCATTGTGCTGATCCAAAGCACTGCGCCCTGCGGACCTGAACAGGACCGTACATCTACATAAGGGTTCTAATGGGGGCTTACAAAGTCAGGGCGTAGTCTGGATGGACATAGTCCTGATCAGTTGTGGTCTGATCTATCAATGCTTTCACAGCTGCTCGCACAGACCACATCGTCTTTGGGGACTGTCACATTGGACGGCAATATCAGGTGACCTTTACCATGACCAATCGCAGCCAGTCGGACGCCATGAGGTTTGAGTGGCCGTTGGAGGATCCCCTGGAATTCTCTCCTCAGGTATAAAACATAATAGTGTCACATAGAAATGACCATGAAAATAACCCATTACTCTGCCAACAGGTAGGACACATTCACGCTGGTTGTGCCAAAGATGTGACCGTCGCCTTAAAGTCAGAAATGGTTGTGGCATTAGACAAGTCCTCAGTAAAGTGCAAGGTGTCATGGATCTCATTCCCACGACCCCTCGATCAGGTGGCCGACTGGGACGACAGGATGCGGACAGTGAGATGGGTGGACAACGATAAGGGGGTTGCCAGCCAGCGTCCTACCAAGAAGAAGGTGACCTGAGACAATGATATCTTAGAGCTCATGGTATTAGTATTGTGTGTAGAGGATCCCCGACAACCAATCAGAAATGAGCTTTTACCTGTTTAGGGAAATTTACACAATTAAAGCAGCTAAATGCAGTAAATGGCTTCTTAAACTAAATAAAATAGAACTTAATAAATCAGGTTTATTTTCCCTTCATGTTTCATCTATAAGACATAACTGATGTCCTAATAAGATGATCCTCCGATGCTCCTTACACCTGGCGGCAGCAGGAGAAGTCTCCGCTCACTATATAGAATTCCCGGCTTCCTCTGACCGCTCAGCTGCCACATCAGGAACTATCAGAGGAATCTCCACAGCCGACATCTCCAGATAGTGAGTGGAGATATTTCCTGCCCTTTACCAGGCATAGGAGCATTAAGGACTCATGAGGTCCAATGTAAAACGTCCTTTAGATAAAACAGATCCTCTGCACTGTATACTGGGACCCAGATTAACAGGACAGTGAGAACTACACCCAAATACAAGAACACCCCCTAGTGACCATGGTATCAGGAAAGTGGCAGAAGACTTGTTGGTATTGAACAGCATTTCTTAGTTGCGGTGGAACTTCCGCCACTAGGGGGCCCAGAAGTGGGGGCTCAGCGATGTCTCTTAGACATTAGAGTAACGCTGTCATTCAGAGAAGCATAGGTAACATATAAGGATATAGATGATGGATATATATGATATATATGATGGACTTTTGTCTATAGGTGATTGAGACGGATCCGGAGCCAGCTCACACGGTGCAGGATCAGGGGACTCGGGAGGTGGAGCTGCTGGTCAGTGCTACTGTGGATTATGTCCGGTACAAAGCCACGTGTGAAGAAGTACATTTCAGAGACACCCTGCTGTATCAGACACGCGTGTACAGGTGAGCGTCACTAGATGGAGAGCGAGGGGGGAACGTTGTGTCCAGGAGCTGAGGTCTCTCTGTTCCCGTCTGCAGGTTTCTCATGGAGAACACGGGCTCCGTCCAGCTGCAGTTCTCCTGGCAGCTCCACATGGAGGGACAGAGCAGAGGGGTGAGCTCCCCCCCAGGAAAGGACAACACTGAGGGTAAGTCTGACCCCATTATACAGAGATTACGTGGTCACTGCAACATTTATATCATATACTGGGACTAATAGCAGATATATCACATCACTAAACTGCCCAGGTGTCATACCCCGGGGCAACACGTCCTCATACCCCCGGGGCAATATGTCCTCATTGCCCCGGGGCAACACGTCCATCTTATACCCCGGGGCAACACGTCCATCTCATACCCCGGGGCAACACGTCCATCTCATACCCCGGGGCAACACGTCCATCTCATACCCCGGGGCAACACGTCCATCTCATACCCCGGGGCAACACATCCTCCTTATACCATGGGGCAACATGTCCTTCTCATACCCCGGGGCAACACGTCCTTCTCATACCCCGGGGCAACGCGTCCATCTCATTCCTCGGGGCAACACGTCCTTCTCATACCCTGGGGCAACACGTCCTTCTCATACCCCGGGGCAACACGTCCTCATACCCCCGGGGCAATATGTCCTCATTGCCCCGGGGCAACACGTCCATCTCATACCCCGGGGCAACACGTCCATCTCATACCCCGGGGCAACACGTCCATCTCATACCCCGGGGCAACACGTCCATCTCATACCCCGGGGCAACACGTCCATCTCATACCCCGGGGCAACACGTCCATCTCATACCCCGGGGCAACACGTCCATCTCATTCCTCGGGGCAACACGTCCTTCTCATACCCTGGGGCAACACGTCCTTCTCATACCCCGGGGCAACACGTCCTTCTCATACCCCGGGGCAACACGTCCTTCTCATACCCCGGGGCAACACGTCCTTCTCATACCCCGGGGCAACACGTCCATCTCATACCCCGGGGCAACACGTCCTTCTCATAACCCGGGGCAACACGTCCATCTCATACCCCCGGGGCAACACGTCCTTCTCATACCCTGGGGCAACACGTCCTTCTCATACCCCGGGGCAACACGTCCATCTCATAACCCGGGGCAACAAGTCCTTCTCATACCCCGGGGCAACACGTCCATCTCATAACCCGGGGCAACACGTCCTTCTCATACCCCGGGGCAACACGTCCATCTCATACCCCGGGGCAACACGTCCTTCTCATAACCCGGGGCAACATGTCCTTCTCATACCCCGGGGCAACACGTCCTTCTCATACCCCGGGGCAACACGTCCATCTCATACCTCGGGGCAACACGTCCTTCTCATAACCCGGGGCAACACGTCCATCTCATACCCCCGGGGCAACACGTCCATCTCATAACCCGGGGCAACACGTCCTTCTCATACCCTGGGGCAACACGTCCTTCTCATACCCTGGGGCAACACGTCCTTCTCATACCCCGGGGAAACACGTCCATCTCATAACCCGGGGCAACACGTCCTTCTCATACCCCGGGGCAACACATCCTCCTTATACCCCAGGGCAACACGTCCTTCTCATACCCCGGGGCAACACGTCCTTCTCATACCCCGGGGCCACAAGTCCTTCTCATACCTCGGGGCAACACATCCTCCTTATACCCCAGGGCAACACGTCCTTCTCATACCCCGGGGCAACACGTCCATCTCATACCCCCGGGGCAACACGTCCTTCTCATAACCCGGGGCAACACGTCCATCTCATACCCCCGGGGCAACACGTCCTTCTCATACCCTGGGGCAACACGTCCTTCTCATACCCCGGGGCAACACGTCCATCTCATAACCCGGGGCAACATGTCCTTCTCATACCCCCGGGGCAACACGTCCATCTCATAACCCGGGGCAACACGTCCATCTCATAACCCGGGGCAACACGTCCTTCTCATACCCTGGGGCAACACGTCCTTCTCATACCCTGGGGCAACACGTCCTTCTCATACCCCGGGGAAACACGTCCATCTCATAACCCGGGGCAACACGTCCATCTCATAACCCGGGGCAACACGTCCTCCTTATACCCCGGGGCAACACGTCCTTCTCATACCCCGGGGCAACACGTCCATCTCATACCCCGGGGCAACACGTCCTTCTCATACCCTGGGGCAACACGTCCTTCTCATACCCCAGGCAACACGTCCTTCTCATACCCCGGGGCAACACGTCCATCTCATACCCCGGGGCAACACATCCTCCTTATACCATGGGGCAACATGTCCTTCTCATACCCCGGGGCAACACGTCCTTCTCATACCCCGGGGCAACGCGTCCATCTCATTCCTCGGGGCAACACGTCCTTCTCATACCCTGGGGCAACACGTCCTTCTCATACCCCGGGGCAACACGTCCTCATACCCCCGGGGCAATATGTCCTCATTGCCCCGGGGCAACACGTCCATCTTATACCCCGGGGCAACACGTCCATCTCATACCCCGGGGCAACACGTCCATCTCATACCCCGGGGCAACACGTCCATCTCATACCCCGGGGCAACACGTCCATCTCATTCCTCGGGGCAACACGTCCTTCTCATACCCTGGGGCAACACGTCCTTCTCATACCCCGGGGCAACACGTCCTTCTCATACCCCGGGGCAACACGTCCTTCTCATACCCCGGGGCAACACGTCCTTCTCATACCCCGGGGCAACATGTCCTTCTCATACCCCGGGGCAACACGTCCTTCTCATACCCCGGGGCAACACGTCCATCTCATACCCCGGGGCAACACGTCCTTCTCTTAACCCGGGGCAACACGTCCATCTCATACCCCCGGGGCAACACGTCCTTCTCATACCCTGGGGCAACACGTCCTTCTCATACCCCGGGGCAACACGTCCATCTCATAACCCGGGGCAACATGTCCTTCTCATACCCCGGGGCAACACGTCCATCTCATAACCCGGGGCAACACGTCCTTCTCATACCCCGGGGCAACACGTCCATCTCATACCCCGGGGCAACACGTCCTTCTCATAACCCGGGGCAACATGTCCTTCTCATACCCCGGGGCAACACGTCCTTCTCATACCCCGGGGCAACACGTCCATCTCATACCCCGGGGCAACACGTCCTTCTCATAACCCGGGGCAACACGTCCATCTCATACCCCCGGGGCAACACGTCCATCTCATAACCCGGGGCAACACGTCCTTCTCATACCCTGGGGCAACACGTCCTTCTCATACCCTGGGGCAACACGTCCTTCTCATACCCCGGGGAAACACGTCCATCTCATAACCCGGGGCAACACGTCCTTCTCATACCCCGGGGCAACACATCCTCCTTATACCCCAGGGCAACACGTCCTTCTCATACCCCGGGGCAACACGTCCTTCTCATACCCCGGGGCCACAAGTCCTTCTCATACCTCGGGGCAACACATCCTCCTTATACCCCAGGGCAACACGTCCTTCTCATACCCCGGGGCAACACGTCCATCTCATACCCCCGGGGCAACACGTCCTTCTCATAACCCGGGGCAACACGTCCATCTCATACCCCCGGGGCAACACGTCCTTCTCATACCCTGGGGCAACACGTCCTTCTCATACCCCGGGGCAACACGTCCATCTCATAACCCGGGGCAACATGTCCTTCTCATACCCCCGGGGCAACACGTCCATCTCATAACCCGGGGCAACACGTCCATCTCATAACCCGGGGCAACACGTCCTTCTCATACCCTGGGGCAACACGTCCTTCTCATACCCTGGGGCAACACGTCCTTCTCATACCCCGGGGAAACACGTCCATCTCATAACCCGGGGCAACACGTCCATCTCATAACCCGGGGCAACACATCCTCCTTATACCCCAGGGCAACACGTCCTTCTCATACCCCGGGGCAACACGTCCATCTCATACCCCGGGGCAACACGTCCTTCTCATACCCTGGGGCAACACGTCCTTCTCATACCCCAGGCAACACGTCCTTCTCATACCCCGGGGCAACACATCCTCCTTATACCCCAGGGCAACACGTCCTTCTCATACCCCGGGGCAACACGTCCATCTCATACCCCCGGGGCAACACGTCCTTCTCATAACCCGGGGCAACACGTCCATCTCATACCCCCGGGGCAACACGTCCTTCTCATACCCTGGGGCAACACGTCCTTCTCATACCCCGGGGCAACACGTCCATCTCATAACCCGGGGCAACACGTCCTTCTCATACCCCGGGGCAACACGTCCATCTCATAACCCGGGGCAACACGTCCTTCTCATAACCCGGGGCAACACATCCATCTCATAACCCGGGGCAACACGTCCTTCTCATACCCCGGGGCAACACGTCCATCTCATACCCCGGGGCAACACGTCCTTCTCATAACCCGGGGCAACACGTCCATCTCATACCCCCGGGGCAACACGTCCTTCTCATACCCCGGGGCAACACGTCCATCTCATACCCCGGGGCAACACGTCCATCTCATACCCCGGGGCAACACGTCCATCTCATACCCCGGGGCAACACGTCCATCTCATACCCCGGGGCAACACGTCCTTCTCATACCCCGGGGCAACACGTCCATCTCATACCCCAGGGCAACACGTCCATCTCATACCCCAGGCAACACATCCTCCTTATACCCCGGGGCAACACGTCCATCTCATACCCCAGGCAACACGTCCATCTCATACCCCGGGGCAACACGTCCATCTCATACCCCGGGGCAACACGTCCATCTCATACCCCAGGCAACACATCCTCCTTATACCCCAGGGTATCATGAGATTCATGGCAGACACATATTTATCACTCTCATTATTTCTAAGAATTGATTAAACATTGTATCTAACGACACATGATGGGAGCTGATCACATTGTACAGTACTTCGGACAGCGTGTGATTGTTGTACATTATTGGCAGAGCCCCCGGGCAGCGCCCGCAGCTCATCCTCACACAGTGTCCTGGAGAGCGCGTCATCGCTGCTGTCGGTGGGAGTGGACCTTTCCCCATTCTGTGTGCAGCCCAGCACTGGGGTAATCCCAGCTGCGGAGAGCCAGGAATTCCTCATCAAGTTCTCTCCGGGAGAGGTCGGAACGTTTGAAGGTCGTCTGACCTGCAGGTGAGGGAGATATAGGAATGTCCCACTTCAGCCCTGTGTGTCTCATGTCCGAAACCTTTCAGCCTGTCGCCCTCCTACCTGATTTATCTTCACTGTGTCCTGCACATGGAGTCATGGTACAAACAGCAGAAGCCAGAAGGGGTTATAGTAATACCCCCTGTGGGGATACTTAGGGCCAGAGACTGCTAAACCCAGGGCAGTAGTCTGTCAGTAGAGTTACTGCTGAGTGTGAACAGTTCTGGGCTCAGGATGTTGCCCCCACATCTCATACAATGACCCACCAGTAACACTTCCGCCCGTACATGTATCACGCGTGGGCCTCTCACATGATATTAGTGAGGATCGTGGCAGATATAATTCTTGTTCTGAGTGTAATGTGTTTCCAGCATCCCCAACCTACGCCCTGGAGAGCAGCCACCAGTCATCCCAGTCGTTGGACGCAGTCTCCTGCCTTACTGTCACTTCCAACTGGAGGATTCTGACTACATCAGCAACGGAAGGCGCAACCCAGAGTTATGTGGGCCCCGCGGGGCCCCCTCAGGAACCACGTTGGACCCCAACACACGGGTTGTTGAGTTCACCACTGTGGGAGTAAAGACTAAAATCACCAGGTAAATGTGAGCTCACAATGGGAAGATCTTATGAGTTTTACACTGCGTTTTGGAGACGTCTGTGTTTGTGTAAGATTCGTATCTCTGAACTGAGCGCGAGCACCAGGAATGTGTACAAATCAGTACGTATATAGCTGGGTGACGAGACTGATTGGGGGTGGCTGAGTATAGGTGGGTTCAGCAGATACGGCTGATCGGAGAGGTATCTCTTGTGGGTGCTGCAATGTTACTCTATGACAGTGTTGGCTAACCTGTGACACTCCAGGTGTTGTGGAACTACAAGCCCCAGCATGCTTTTCCAATATATAGCAGCTTATTGCTGGATGGGTATGCTGGGACTTGTAGTTTCACAACACCTGGAGTGTCACAGGTTAGCCAACACTGCTTGATTGGCTGATTGTATATTGACCCCTCCAGTGATATAGCGTCTGTATCATATTACGTCGCAGTGAATTACTGCAGGAACAGAGAATATCAATGTGTTTAATGAGAAAAACAACTGTTGTTTGTATTTCATTTAATTTGTACTTAATTACATTTTATATTGAGAATGCAGCGTTTGCATTTATTAACAACAGTGACACTATTCTCTCCTGTGTATAACATTATTCATTTGTGTAGAAATAGGTTAATGTGACTTTAGCATTTACTACTGACACCGTCACTTCTCAGCGCTATCTCTGGACGCACACCGCGTGCAAATCTTTCTGTTTTTGAAGAGCGTGTACATCGAACTGTGATTGATCCCCTTAGTCTGTAATGTTATTGTAGATTTCTAGTGTTAGTGAATAAGATTAGATAGAAATGATGTTTTATTCTATGTTCTAGGACCTTCAGTATCATTAATCCCACCGATAGTCCTTACTCCTTCCGGTGGACATGTGAGGACCCCCCTAGTTTGCAGGGACCTCCAGCCTTCCGTTGTCTGAACGGATGTGACGAGATCCAGGCTAAGAAGAAAGTGGAGGTACGAGCTGTATTAATACAGATATATACCACACGTAGGAGTCACTTATTATGGAGAGAACATGGTTGTGTTTGTAAGACGATTGATTGTCTCATCCTGGAAACCTCCAGATCACATTTGACTTCATCCCTCAAGTTCTGGATATCACAGAGTCTTTCTGGTCTTTCACGATCCCTGAGCAGAACATCTCCGTCCCATTTCTCCTTGTCGGTAAAGCTCTGGAGCCTTCAGTTTCCCTGGACAGATCCCACCTCAACTTCCTGTCTCTGCTGATAGGTAAGTACATTACCGAGCTCATAGGTAAGTCCTCTCTGTACGGTACCCGAGCTCATATTTACTGTAGACACCTTATATCGCATTGTCCTTCCAGGACACATGGGGCATGAAAGAGTAAACATTATGGGGGATATAGACGTCACATTGCGATCTCTTACGTGGTCTTAGTAGTAAGATATAACACAGAGGCCACTAGTGGACCCAATAGATGTCAGTTATAGAAGACATGTTTCTTCCATCTAACAGTCCACTCATCGCTTTAATCCGTCTACATTGTTATACTTTAATAGCGTCCTTTACTTGCTTTATCATGTTGTTAGTATTTGTATGTTTATTTAAACATGTTCTGAATCCACTTTAAATGTTATAGATTGAGCAGCTTCCTCTCTTTTGTGTGTACCTGCCACGTACATACAGACAACATATAAACATGCACAAGTTATGTCACCCAGAGCGTGGATGGTAACAGATGTGTCATTCTTGTCCTCGGTTGTTAAGTGTCACGTTCTATTGTGTACAGGTCAAGCAGCGGAGGAATCCATCTGTCTAATCAATAACGAGAACAAATCATTCCGTTTTTCTATCCGTGAAAGTTCTTGTTTTTCTGAGGGTCACATTCATAGTTTGACGGTAACACCTATGGAAGGAACAATCCCACCTCTGTGCAGGTAACGGGTAATGTCCCTGCATGCTGTGTACCCCTGTACCCCAGCTATAACCTGTATATATACCCCTATAACCTGTATATATACCCCTGTACCCCACCTATATATATATATATATATATATATCCCTGTACCCCACATATAACCTGTATATATACCCCTGTACCCCACATATATATATATATATATCCCTGTACCCCACCTATAACCTGTATATATACCCCTGTACCCCAGCTATAACCTGTATATATACCCCTATAACCTGTATATATACCCCTGTACCCCAGCTATAACCTGTATATAAACCCTTGTACCCCACCTATAACCTGTATATATATATACCCCTGTACCCCACCTATAACCTATATATATATACCCCTGTACCCCACATATATATATATATATACACCCTTGTATCCCACCTATAACCTGTATATATACCCCTGTACCGGTATACGATGCACATTTCCAGATTTCCTCCTATCCCTATTACTCTACACTCCGCTCTGGTTCCCTATATCTTTATTTTTTCATTTGAATTTGTTTAATGTTGAAAAATAGAAATCCTTGATTTAGGACTTGATCTATGTACATATATATATATATACTTTGTTAGGCAGAAGAATATCCAATTATAGTCCCTTTATGTAAATAGCTTGTTATATAATATGTGTTTATACAGCTCTACAAGTAAAATAGTTCATGTGGTCTAACTGGAAATCCAAGTTATGAACCAGCTGCCACCAGGTAAAGGTCCAGAACAGGCCTCACATTTGGTCTCATACAAATAACAGGTAGATGTTGGTCTGCAGTGTGAGCTTCCTGCACCATTTCTCATCTGCACCAACCTTACAGAGCTATTAATGATTAGGGCAGATTGGACATACGCCAACCTGTACTGCGCAGCAAACATTGTATGTAGATGGTTACATAGCACAGACTTACATCTGCAGACGGGCAGACGGAGGGCGGGCGAGGGCGGGCTAGCCTAAGCTAAGATCGGTAAGGGCATGTCTGCGCACCCCTAGTTACTTATTACAAGATGTATCTCTTGTGGGTGCTGGAGGCCGGGTGTAATGATGGTGACACCGGCGGCACTATCTAGCTGTTCTGATTGGTTGATTCTGTATTAACCCCTCTACGACTATTTGTTGCATTACTTGTCAGAAGAGTCACGCGGGGTTATTACAGGATGTAAGGGATAATTACACACACTGTAAATGACGTCCTTGGACGATAACCACCATCTTATTTCACCATCCAGACCCTTATGTTCTGTACCCTCTTACCCTGTCTGTTCTCCAGGATTCCCATCTGTATTCTCTTCAAGCCGTCCCTGGTCGGGGAGGTCAATTTTAACCTGATTTGTGACATCAAGACCAAAACGGAGCCCCTCTATCTGAATGTGAAAGCTGATGGTCATGCCACAGAGGCTTGCGTTCAGTGCCAAGATGCCATGGGCACAGTCACCAGTCTGTCCTCTCAAGAACCCAACCAGATTGACCTAGGACAGGTGAGACCCCTAATCGGATGGAGATTAAGTGACTTGTTTGTGTTATAAGCTTTATAAACTCCAGATGCTGCTATTAAATCTCCTTTCTCCTCTGACAGGTGGACATTAACGACCGCTCCAGTCTCCGGTTTCATGTCATGAATAGCGGACAATTCTCCTTTCAGTTTTCTTGTGCACTGTCCACCCCTCCAGGGATTCAGGAATTTCTGACCATCTCCCCGACCAGCGGCTGTGTGACCCCTGGACAACAAGGACAAGTGTCCTTCACCTTCTGTCCTACCAAGAAATGTTCTATAAAGGACACGCAGCTGACTATCAAGGTCAGTAACTGAATATATCTAACATAAATGGAAAATCTAGATAACATACACACACTATTTATCATTTTACCTGTGTGTAATAGATAATCACATAGAGCCACATATAGAGCTTGACACATTTGCGCTTTGAGCGTAGACACACTTATGTGTAAGTCAGTTCACACTTATCCAGCTCAGAGATGACATATAAGTCATGTGACTAGACGGCCGTCACCTGATGTCATGTAGCTGCAACAAGGGATCAGGACGCAACAAGCCAATCTGGGGGTCGTCCATGTAAGAGGGTGAGTGATACTTACAGTATTCAGCTTACAATGTGCATAAATCTATCTACAGACGCATATGGGACACGTGGGCAGTACAGAAATCTGTATGTAGTTATGGCACAAACATTGACATATGCCAGATGTCTAAATGGTCCTTAGTGTCCAGTTACTCTGTGACTTTGATTCTGACAGATAGAAAATGGCCCAGAGATTATGTGTCAGGTTCGTGGCAGAGCGGTCCGGCCCGGCGTACACTACTCCTTCACAGAACACAGCTTTGGCCCCTGCTTCATCTACCACGCTGGGATGCAGCCTGTCCGGAAATCTCTCTTCATCACAAACAAGGACAACAGGGCTGTCAGGTGACGTCATAGTTATTACCTGTGTGTACTGATGATGATTAGATCTATGTTAGTGACATCTGCAATTACTGTCATGGATGGTCCTCCCCCAGCGCACATCGAGGTGCCGCCCACTCTGCGCTCTCAGGAGACAGCGCTGCAAACCAGAAGTGTGGAGAGATGGAGAACTCTGGAGGCGCAAGGTGTAAACGTCACTCTCCAACCTCCAACCACTTTAGTAGCAGATAAACGTCAATGTTCTCCTATAATACAGCGAGAGAGGGGACACCAGGGCTGTTAGATGTGTAATATATTGTGTGAAGCTTTTCATTACGTTGCTCAGAGTGCGCCTGGAAATACGAAATGTGTCCCATTAAAATGACAGGCTGAGATCCAAAATCTAATAGTGCGTCCTCTGCCCGGTTATTTCAATAACATACTGTTGTTACACTGTTCAGACTGAGCCATCCTACTCTGTCTCTGCTGGGAACTAGGAACAGATGGCGGGACCACCTCCATGATGGAATTATTAGATATAGCGATATCTGTATTATTGGTATAATTAGATATAGTGATATCTGTATTATTGGTATAATTATATATAGTGATATCTGTATTATTGGTATAGATATAGTGATATCTGTATTATTGGTATAATTATATATAGTGATATCTGTATTATTGGTATAATTAGATATAGTGATATCTGTATTATTGGTATAATTAGATATAGTGATATCTGTATTATTGGTATAATTAGATATAGTGATATCTGTATTATTGGTATAATTATATATAGTGATATCTGTATTATTGGTATAATTAGATATAGTGATACCTGTATTATTGGTATAATTAGATATAGTGATATCTGTATTATTGGTATAATTATGTATAGAGATATCTGTATTATTGGTATAATTATATATAGTGATATCTGTATTATTGGTATAATTAGATATAGTGATATCTGTATTATTGGTATAATTAGATATAGAGATACCTGTATTATTGGTATAATTAGATATAGCGATATCTGTATTATTGGTATAATTAGATATAGAGATATCTGTATTATTGGTATAATTAGATATAGAGATATCTGTATTATTGGTATAATTAGATATAGAGATATCTGTATTATTGGTATAATTAGATATAGTGATATCTGTATTATTGGTATAATTAGATATAGTGATATCTGTATTATTGGTATAATTAGATATAGTGATATCTGTATTATTGGTATAATTAGATATAGAGATACCTGTATTATTGGTATAATTAGATATAGCGATATCTGTATTATTGGTATAATTAGATATAGAGATATCTGTATTATTGGTATAATTAGATATAGTGATATCTGTATTATTGGTATAATTAGATATAGTGATATCTGTATTATTGGTATAATTAGATATAGAGATATCTGTATTATTGGTATAATTAGATATAGTGATATCTGTATTATTGGTATAATTAGATATAGAGATATCTGTATTATTGGTATAATTAGATATAGTGATATCTGTATTATTGGTATAATTAGATATAGTGATATCTGTATTATTGGTATAATTAGATATAGTGATATCTGTATTATTGGTATAATTATTGGATCCATGTAACCTGTCTCCTCTCTCTGCAGCATGGACTGTCTGTACAGTAACACGGCCCACATGGAAGTGGAGTTCGCCCCATCTGTGCTGTCGCCTGGAGAGAGAATGGAGGTTCCGATCACCTTCTATCCCCGGGCGTCCGTCCGGTACCAGGAGAACGTGGTCTTTCAGATGAACGGCCATTCCCAGCAGTGTGTACAGCTCCAGGGTCACGGGATTAATATGAAGGTTGGAAATTTGTGGAGAGATCCTGAATGTCTGATCACTTTATTGTAAGCTGACAGCGGCTCCTCCCGGTGTATCACGGAAGACATTCCATGTCTGGGTGTATGTAGAGCCATTTACCCTCTCATCTTATATACGTCACACACAGACCGTGACAGTGATAGAGAGCAAAGTATTCCTCATCCATAGTAACCGGTCAGGAGAATTTAGCCAGAGTACCCAGCAAAGAGGCGCTGCAGCAGCTGCACACATCCCAGAAGGGTCCAGTGGTGTCTGCGGTAGCCCCCGACCACTGACAGCACATTGGGTGCAGGCGGTCAGTGAAACCACATAAGTGTGGACCAAGGGGTGGCAGGGTAACCCCATCTGGTCACATACGTGTCACATACATCATCAACTGTATGACTGTCATCCGTGTTACATACATCATCAGCTGTATGTCTGTCATCCGTGTTACATACATCATCAGCTGTATGTCTGTCATCCGTGTTACATACATCATCAGCTGTATGACTGTCATCCGTGTTACATACATCATCAGCTGTATGACTGTCATCCGTGTTACATACATCATCAGCTGTATGTCTGTCATCCGTGTTACATACATCATCAGCTGTATGACTGTCATCCGTGTCACATACATCATCAGCTGTATGACTGTCATCCGTGTTACATACATCATCAGCTGTATGACTGTCATCCGTGTCACATACATCATCAGCTGTATGACTGTCATCCGTGTTACATACATCATCAGCTGTATGACTGTCATCCGTGTTACATACATCATCAGCTGTATGACTGTCATCCGTGTTACATACATCATCAGCTGTATGACTGCCATCCGTGTCACATACATCATCAGCTGTATGACTGTCATCCGTGTCACATACATCATCAGCTGTATGACTGTCATCCGTGTTACATACATCATCAGCTGTATGACTGTCATCCGTGTTACATACATCATCAGCTGTATGACTGTATCATCCGTGTTACATACATCATCAGCTGTATGACTGTCATCCGTGTTACATACATCATCAGGTGTATGTCTGTCATCCGTGTTACATACATCATCAGCTGTATGACTGTCACCCGTGTTACATACATCATCAGCTGTATGACTGTATCATCCGTGTTACATACATCATCAGCTGTATGACTGTCATCCGTGTTACATACATCATCAGCTGTATGACTGTATCATCCGTGTTACATACATCATCAGCTGTATGACTGTATCATCCGTGTTACATACATCATCAGCTGTATGACTGTCATCCGTGTTACATACATCATCAGCTGTATGACTGTCATCCGTGTTACATACATCATCAGCTGTATGACTGTATCATCCGTGTTACATACATCATCAGCTGTATGACTATCATCCATGTTACATACATCATCAGCTGTATGTCTGTCACCCGTGTCACATACATCATCAGCTGTATGACTGTCATCCGTGTTACATACATCATCAGCTGTATGACTGTCATCCGTGTCACATACATCATCAGCTGTATGACTGTCATCCGTGTCACATACATCATCAGCTGTATGACTGTCATCCGTGTCACATACATCATCAGCTGTATGACTGTCATCCGTGTTACATACATCATCAGCTGTATGACTGTCATCCGTGTTACATACATCATCAGCTGTATGACTGTCATCCGTGTTACATACATCATCAGCTGTATGACTGTATCATCCGTGTTACATACATCATCAGCTGTATGACTGTATCATCCGTGTTACATACATCATCAGCTGTATGACTGTCATCCATGTTACATACATCATCAGCTGTATGACTGTCATCCGTGTTACATACATCATCAGCTGTATGACTGTCATCCGTGTTACATACATCATCAGCTGTATGACTGTCATCCGTGTTACATACATCATCAGCTGTATGACTGTCATCCGTGTCACATACATCATCAGCTGTATGACTGTCATCCGTGTTACATACATCATCAGCTGTATGACTGTCATCCGTGTTACATACATCATCAGCTGTATGACTGTCATACGTGTCACATACATCATCAGCTGTATGACTGTCATCCGTGTCACATACATCATCAGCTGTATGACTGTCATCCGTGTTACATACATCATCAGCTGTATGACTGTCATCAGTGTTACATACATCATCAGCTGTATGACTGTCATCCGTGTCACATACATCATCAGCTGTATGACTGTCATCCGTGTTACATACATCATCAGCTGTATGACTGTCATCCATGTTACATACATCATCAGCTGTATGTCTGTCACCCGTGTTACATACATCATCAGCTGTATGACTGTCATCCGTGTTACATACATCATCAGCTGTATGACTGTATCATCCGTGTTACATACATCATCAGCTGTATGACTATCATCCATGTTACATACATCATCAGCTGTATGTCTGTCACCCGTGTCACATACATCATCAGCTGTATGACTGTCATCCGTGTTACATACATCATCAGCTGTATGACTGTCATCCGTGTCACATACATCATCAGCTGTATGACTGTCATCCGTGTTACATACATCATCAGCTGTATGACTGTCATCCGTGTCACATACATCATCAGCTGTATGACTGTCATCCGTGTCACATACATCATCAGCTGTATGACTGTCATCCGTGTTACATACATCATCAGCTGTATGACTGTCATCCGTGTTACATACATCATCAGCTGTATGACCGTCATCCGTGTTACATACATCATCAGCTGTATGACTGTATCATCCGTGTTACATACATCATCAGCTGTATGACTGTATCATCCGTGTTACATACATCATCAGCTGTATGACTGTTATCCGTGTTACATACATCATCAGCTGTATGACTGTCATCCGTGTTACATACATCATCAGCTGTATGACTGTATCATCCGTGTTACATACATCATCAGCTGTATGACTGTCATCCATGTTACATACATCATCAGCTGTATGACTGTCACCCGTGTCACATACATCATCAGCTGTATGACTGTCATCCGTGTTACATACATCATCAGCTGTATGACTGTCATCCGTGTTACATACATCATCAGCTGTATGACTGTATCATCCGTGTGACATACATCATCAGCTGTATGACTGTCATCCGTGTTACATACATCATCAGCTGTATGACTGTCATCCGTGTTACATACATCATCAGCTGTATGACTGTCATCCGTGTTACATACATCATCAGCTGTATGACTGTCATCCGTGTTACATACATCATCAGCTGTATGACTGTCATCCGTGTTACATACATCATCAGCTGTATGACTGTCATCCGTGTCACATACATCATCAGCTGTATGACTGTCATCCGTGTTACATACATCATCAGCTGTATGACTGTCATCCGTGTTACATACATCATCAGCTGTATGACTGTCATACGTGTCACATACATCATCAGCTGTATGACTGTCACCCGTGTCACATACATCATCAGCTGTATGACTGTCATCCGTGTTACATACATCATCAGCTGTATGACTGTCATCAGTGTTACATACATCATCAGCTGTATGACTGTCATCCGTGTCACATACATCATCAGCTGTATGACTGTCATCCGTGTTACATACATCATCAGCTGTATGACTGTCATCCATGTTACATACATCATCAGCTGTATGACTGTCATCCGTGTTACATACATCATCAGCTGTATGACTGTCATCCGTGTTACATACATCATCAGCTGTATGACTGTCATCCGTGTTACATACATCATCAGCTGTATGACTGTCATCCGTGTTACATACATCATCAGCTGTATGACTGTCATCCGTGTTACATACATCATCAGCTGTATGACTGTCATCCATGTTACATACATCATCAGCTGTATGTCTGTCACCCGTGTCACATACATCATCAGCTGTATGACTGTCATCCATGTTACATACATCATCAGCTGTATGACTGTCATCCGTGTTACATACATCATCAGCTGTATGACTGTCATCCGTGTTACATACATCATCAGCTGTATGACTGTCATCCATGTTACATACATCATCAGCTGTATGTCTGTCACCCGTGTCACATACATCATCAGCTGTATGACTGTCATCCGTGTTACATACATCATCAGCTGTATGACTGTCATCCGTGTTACATACATCATCAGCTGTATGACTGTCATCCGTGTTACATACATCATCAGCTGTATGACTGTCACCCGTGTTACATACATCATCAGCTGTATGACTGTCATCCGTGTTACATACATCATCAGCTGTATGACTGTCATCTGTGTTACATACATCATCAGCTGTATGACTGTCATCCGTGTTACATACATCATCAGCTGTATGACTGTCATCCGTGTTACATACATCATCAGCTGTATGACTGTCATCAGTGTTACATACATCATCAGCTGTATGACTGTCATCCCTGTTACATACATAATCAGCTGTATGACTGTCATCCGTGTTACATACATCATCAGCTGTATGACTGTCATCCGTGTTACATACATCATCAGCTGTATGACTGTCATCCGTGTTACATACATCATCAGCTGTATGACTGTCATCCGTGTTACATACATCATCAGCTGTATGACTGTCATCCGTGTTACATACATCATCAGCTGTATGACTGTCATCCGTGTCACATACATCATCAGCTGTATGACTGTCATCCGTGTTACATACATCATCAGCTGTATGACTGTCACCCGTGTCACATACAATATAAAGAAAAAAATACAATTTCAAGACGCTTTGATGAGATATTATCTGTGTTTCTCGCAGGTTGAAGTTGCTGATCCCAAATATAAAGTAATAAAATTTGGAGCTGTTAACATTGGTCAAACTGTGAAGCGGATTGTTCCCATTGTGAATAATAGTGCAGCCTCTGTGACCTGTATCCTACATCTGAGCCCAAATGTTCCCGCTCTGCAGGACCCCAAGGTATAGTCCAGGACCCCACATTCTGAGTTGATGGACTGTGTGAAAGATGAATGGGAATGTGATGTACTGACATATCCCTCATTGTATCTAATGCTGAAATCACCAAATAATCTAACCATCAATATAAACCTAACCCAAAATGTAACATTGTATCAGTGGGCACACATTGACACGTCCGTACATACACATGCAGAAGGTGAAAAGACTGAAACGTAACTTAAAAGTCCAATATACATTTCAAATTTTCACTTGAAATCCTGTTCAGTTAGCTTTAGTCATGGCTTGGATCTTTAGAGTGAGAGGTCACCGGGACTGTCTGTATTATATGTGTCCTGAGAGTGAGTGGACACTGGGACTGTCAGTATTACATGTGTCCTGAGAGTGAGGGGACACTGGGACTGTCTGTATTACATGTGTCCTGAGAGTGAGGGGACACCGGGACTGTCTGTATTACATGTGTCCTGAGAGTGAGGGGACACCGGGACTGTCTGTATTACATGTGTCCTGAGAGTGAGTGGACACTGGGACTGTCAGTATTACATGTGTCCTGAGAGTGAGGGGACACTGGGACTGTCTGTATTACATGTGTCCTGAGAGTGAGTGGACACTGGGACTGTCAGTATTACATGTGTCCTGAGAGTGAGTGGACACTGGGACTGTCAGTATTACATGTGTCCTGAGAGTGAGTGGACACTGGGACTGTCTGTATTACATGTGTCCTGAGAGTGAGGGGACACCGGGACTGTCTATATTACATGTGTCCTGAGAGTGAGTGGACACTGGGACTGTCAGTATTACATGTGTCCTGAGAGTGAGTGGACACTGGGACTGTCTGTATTACATGTGTCCTGAGAGTGAGGGGACACCGGGACTGTCTATATTACATGTGTCCTTAGAGTGAGGGGACATCGGGACTGTCTGTATTACATGTGTCCTGAGAGTGAGGGGACACCTGGACTGTCTGTATTATATGTGTCCTGAGAGTGAGTGGACACCGGGACTGTCTGTATTACACGTGTCGTGAGAGTGAGGGGACACCGGGACTGTCTGTATTACATGTGTCCTGAGAGTGAGGGGACACCGGGACTGTCTGTATTATATGTGTCCTGAGAGTGAGGGGACACCGGGACTGTCTGTATTACATGTGTCCTGAGAGTGAGGGGACACCGGGACTGTCTGTATTACATGTGTCCTGAGAGTGAGGGGACACCGGGACTGTCTGTATTACATGTGTCCTGAGAGTGAGGGGACACCGGGACTGTCTGTATTATATTTGTCCTGAGAGTGAGGGGACACCGGGACTGTCTGTATTATATGTGTCCTGAGAGTGAGGGGACACCTGGACTGTCTGTATTACACGTGTCCTGAGAGTGAGGGGACACCGTGACTGTCTGTATTACACGTGTCCTGAGAGTGAGGGGACACCGGGACTGTCTGTATTACATGTGTCCTGAGAGTGAGAGGACACTGGGACTGTCAGTATTACATGTGTCCTGAGAGTGAGTGGACACCGGGACTGTCTGTATTATATGTGTCCTGAGAGTGAGGGGACACCGGGACTGTCTGTATTACATGTGTCCTGAGAGTGAGGGGACACCTGGACTGTCTGTATTACATGTGTCCTGAGAGTGAGGGGACACCGTGACTGTCTGTATTACACGTGTCCTGAGAGTGAGGGGACACCGGGACTGTCTGTATTACATGTGTCCTGAGAGTGAGGGGACACCGGGACTGTCTATATTACATGTGTCCTGAGAGTGAGAGGACACCGGGACTGTCTGTATTACATGTGTCCTGAGAGTGAGGGGACACCGGGACTGTCTGTATTACATGTGTCCTGAGAGTGAGGGGACACCAGGACTGTCTGTATTACATGTGTCCTGAGAGTGAGGGGACACCGGGACTGTCTGTATTACATGTGTCCTGAGAGTGAGGGGACACCGGGACTGTCTGTATTACATGTGTCCTGAGAGTGAGGGGACACCGGGACTGTCTGTATTACATGTGTCCTGAGAGTGAGGGGACACCTGGACTGTCTGTATTACATGTGTCCTGAGAGTGAGGGGACACCGTGACTGTCTGTATTACATGTGTCCTGAGAGTGGGGGGACACCTGGACTGTCTGTATTACATGTGTCCTGAGAGTGAGGGGACACCGTGACTGTCTGTATTACATGAGTCCTGAGAGTGAGGGGACACCGGGACTGTCTATATTACATGTGTCCTGAGAGTGAGAGGACACCGGGACTGTCTGTATTACATGTGTCCTGAGAGTGAGGGGACACCGGGACTGTCTGTATTACATGTGTCCTGAGAGTGAGGGGACACCGGGACTGTCTGTATTACATGTGTCCTGAGAGTGAGGGGACACCGGGACTGTCTGTATTACATGTGTCCTGAGAGTGAGGGGACACCGGGACTGTCTGTATTACATGTGTCCTGAGAGTGAGGGGACACCGGGACTGTCTGTATTACACGTGTCCTGAGAGTGAGGGGACACCGGGACTGTCAGTATTACATGTGTCCTGAGAGTGAGAGGACACCAGGACTGTCTGTATTACATGTGTCCTGAGAGTGAGGGGACACCGGGACTGTCAGTATTACATGTGTCCTGAGAGTGAGGGGACACCGGGACTGTCTGTATTACATGTGTCCTGAGAGTGGGGGGACACCGGGACTGTCTGTATTACACGTGTCCTGAGAGTGAGGGGACACCGGGACTGTCTGTATTACATGTGTCCTGAGAGTGAGGGGACACCAGGACTGTCTGTATTATATGTGTCCTGAGAGTGAGGGGACTCCGGGACTGTCTGTATTACACGTGTCCTGAGAGTGAGGGGACACCTGGACTGTCTGTATTACATGTGTCCTGAGAGTGAGGGGACACCGTGACTGTCTGTATTACACGTGTCCTGAGAGTGAGGGGACATCTGGACTGTCTATATTACATGTGTCCTGAGAGTGAGGGGACATCGGGACTGTCTGTATTACATGTGTCCTGAGAGTGAGGGGACACCGGGACTGTCTGTATTACACATGTCCTGAGAGTGAGGGGACACCGGGACTGTCTGTATTACATGTGTCCTGAGAGTGAGGGGACACAGGGACTGTCTATATTACATGTGTCCTGAGAGTGAGGGGACACCGTGACTGTCTGTATTACACGTGTCCTGAGAGTGAGGGGACATCTGGACTGTCTATATTACATGTGTCCTGAGAGTGAGGGGACACCGGGACTGTCTGTATTACACATGTCCTGAGAGTGAGGGGACACCGGGACTGTCTGTATTACATGTGTCCTGAGAGTGAGGGGACACAGGGACTGTCTATATTACATGTGTCCTGAGAGTGAGGGGACACCGGGACTGTCTGTATTACATGTGTCCTGAGAGTGAGGGGACATCGGGACTGTCTGTATTACATGTGTCCTGAGAGTGAGGGGACACCGGGACTGTCTGTATTACACATGTCCTGAGAGTGAGGGGACACCGGGACTGTCTGTATTATATGTGTCCTGAGAGTGAGGGGACACCGGGACTGTCTGTATTACATGTGTCCTGAGAGTGAGGGGACACCGGGACTGTCTGTATTACATGTGTCCTGAGAGTGAGGGGACACCAGGACTGTCTGTATTACATGTGTCCTGAGAGTGAGGGGACACCGGGACTGTCTGTATTACATGTGTCCTGAGAGTGAGGGGACACCGGGACTGTCTGTATTACATGTGTCCTGAGAGTGAGGGGACACCGGGACTGTCTGTATTACACGTGTCCTGAGAGTGAGGGGACACCGGGACTGTCAGTATTACATGTGTCCTGAGAGTGAGGGGACACCAGGACTGTCTGTATTACATGTGTCCTGAGAGTGAGGGGACACCGGGACTGTCAGTATTACATGTGTCCTGGGAGTGAGGGGACACCGGGACTGTCTGTATTACATGTGTCCTGAGAGTGGGGGGACACCGGGACTGTCTGTATTACACGTGTCCTGAGAGTGAGGGGACACCGGGACTGTCTGTATTACATGTGTCCTGAGAGTGAGGGGACACCAGGACTGTCTGTATTATATGTGTCCTGAGAGTGAGGGGACTCCGGGACTGTCTGTATTACACGTGTCCTGAGAGTGAGGGGACACCTGGACTGTCTGTATTACATGTGTCCTGAGAGTGAGGGGACACCGTGACTGTCTGTATTACACGTGTCCTGAGAGTGAGGGGACATCTGGACTGTCTATATTACATGTGTCCTGAGAGTGAGGGGACACCGGGACTGTCTATATTACATGTGTCCTGAGAGTGAGGGGACAATCGGGACTGTCTGTATTACATGTGTCCTGAGAGTGAGGGGACACCGGGACTGTCTGTATTACACATGTCCTGAGAGTGAGGGGACACCAGGACTGTCTGTATTACATGTGTCCTGAGAGTGAGGGGACACCGGGACTGTCAGTATTACATGTGTCCTGAGAGTGAGGGGACACCGGGACTGTCTGTATTACATGTGTCCTAAGAGTATGGGGACACCGGGACTGTCTATATTACATGTGTCCTGAGAGTGAGTGGACACCGGGACTGTCTGTATTACATGTGTCCTGAGAGTGAGGGGACACCGGGACTGTCTATATTACATGTGTCCTGAGAGTGAGGGGACATCGGGACTGTCTGTATTACATGTGTCCTGAGAGTGAGGGGACACCTGGACTGTCTGTATTATATGTGTCCTGAGAGTGAGTGGACACCGGGACTGTCTGTATTACACGTGTCGTGAGAGTGAGGGGACACCGGGACTGTCTGTATTACATGTGTCCTGAGAGTGAGGGGACACCGGGACTGTCTGTATTATATGTGTCCTGAGAGTGAGGGGACACCGGGACTGTCTGTATTATATGTGTCCTGAGAGTGAGGGGACACCGGGACTGTCTGTATTATATGTGTCCTGAGAGTGAGGGGACACCTGGACTGTCTGTATTACATGTGTCCTGAGAGTGAGGGGACACCGTGACTGTCTGTATTACACGTGTCCTGAGAGTGAGGGGACACCGGGACTGTCTGTATTACATGTGTCCTGAGAGTGAGAGGACACTGGGACTGTCAGTATTACATGTGTCCTGAGAGTGAGTGGACACCGGGACTGTCTGTATTATATGTGTCCTGAGAGTGAGGGGACACCGGGACTGTCTGTATTACATGTGTCCTGAGAGTGAGGGGACACCTGGACTGTCTGTATTACATGTGTCCTGAGAGTGAGGGGACACCGTGACTGTCTGTATTACACGTGTCCTGAGAGTGAGGGGACACCGGGACTGTCTGTATTACATGTGTCCTGAGAGTGAGGGGACACCGGGACTGTCTATATTACATGTGTCCTGAGAGTGAGAGGACACCGGGACTGTCTGTATTACATGTGTCCTGAGAGTGAGGGGACACCGGGACTGTCTGTATTACATGTGTCCTGAGAGTGAGGGGACACCAGGACTGTCTGTATTACATGTGTCCTGAGAGTGAGGGGACACCGGGACTGTCTGTATTACATGTGTCCTGAGAGTGAGGGGACACCGGGACTGTCTGTATTACATGTGTCCTGAGAGTGAGGGGACACCGGGACTGTCTGTATTACACGTGTCCTGAGAGTGAGGGGACACCGGGACTGTCAGTATTACATGTGTCCTGAGAGTGAGGGGACACCAGGACTGTCTGTATTACATGTGTCCTGAGAGTGAGGGGACACCGGGACTGTCAGTATTACATGTGTCCTGAGAGTGAGGGGACACCGGGACTGTCTGTATTACATGTGTCCTGAGAGTGAGGGGACACCGGGACTGTCAGTATTACATGTGTCCTGAGAGTGAGTGGACACCGGGACTGTCTGTATTACATGTGTCCTGAGAGTGAGGGGACACCAGGACTGTCTATATTACATGTGTCCTGAGAGTGAGGGGACATCGGGACTGTCTGTATTACATGTGTCCTGAGAGTGAGGGGACACCTGGACTGTCTGTATTATATGTGTCCTGAGAGTGAGGGGACACCGGGACTGTCTGTATTACACGTGTCGTGAGAGTGAGGGGACACCGGGACTGTCTGTATTACATGTGTCCTGAGAGTGAGGGGACACCGGGACTGTCTGTATTATATGTGTCCTGAGAGTGAGGGGACACCGGGACTGTCTGTATTATATGTGTCCTGAGAGTGAGGGGACACCGGGACTGTCTGTATTATATGTGTCCTGAGAGTGAGGGGACACCTGGACTGTCTGTATTACATGTGTCCTGAGAGTGAGGGGACACCGTGACTGTCTGTATTACACGTGTCCTGAGAGTGAGGGGACACTGGGACTGTCTGTATTACATGTGTCCTGAGAGTGAGAGGACACTGGGACTGTCAGTATTACATGTGTCCTGAGAGTGAGTGGACACCGGGACTGTCTGTATTATATGTGTCCTGAGAGTGAGGGGACACCGGGACTGTCTGTATTACATGTGTCCTGAGAGTGAGGGGACACCTGGACTGTCTGTATTACATGTGTCCTGAGAGTGAGGGGACACCGTGACTGTCTGTATTACACGTGTCCTGAGAGTGAGGGGACACCGGGACTGTCTGTATTACATGTGTCCTGAGAGTGAGGGGACACCGGGACTGTCTATATTACATGTGTCCTGAGAGTGAGAGGACACCGGGACTGTCTGTATTACATGTGTCCTGAGAGTGAGGGGACACCGGGACTGTCTGTATTACATGTGTCCTGAGAGTGAGGGGACACCAGGACTGTCTGTATTACATGTGTCCTGAGAGTGAGGGGACACCGGGACTGTCTGTATTACATGTGTCCTTAGAGTGAGGGGACACCGGGACTGTCTGTATTACATGTGTCCTGAGAGTGAGGGGACACCGGGACTGTCTGTATTACACGTGTCCTGAGAGTGAGGGGACACCGGGACTGTCAGTATTACATGTGTCCTGAGAGTGAGGGGACACCAGGACTGTCTGTATTACATGTGTCCTGAGAGTGAGGGGACACCGGGACTGTCAGTATTACATGTGTCCTGAGAGTGAGGGGACACCGGGACTGTCTGTATTACATGTGTCCTGAGAGTGAGGGGACACCGGGACTGTCAGTATTACATGTGTCCTGAGAGTGAGTGGACACCGGGACTGTCTGTATTACATGTGTCCTGAGAGTGAGGGGACACCGGGACTGTCTATATTACATGTGTCCTGAGAGTGAGGGGACATCGGGACTGTCTGTATTACATGTGTCCTGAGAGTGAGGGGACACCTGGACTGTCTGTATTATATGTGTCCTGAGAGTGAGGGGACACCGGGACTGTCTGTATTACACGTGTCGTGAGAGTGAGGGGACACCGGGACTGTCTGTATTACATGTGTCCTGAGAGTGAGGGGACACCGGGACTGTCTGTATTATATGTGTCCTGAGAGTGAGGGGACACCGGGACTGTCTGTATTATATGTGTCCTGAGAGTGAGGGGACACCGGGACTGTCTGTATTATATGTGTCCTGAGAGTGAGGGGACACCTGGACTGTCTGTATTACATGTGTCCTGAGAGTGAGGGGACACCGTGACTGTCTGTATTACACGTGTCCTGAGAGTGAGGGGACACCGGGACTGTCTGTATTACATGTGTCCTGAGAGTGAGAGGACACTGGGACTGTCAGTATTACATGTGTCCTGAGAGTGAGTGGACACCGGGACTGTCTGTATTATATGTGTCCTGAGAGTGAGGGGACACCTGGACTGTCTGTATTACATGTGTCCTGAGAGTGAGGGGACACCGTGACTGTCTGTATTACACGTGTCCTGAGAGTGAGGGGACACCGGGACTGTCTGTATTACATGTGTCCTGAGAGTGAGAGGACACTGGGACTGTCAGTATTACATGTGTCCTGAGAGTGAGTGGACACCGGGACTGTCTGTATTATATGTGTCCTGAGAGTGAGGGGACACCGGGACTGTCTGTATTACATGTGTCCTGAGAGTGAGGGGACACCTGGACTGTCTGTATTACATGTGTCCTGAGAGTGAGGGGACACCGTGACTGTCTGTATTACACGTGTCCTGAGAGTGAGGGGACACCGGGACTGTCTGTATTACATGTGTCCTGAGAGTGAGGGGACACCGGGACTGTCTATATTACATGTGTCCTGAGAGTGAGAGGACACCGGGACTGTCTGTATTACATGTGTCCTGAGAGTGAGGGGACACCGGGACTGTCTGTATTACATGTGTCCTGAGAGTGAGGGGACACCAGGACTGTCTGTATTACATGTGTCCTGAGAGTGAGGGGACACCGGGACTGTCTGTATTATATGTGTCCTGAGAGTGAGGGGACACCAGGACTGTCTGTATTACATGTGTCCTGAGAGTGAGGGGACACCGGGACTGTCAGTATTACATGTGTCCTGAGAGTGAGGGGACACCGGGACTGTCTGTATTACATGTGTCCTGAGAGTGAGGGGACACCGGGACTGTCAGTATTACATGTGTCCTGAGAGTGAGTGGACACCGGGACTGTCTGTATTACATGTGTCCTGAGAGTGAGGGGACACCGGGACTGTCTGTATTATATGTGTCCTGAGAGTGAGGGGACACCGGGACTGTCTGTATTATATGTGTCCTGAGAGTGAGGGGACACCGGGACTGTCTGTATTATATGTGTCCTGAGAGTGAGGGGACACCTGGACTGTCTGTATTACATGTGTCCTGAGAGTGAGGGGACACCTGGACTGTCTGTATTACACGTGTCCTGAGAGTGAGGGGACACCGTGACTGTCTGTATTACACGTGTCCTGAGAGTGAGGGGACACCGGGACTGTCTGTATTACATGTGTCCTGAGAGTGAGAGGACACTGGGACTGTCAGTATTACATGTGTCCTGAGAGTGAGTGGACACCGGGACTGTCTGTATTATATGTGTCCTGAGAGTGAGTGGACACCGGGACTGTCTGTATTATATGTGTCCTGAGAGTGAGGGGACACCGGGACTGTCTGTATTACATGTGTCCTGAGAGTGAGGGGACACCTGGACTGTCTGTATTACATGTGTCCTGAGAGTGAGGGGACACCGTGACTGTCTGTATTACATGTGTCCTGAGAGTGAGGGGACACCGGGACTGTCTATATTACATGTGTCCTGAGAGTGAGAGGACACCGGGACTGTCTGTATTACATGTGTCCTGAGAGTGAGGGGACACCGGGACTGTCTGTATTACATGTGTCCTGAGAGTGAGGGGACACCGGGACTGTCTGTATTACATGTGTCCTGAGAGTGAGGGGACACCGGGACTGTCTGTATTACATGTGTCCTGAGAGTGAGGGGACACCGGGACTGTCTGTATTACACGTGTCCTGAGAGTGAGGGGACACCGGGACTGTCTGTATTACACGTGTCCTGAGAGTGAGGGGACACCGGGACTGTCAGTATTACATGTGTCCTGAGAGTGAGAGGACACCAGGACTGTCTGTATTACATGTGTCCTGAGAGTGAGGGGACACCGGGACTGTCAGTATTACATGTGTCCTGAGAGTGAGGGGACACCGGGACTGTCTGTATTACATGTGTCCTGAGAGTGGGGGGACACCGGGACTGTCTGTATTACACGTGTCCTGAGAGTGAGGGGACACCGGGACTGTCTGTATTACATGTGTCCTGAGAGTGAGGGGACACCAGGACTGTCTGTATTATATGTGTCCTGAGAGTGAGGGGACTCCGGGACTGTCTGTATTACACGTGTCCTGAGAGTGAGGGGACACCTGGACTGTCTGTATTACATGTGTCCTGAGAGTGAGGGGACACCGTGACTGTCTGTATTACACGTGTCCTGAGAGTGAGGGGACATCTGGACTGTCTATATTACATGTGTCCTGAGAGTGAGGGGACATCGGGACTGTCTGTATTACATGTGTCCTGAGAGTGAGGGGACACCGGGACTGTCTGTATTACACATGTCCTGAGAGTGAGGGGACACCGGGACTGTCTGTATTACATGTGTCCTGAGAGTGAGGGAACACAGGGACTGTCTATATTACATGTGTCCTGAGAGTGAGGGGACACCGTGACTGTCTGTATTACACGTGTCCTGAGAGTGAGGGGACATCTGGACTGTCTATATTACATGTGTCCTGAGAGTGAGGGGACACCGGGACTGTCTGTATTACACATGTCCTGAGAGTGAGGGGACACCGGGACTGTCTGTATTACATGTGTCCTGAGAGTGAGGGGACACAGGGACTGTCTATATTACATGTGTCCTGAGAGTGAGGGGACACCGGGACTGTCTGTATTACATGTGTCCTGAGAGTGAGGGGACATCGGGACTGTCTGTATTACATGTGTCCTGAGAGTGAGGGGACACCGGGACTGTCTGTATTACACATGTCCTGAGAGTGAGGGGACACCGGGACTGTCTGTATTATATGTGTCCTGAGAGTGAGGGGACACCGGGACTGTCTGTATTACATGTGTCCTGAGAGTGAGGGGACACCGGGACTGTCTGTATTACATGTGTCCTGAGAGTGAGGGGACACCAGGACTGTCTGTATTACATGTGTCCTGAGAGTGAGGGGACACCGGGACTGTCTGTATTACATGTGTCCTGAGAGTGAGGGGACACCGGGACTGTCTGTATTACATGTGTCCTGAGAGTGAGGGGACACCGGGACTGTCTGTATTACACGTGTCCTGAGAGTGAGGGGACACCGGGACTGTCAGTATTACATGTGTCCTGAGAGTGAGGGGACACCAGGACTGTCTGTATTACATGTGTCCTGAGAGTGGGGGGACACCGGGACTGTCTGTATTACATGTGTCCTGAGAGTGGGGGGACACCGGGACTGTCTGTATTACACGTGTCCTGAGAGTGAGGGGACACCGGGACTGTCTGTATTACATGTGTCCTGAGAGTGAGGGGACACCAGGACTGTCTGTATTATATGTGTCCTGAGAGTGAGGGGACTCCGGGACTGTCTGTATTACACGTGTCCTGAGAGTGAGGGGACACCTGGACTGTCTGTATTACATGTGTCCTGAGAGTGAGGGGACACCGTGACTGTCTGTATTACACGTGTCCTGAGAGTGAGGGGACATCTGGACTGTCTATATTACATGTGTCCTGAGAGTGAGGGGACACCGGGACTGTCTATATTACATGTGTCCTGAGAGTGAGGGGACATCGGGACTGTCTGTATTACATGTGTCCTGAGAGTGAGGGGACACCGGGACTGTCTGTATTACACATGTCCTGAGAGTGAGGGGACACCGGGACTGTCTGTATTACATGTGTCCTGAGAGTGAGGGGACACAGGGACTGTCTATATTACATGTGTCCTGAGAGTGAGGGGACACCGGGACTGTCTGTATTACATGTGTCCTGAGAGTGAGGGGACACCTGGACTGTCTGTATTACATGTGTCCTGAGAGTGAGGGGACACCGGGACTGTCTGTATTACATGTGTCCTGAGAGTGAGGGGACACAGGGACTGTCTGTATTACATGTGTCCTGAGAGTGAGGGGACACCGGGACTGTCTGTATTACATGTGTCCTGAGAGTGAGAGGACACTGGGACTGTCAGTATTACATGTGTCCTGAGAGTGAGTGGACACCGGGACTGTCTGTATTATATGTGTCCTGAGAGTGAGGGGACACCGGGACTGTCTGTATTACATGTGTCCTGAGAGTGAGGGGACACCTGGACTGTCTGTATTACATGTGTCCTGAGAGTGAGGGGACACCGTGACTGTCTGTATTACACGTGTCCTGAGAGTGAGGGGACACCGGGACTGTCTGTATTACATGTGTCCTGAGAGTGAGGGGACACCGGGACTGTCTATATTACATGTGTCCTGAGAGTGAGAGGACACCGGGACTGTCTGTATTACATGTGTCCTGAGAGTGAGGGGACACCGGGACTGTCTGTATTACATGTGTCCTGAGAGTGAGGGGACACCAGGACTGTCTGTATTACATGTGTCCTGAGAGTGAGGGGACACCGGGACTGTCTGTATTACATGTGTCCTGAGAGTGAGGGGACACCGGGACTGTCTGTATTACATGTGTCCTGAGAGTGAGGGGACACCGGGACTGTCTGTATTACACGTGTCCTGAGAGTGAGGGGACACCGGGACTGTCAGTATTACATGTGTCCTGAGAGTGAGGGGACACCAGGACTGTCTGTATTACATGTGTCCTGAGAGTGAGGGGACACCGGGACTGTCAGTATTACATGTGTCCTGAGAGTGAGGGGACACCGGGACTGTCTGTATTACATGTGTCCTGAGAGTGAGGGGACACCGGGACTGTCAGTATTACATGTGTCCTGAGAGTGAGTGGACACCGGGACTGTCTGTATTACATGTTTCCTGAGAGTGAGGGGACACCGGGACTGTCTATATTACATGTGTCCTGAGAGTGAGGGGACATCGGGACTGTCTGTATTACATGTGTCCTGAGAGTGAGGGGACACCTGGACTGTCTGTATTATATGTGTCCTGAGAGTGAGGGGACACCGGGACTGTCTGTATTACACGTGTCGTGAGAGTGAGGGGACACCGGGACTGTCTGTATTACATGTGTCCTGAGAGTGAGGGGACACCGGGACTGTCTGTATTATATGTGTCCTGAGAGTGAGGGGACACCGGGACTGTCTGTATTATATGTGTCCTGAGAGTGAGGGGACACCGGGACTGTCTGTATTATATGTGTCCTGAGAGTGAGGGGACACCTGGACTGTCTGTATTACATGTGTCCTGAGAGTGAGGGGACACCGTGACTGTCTGTATTACACGTGTCCTGAGAGTGAGGGGACACCGGGACTGTCTGTATTACATGTGTCCTGAGAGTGAGAGGACACTGGGACTGTCAGTATTACATGTGTCCTGAGAGTGAGTGGACACCGGGACTGTCTGTATTATATGTGTCCTGAGAGTGAGTGGACACCGGGACTGTCTGTATTATATGTGTCCTGAGAGTGAGGGGACACCGGGACTGTCTGTATTACATGTGTCCTGAGAGTGAGGGGACACCTGGACTGTCTGTATTACATGTGTCCTGAGAGTGAGGGGACACCGTGACTGTCTGTATTACATGTGTCCTGAGAGTGAGGGGACACCGGGACTGTCTATATTACATGTGTCCTGAGAGTGAGAGGACACCGGGACTGTCTGTATTACATGTGTCCTGAGAGTGAGGGGACACCGGGACTGTCTGTATTACATGTGTCCTGAGAGTGAGGGGACACCGGGACTGTCTGTATTACATGTGTCCTGAGAGTGAGGGGACACCGGGACTGTCTGTATTACATGTGTCCTGAGAGTGAGGGGACACCGGGACTGTCTGTATTACACGTGTCCTGAGAGTGAGGGGACACCGGGACTGTCTGTATTACACGTGTCCTGAGAGTGAGGGGACACCGGGACTGTCAGTATTACATGTGTCCTGAGAGTGAGAGGACACCAGGACTGTCTGTATTACATGTGTCCTGAGAGTGAGGGGACACCGGGACTGTCAGTATTACATGTGTCCTGAGAGTGAGGGGACACCGGGACTGTCTGTATTACATGTGTCCTGAGAGTGGGGGGACACCGGGACTGTCTGTATTACACGTGTCCTGAGAGTGAGGGGACACCGGGACTGTCTGTATTACATGTGTCCTGAGAGTGAGGGGACACCAGGACTGTCTGTATTATATGTGTCCTGAGAGTGAGGGGACTCCGGGACTGTCTGTATTACACGTGTCCTGAGAGTGAGGGGACACCTGGACTGTCTGTATTACATGTGTCCTGAGAGTGAGGGGACACCGTGACTGTCTGTATTACACGTGTCCTGAGAGTGAGGGGACATCTGGACTGTCTATATTACATGTGTCCTGAGAGTGAGGGGACATCGGGACTGTCTGTATTACATGTGTCCTGAGAGTGAGGGGACACCGGGACTGTCTGTATTACACATGTCCTGAGAGTGAGGGGACACCGGGACTGTCTGTATTACATGTGTCCTGAGAGTGAGGGGGACACAGGGACTGTCTATATTACATGTGTCCTGAGAGTGAGGGGACACCGTGACTGTCTGTATTACACGTGTCCTGAGAGTGAGGGGACATCTGGACTGTCTATATTACATGTGTCCTGAGAGTGAGGGGACACCGGGACTGTCTGTATTACACATGTCCTGAGAGTGAGGGGACACCGGGACTGTCTGTATTACATGTGTCCTGAGAGTGAGGGGACACAGGGACTGTCTATATTACATGTGTCCTGAGAGTGAGGGGACACCGGGACTGTCTGTATTACATGTGTCCTGAGAGTGAGGGGACATCGGGACTGTCTGTATTACATGTGTCCTGAGAGTGAGGGGACACCGGGACTGTCTGTATTACACATGTCCTGAGAGTGAGGGGACACCGGGACTGTCTGTATTATATGTGTCCTGAGAGTGAGGGGGACACCGGGACTGTCTGTATTACATGTGTCCTGAGAGTGAGGGGACACCGGGACTGTCTGTATTACATGTGTCCTGAGAGTGAGGGGACACCAGGACTGTCTGTATTACATGTGTCCTGAGAGTGAGGGGACACCGGGACTGTCTGTATTACATGTGTCCCTGAGAGTGAGGGGACACCGGGACTGTCTGTATTACATGTGTCCTGAGAGTGAGGGGACACCGGGACTGTCTGTATTACACGTGTCCTGAGAGTGAGGGGACACCGGGACTGTCAGTATTACATGTGTCCTGAGAGTGAGGGGACACCAGGACTGTCTGTATTACATGTGTCCTGAGAGTGAGGGGACACCGGGACTGTCAGTATTACATGTGTCCTGAGAGTGAGGGGACACCGGGACTGTCTGTATTACATGTGTCCTGAGAGTGGGGGGACACCGGGACTGTCTGTATTACACGTGTCCTGAGAGTGAGGGGACACCGGGACTGTCTGTATTACATGTGTCCTGAGAGTGAGGGGACACCAGGACTGTCTGTATTATATGTGTCCTGAGAGTGAGGGGACTCCGGGACTGTCTGTATTACACGTGTCCTGAGAGTGAGGGGGACACCTGGACTGTCTGTATTACATGTGTCCTGAGAGTGAGGGGACACCGTGACTGTCTGTATTACACGTGTCCTGAGAGTGAGGGGACATCTGGACTGTCTATATTACATGTGTCCTGAGAGTGAGGGGACACCGGGACTGTCTATATTACATGTGTCCTGAGAGTGAGGGGACAATCGGGACTGTCTGTATTACATGTGTCCTGAGAGTGAGGGGACACCGGGACTGTCTGTATTACACATGTCCTGAGAGTGAGGGGACACCAGGACTGTCTGTATTACATGTGTCCTGAGAGTGAGGGGACACCGGGACTGTCAGTATTACATGTGTCCTGAGAGTGAGGGGACACCGGGACTGTCTGTATTACATGTGTCCTGAGAGTGGGGGGACACCGGGACTGTCTGTATTACACGTGTCCTGAGAGTGAGGGGACACCGGGACTGTCTGTATTACATGTGTCCTGAGAGTGAGGGGACACCAGGACTGTCTGTATTATATGTGTCCTGAGAGTGAGGGGACTCCGGGACTGTCTGTATTACACGTGTCCTGAGAGTGAGGGGACACCTGGACTGTCTGTATTACATGTGTCCTGAGAGTGAGGGGACACCGTGACTGTCTGTATTACACGTGTCCTGAGAGTGAGGGGACATCTGGACTGTCTATATTACATGTGTCCTGAGAGTGAGGGGACACCGGGACTGTCTATATTACATGTGTCCTGAGAGTGAGGGGACATCGGGACTGTCTGTATTACATGTGTCCTGAGAGTGAGGGGACACCGGGACTGTCTGTATTACACATGTCCTGAGAGTGAGGGGACACCGGGACTGTCTGTATTACATGTGTCCTGAGAGTGAGGGGACACAGGGACTGTCTATATTACATGTGTCCTGAGAGTGAGGGGACACCGGGACTGTCTGTATTACATGTGTCCTGAGAGTGAGGGGACACCTGGACTGTCTGTATTACATGTGTCCTGAGAGTGAGGGGACACCGGGACTGTCTGTATTACATGTGTCCTGAGAGTGAGGGGACACAGGGACTGTCTGTATTACATGTGTCCTGAGAGTGAGGGGACACCGGGACTGTCTGTATTATATGTGTCCTGAGAGTGAGGGGATACCGGGACTGTCTGTATTACATGTGTCCTGAGAGTGAGGGGACACTGGGACTGTCTGTATTACATGTGTCCTGAGAGGGAGGGGACATCTGGACTGTCTGTGTTACATGTGTCCTGAGAGTGAGGGGACACTGGGACTGTCTGTATTACATGTGTCCTGAGAGTGAGGGGACACTGGGACTGTCTGTATTACATGTGTCCTGAGAGTGAGGGGACACCGGGACTGTCTGTATTACATGTGTCCTGAGAGTGAGGGGACACCGGGACTGTCTGTATTACACGTGTCCTAAGAGTGAGGGGACACCGGAACTGTCTGTATTACATGTGTCCTGAGAGTGAGAGGACACCGGGACTGTCTGTATTACATGTGTCCTGAGAGTGAGGGGACACTGGGACTGTCTGTATTACATGTGTCCTGAGAGTGAGGGGACACTGGGACTGTCTGTATTATATGTGTCCTGAGAGTGAGGGGACACCTGGACTGTCTGTATTACACATGTCCTGAGAGTGAGGGGACACCGGGACTGTCTGTATTACATGTGTCCCCGTTCTCCCAGCTCCTCCCATCAGACCCTCAGATCTCTGCGCTTCCCTCTTTGATGTATTTGTGCAGAAGTTAGTGCTTGATGCCCCCAGAACATTGAGATTGGATATAAGATAAATTGTCCTGTGTCCACTCTGCAGGTCCTCAGTCTGTCACCCAGTTCTGAGATGACAATTCCTGGCCATGGCGGAGTGAGTAAACTAGAGATGCAGTTCACCCCCAGGAGCAGGATGGCCCCATTTGCAGAGGAGGTGATGCTGGAAGTTGCTGGTGTGATGCACTCACTCCTGGTAATACAAGGATGCAGCCAGGGCTTGGAGCTCAGCTTGGACCAGGATTATCTCTCATTCGGAGCTGTGGTCCTACAGAGCCAGGCCACACGTAGGATTATCCTGAGCAATACCGGAGAGCTGGGAGCCAGGTACTGTCATAGGAGAGCCCGGGAATATTCTCCTGTTACTGGATGGTTTCTGTACACCTCACTGTGCCATATCCTTCTCCGGCAGGTTTCAATGGGACAAAAAAACTTTCCAACCAGATTTCACCATCTCACCAGTGACTGGTTACATCACGGCTGGAACTGACGTCACCTTTGATGTTGTCTTTCACCCCCATGAGATTAATTCTGATATTCACTATGAGAACCTGTGCTGCTTCATAGAAGGGAGCACAACATTAAAACTAACTCTCTCCGGCTCCTGTGTCGGACTGCCGTCTACCAAAGAGGTATTTGGTGTGACTGTGCCCTCTGTGCCCATGTCTTGTACCATGTGGGATTGCTGTGATTGGCTGCTGGGTATATTTCTGTCTTCTCTGCTTTCTGTTCTTATTAGATCCCCTCCATGACCTCCATTCTGTATCAGTGTTTCTGGCATCTTCTTTCTCTGCAGGCTGTGAACTTTCAGTGCCATGTACGAAGTAAACAGGTTCAGACCATCCTTCTGAGCAACAAGACAAACCACACCTGGCATCTGCAGCCCGTTATTGACGGGGAGCACTGGAGGGGCCCGGAAGTTATCACAGTGGAGGCTCATCAGCAGAATAAGCCCTACGAGATGACCTATCACCCGCTGGTCATGAGTGCGGAGGGCAAGAAACACCAGGTATTAAATCCTGTGGTGTCTGACGTGCTCGTGTATGTTGGTGGAAGACTCATATGGCAGCTGCACCTTATATATGACTGGCTGCATCTTTGTATAGAATATTGCAAGGAGAAATGATGGCGTATTCACAGTACTGTATATTTTATACACAGTTTGTGTGTGCTCCAATACAGTTGTCTGTTGTGTCTCATTACAATCTGTTGTGTTTTCGTTGGACACATTAGCAGATTGATATTTCTGGGAGTGTGACTTCTGAGTTCTTGTGTTTCCAGGGTTCCGTCTTCTTCCCATTGCCAGACGGAACGGGATTAATGTATATTCTACACGGCCTTGCTGAGCCTCCGAAGTCTTCCGGCACTATTGTTAGAGAAGTCCCATGTAAGACATCCTACACAGAACTGCTGACGGTCAGCAACTGGCTGCGTAAAACCCAGAGGTGAGGAATGGACGATGACTACGTCTTGTGCTATTCTCAAAGCATGGACGGGAAGATGAACACAGCTTTACATAACTGGGCCCAGTTATAGGTTGTGCTGCTCTCATATATAGGTCTTCTCCTCTCATAAGGTTTCATGTTACTGTTGAAATGCTGAAGTCAGAGCGTCTGGACAGCGCCACCACCATTAAGGGTTTGGACTATCTGGAAGTGCCAGGGGCTGCCAAGAGAGACTACAAGCTAAACTTTCACTCACACAAAGAGGGGACCTTCTCCACCAAGGTGAGCAACCGAGTGGTGGAATAACAGCTCAGAGTTTGTGTCCTGCTACAGAATAGACCTTTATGGGCCACGTAATATCTAAGACATTTTTTTCCAATAATTTGTTATGGTATTTTGGTTCCATGTCTGACCTTCTTCCACCTTCCGCTTGTAGGTGACCTTCCGTAATGACACAACCCAAGAATACCTATTCTACTACGTTACTTTTAAGTCTACAGCACCCGGCATCATCAGCACCATTGAGATGGCGACACCAGTGCGGCAAAGCACCGCAGCCACCGTACGGGTGGAGAATCCGCTGTCTGTGCCAGTCACCTTCACCACTGACTGCAGGGTCCCAGAAATTAACCTACCTCCACAGATTACAGTGCCCGCCCAATCCGAGGTAACATTCCCTGTCATTACACTGTATTCATCCATTGTACTCACCCCGCAGCTCCTTCTTACTGGGAGGAAATGTGTCACCGTTACTTAGTTGTAAGATACGGTACTACCGGTTTACTACCGAACCATCGTATCACCCACAGCTGTCTGTTATATACCCTCAGTATCAATATGACCAATCCTAGATGACGCTACATAATCATTCTGCCACCACCTACCCCTGATAGCACATTCTGAGATAACTTACCTCACCCAATATTTAAGATTGTTACCTTCCTCTTTTATCCCAGGGTACCCTGATGTTTGAGTACCAGCCACTAAAAGCTGGTGAGACCACGGGGCGGCTGACTCTGCAAAGCAGCGATCTCGGGTTGTTTCAGTACGATCTTCTTCTAAAAGCTACAGCTGCCGTGTCTGAAAAACCGCTCTACTTTCGAACAGCGCTCGGCTCCAGTCAGACTCTGAGCACCAAGTTCATTAACTACACTCGTCAGAAGACGGAGTACAGCTGCAAGGTGAGCTCTGCTACCAGACAGGCGACACTGGGCGTATCGCTGCTCCCTCTTATGATTTACAAGTCATTGTCTTATTTTTTCAGGTGGATAACACAGATTTCCACGTAGACAAGGTGGTTATGGCTGCGCCAGGTTCACAAGGTGGATCGGAGGTCAGCTTGGAGGTGACATATGAACCCATTCAGCTTGGAGAGTCACGTGCTGTCCTACAAATCTCGTCCCCCCTGGGGGGTGATTACACTATTCCACTCTTTGGCTCAGCAATGGCCCCTAAGCCTCAGGGACCGATACAGATTCGCTCTGGTTCCAGTGTTTCTATCCCTTTCAAGAATGTTTTCTTACAGTCCACAACGTTCAGCTTTCAGACAGACTCTGCAGCTTTTACAGTGAAACCCTGCGAGCCTGTGCGTCCCAAAAAAACCCACCACATATCTGTGTCTTATGAAGCCCCTCAAGGTGGAAGCAAGGCCCCAGTGACAGCAAAACTCATCGTGTCATGCCCGCGTGCCACCGGCATTGCTCAAGGAATCTACTGGGTGTATTACCTAAAGGGAGTGGTATCTGAGAAGTGATGTAGCCCCGTGCCAGGGTTGGCTTGTCATTTTTTTCTAACAATCTCTTCTGAAATTAAAATGAAACGTTGTAAAATATATATATATATATGATACATTAATTTACTTGTTCATAAATACCCAGTATTTCATGATCCAAAAAATGTCCTCAGTGGACACAATCCATCCCGTCACCATCTGATTCATTCATGAGGACCCCAAAATTACCTCAGTTCCTTTAGGGATTTTAAAATGTGTTGGTCACATGGTTGCCAGCGGTTGGGTGCTTAGATTAGACTTTTTGTTTTTTATTAAAAAGTAACAATAAGAAATAACATTTCTGGCATCGGACAGTTTCTACCTCTCAGATCCTCAACATCTGCAGTTGTTAATGTGTATCACAACCAGCTAGAAATGTTTTATCTATTTATATATAATCAGGAACAAGTGCTCCCAAACTGGACTGAAGAGGTTGACACAGGGGGACGAGCCACCCAGAATTTTATGGATGAAATACATCATTAACTGATAAGCAAATTATGTGGCCAGAACGTACACAGAAAATGTGGACCCAAAAATGTCACCGTATTAGGTTATGGTGCATGTATCATTAAGATTACGTGTATCTTGAGACGGACTATACACCAGTCATCATCATTAAGTTGATAATGTGTATAGAAAATAAATAAAAGTCCTGGGTTTTATTTATTTAATCTTTTTTTAACACTGCAAAAATTCCCCAGTACGGATCATTGCACCAGGGTCAATATACCCACAAAAGACTCGCCTGCTAACAACAGAAAATAAAGATAGCTCTAATGAGCCATCAAATCACTGTGGGTATCCCAAAAATAATATGTATAATAAAAACGTTATTATACACCCTCACCAATTTAGTTAAAAATAAATTAGTCTTATATGCCAGAATTCATATAAGAGAAACAACCCAGAGTTAGGTTATATAAAAAAAACTCAATCTCATAAACAACACATCAAAAATAAAATTAAACCTTATACCCTCTATTTTTCTCTAAACACTACATTCAAGGGAAGCAGGAGACCTCTAGAACCATAGGATGTGTATAACACATGGGTCAAACTGATTGACTTCATATAGACGGAAGGTTCATTAGGAACTCCTGTCAATTCAGTAAAAAGAGCATTCAGTAAAAAACAACCAATGGAGCTCATGACTCCCAAAACAATCCTAATTAATCCAATTTGAATGTTTTAGAAAGGAGGAAAATCCCCACTTAGCGAACAAGTGCAGAGTCCTGTGATATGATCCTCCAAACATTCTGAAAACTAGGGGAGAATCTGGTCCCCATGGCCGTACCCAAGTGTTTGTAAATAATATTGATTCAATAAACATTATTATGTGTCAAAATAAAATAAAGTGTAAAATAATCTCCTGCTGAGGTTCCATGTTCTTTTGAACTAGATTAGTTCACTGCAGCTATGCCCAAATCATGAAGAATATTAGATTTAACTATTCAGTGTCATAAGTCAACCAAAAATACATATCCTTTCCGAAAAAGAACTTAAGTAGCGCGGTAGGGACCTCAGAGAGACCATATGTTAGCAGTGATCGTTCTGTGGCTCCTTTAATGTTCCTGTAGGGCCCTTGGTTGTCTCCCTCATGAGTCTTCTCCTTGTCCTGACATGATTTATTCTGCTATCAGGCTTTACATCACAGACTTCATCTCAGTAAGGGTGTGTAGACTTTATAAATCCTCTGTATGTTCTCCCCGCATTTGGATGGGTTTCCTCCGGGTGCTCCGGTTTCCAATCACACTCCAAAAAACATACTGGTAGGTTAATTGGCTGCTATCAAATTAACCCGTGTCTGGGTCTCTCTCTCTCTGTGTGTGTTAGGAAATTCAGATTGTAAGCTCCATTGGGGCATCGACTGATGTGAATTCTCTGTACAGCGCTGCAGAAATAGTGGCGCTATATAAATAGATGATGATAATTGGTATGCAGAACACGTATTCACAGGGATCCATGTGCAGTCCATGTATTCCACAATATATATCATCATCATTTATTTATTTATATAGCACCAGCAGATTCCGTAGCTCTTTACAATTGGGAACAAACATTAATAAAACAACACTGGTAATACATACATAGAGATAAGAGGGCCCTGCTCACAAGCTTACAATCTATGGGACAATGGTTTGATACACGAGGGGTAAGTGCTACATTATACTGAATATTTGTCCAGCTAGAATGCGAAGGTTACAAAGTACTTAGTGGGCTGTGTGATCAGTCACACAGCAGTGTTGGTCAGAGGGTTGTTGTCTTATGATAGCTGTGTAGAGGGTGGTAATAGTGTAACCTAGGGAGATTAAGAGGGTGGTAATAGGGTAACCTAGGGAGATTAAGAGGGTGGTAATAGGGTAACCTAGGGAGGGTAAGAGGGTGGTAACAGGGTAACCTAGGGAGGGTAAGAGGGTGGTAACAGGGTAACCTAGGGAGATTAAGAAGGTGGTAATAAGGTAACCTAGGGAGGGTAAGAGGGTGGTAACAGGGTAACCTAGGGAGGGTAAGAGGGTGGTAACAGGGTAACCTAGGGAGGGTAAGAGGGTGGTAACGGGGTAACCTAGGGAGAGTAAGAGGGTGGTAATGGGGTAACCTAGGAGGGTAAGAGGGTGGTAACAGGGTAACCTAGGGAGATTAAGAGGGTGGTAATAAGGTAACCTAGGGAGGGTAAGAGGATGGTAACAGGGTAACCTTGGGAGGGTAAGAGGGTGGTAACAGGGTAACCTAGGGAGATTAAGAAGGTGGTAATAAGGTAACCTAGGGAGGGGTAAGAGGGTGGTAATGGGGTAACCTAGAGAGGGTAAGAGGGCGGTAATGGGGTAACCTAGGGAGGGTAAGAGGGTGGTAACAGGGTAACCTAGGGAGAGTAAGAGGGCGGTAACAGGGTAACCTAGGGAGGGTAAGAGGGGCGGTAATGGGGTAACCTAGGGGAGGGTAAGAGGGCGGTAATGGGGTAACCTAGGGAGGGTAAGAGGGCGGTAATGGGGTAACCTAGGGAGGGTAAGAGGGCGGTAACGGGGTAACCTAGGGAGGGTAAGAGGGCGGCAACGGGGTAACCTAGGGAGGGTAAGAGGGCGGCAACGGGGTAACCTAGGGAGAGTAAGAGGGCGGCAACGGGGTAACCTAGGGAGAGTAAGAGGGCGGCAACGGGGTAACCTAGGGAGAGTAAGAGGGCGGCAACGGGGTAACCTAGGGAGAGTAAGAGGGCGGTAATGGGGTAACCTAGGGAGGGTAAGAGGGTGGTAACGGGGTAACCTAGGGAGAGTAAGAGGGTGGTAATGGGGTAACCTAGGGAGGGTAAGAGGGTGGTAACAGGGTAACCTAGGGAGGGTAAGAGGGCGGCAACGGGGTAACCTAGGGAGGGTAAGAGGGTGGTAATGGGGTAACCTAGGGAGGGTAAGAGGGCGGCAACGGGGTAACCTAGGGAGGGTAAGAGGGCGGCAACGGGGTAACCTAGGGAGGGTAAGAGGGCGGCAACGGGGTAACCTAGGGAGGGTAAGAGGGTGGTAACGGGGTAACCTAGGGAGGGTAAGATGACTGAGGTTACATATAAATAACATACAATGACATATAAGACTACATAACACACATATGTGACTCTGACAGGGGTGACTCCGCCATTCCGCGGCGCAGACTACAAGGTCCCGTGATGCTCCGGGCGTCACATGACCGGGGGGGGGCGTGTCCTGAGCATGTGACTGCGGCTGGTGATGGCCGCGAGCCTGGCATAGACACCGGGGTCTGAGGAAGATGAACGCTGAGCGGGACCTCTCCCCGCTGACCCCCAACATCGTGCGGGCGCTTGAACGACAAGATGTACGAGAAGAGGAAGGTGGCGGCGCTGGAGATAGAGAGGTGCCCGGGAGACCTGGAGGGGGAGAGGGGAGACCTGAGACAGAGAGAGACCCCCAGAGAGAGAGAGGTGCCCGGGGGAGGGGAGAGAGAGAGAGACCCCCAGAGAGAGAGACCCCGAGAGAGAGAGGTGCCCGGGGGACCTGGAGGGGGAGAGGGGAGACCTGAGAGAGAGACCCCCCAGAGAGGGAGAGAGAGGTGCCCGGGGGAGGGGGAGAGAGAGAGACCCCCAGAGAGAGAGAGACCCGAGAGAGAGAGGTGCCCGGGGGACCTGGAGGGGGAGAGGGGAGACCTGAGAGAGAGACCCCCAGAGAGGGAGAGAGAGAGACCCCCAGAGAGAGAGACCCCCAGAGAGAGAGAGAGACCCCGAGAGAGAGAGGTGCCCGGGGGACCTGGAGGGGGAGAGGGGAGACCTGAGAGAGAGACCCCCAGAGAGAGGGAGAGAGAGACCCCCAGAGAGAGGGAGAGAGAGACCCCCAGAGAGGGAGAGAGAGAGACCCCCAGAGAGGGAGAGAGAGAGAGACCCCCAGAGAGGGAGAGAGAGAGAGACCCCCCAGAGAGAGGGGAGAGAGACCCCCAGGGAGTGAGAGAGAGATAGACAACCCCCAGAGAGAGAGAGAGAGACACCCCAGAGAGAGAGAGGTGCCCGGGGGAGGGGGAGAGAGAGAGACCCCAGAGAAAGAGAAAGACCCCCAGAGAGAGAGGTGCCCGGGGACCGGGAGGGAGAGAGGAGAGACCCCCAGAGAGAGAGACCCCCAGAGAGAGAGACGTGCCCGGGGGACCTGGAGGGGAGGGGGAGAGAGAGACCCCCCAGAGAAAGGGAGAGGGGAGACCCCCAGAGAGGGAGAGGGGAGAGACCCCCCCCCCCCCCCCAGAGAGACAGTTGCCCGGGGGACCTGGAGGGGGAGAGACCCCCCCAGAGAGAGAGAGAGGGGGGGAGAGACCCCCCCAGAGAGAGAGAGAGGGGGGAGACACCCCCCCAGAGGAGAGAGAGAGAGGGGGGAGAGACCCCCCCAGAGAGAGAGAGAGGGGGGAGAGACCCCCCCAGAGAGAGAGAGAGGGGGGAGAGACCCCCCCCCCCAGAGAGAGAGAGAGGGGGGAGAGACCCCCCAGAGAGAGAGAGGGGGGAGACCCCCCCAGAGAGAGAGAGAGAGACCCCCCAGAGAGAGAGAGAGGGGGGAGAGACCCCCCCAGAGAGAGAGAGAGAGGGGGGAGAGACCCCCCCCCCAGAGAGAGGGGGGGAGAGACCCCCCAGAGAGAGAGAGGGGGGGAAAGACCCCCCAGAGAGAGAGAGAGGGGGGAGACCCCCCCAGAGAGAGAGAGAGACCCCCCAGAGAGAGGGGAGAGAGACCCCCAGGGAGGGAGAGAGAGAGACCCCCAGAGAGGGAGAGGTGAGAGAGACCCCCAGGGAGTGAGTGAGAGAGAGAGAGAGAGACCCCCAGAGAGAGATAGACCCCCCAGAGAGAGAGAGAGAGATAGACCCCCAGAGAGAGAGAGAGAGATACACCCCCAGAGAGAGAGAGAGATACACCCCAGACACCCCCCAGAGAGAGAGAGGGGAGAGAGCCCCCCAGAGAGACAGTTGCCCGGGGGACCTGGAGGGGGGAGAGGGGAGACCCCAGAGAGGGAGAGGGGAGAGAGCCCCCCAGAGAGACAGTTGCCCGGGGGGACCTGGAGGGGGAGAGGGGAGTGACCCCCAGAGAGAGGGAGAGACCCCCCCCCAGAGAGAGAGAGAGGGGGGAGAGACCCCCCCAGAGAGAGAGAGAGGGGGGAGACCCCCCCAGAGAGAGAGAGGGGGGGGAGAGACCCCCCCAGAGAGAGAGAGGGGGGGAGAGCCCCCCCCAGAGAGAGAGAGAGAGAGAGAGACCCCCCCAGAGAGAGAGAGACCCCCCCAGAGAGAGAGATAGACCCCCCCCCCCCCAGAGAGAGAGATAGACCCCCCCCCCCCCCCCAGAGAGAGGGGAGAGAGACCCCCAGGGAGTGAGAGAGGGAGAGAGAGACACCCCCAGAGAGAGAGAGAGACACCCCCAGAGAGAGAGAGAGAGACACCCCCAGAGAGAGAGAGAGACACCCCCAGAGAGAGAGAGAGGTGCCCGGGGGAGGGGGAGAGAGAGAGAGACCCCCAGAGAGAGAGAGACCCCCAGAGAGAGAGAGAGAGGTGACCGGAGGGGAGACACCCCCAGAGAGAGAGACCCCCAGAGAGAGACCCCGAGAGAGAGAGGTGCCGGGGGACCTGGAGGGGGGGGGGGAGAGAGAGACCCCCCACCCCCCCAGGGAGAGAGAGAGGAGAGAGACCCCCAGAGAGAGAGGTGCCCGGGGGACCTGGAGGGGGGAGAGGGGAGACCCCCAGAGAGGGAGAGGGGAGAGACCCCCCCCAGAGAGAGGGGAGAGACCCCCCCCCCCGAGAGAGAGAAAGGGGAGAGACCCCCCCCCCCCAGAGAGAGAGAGAGGGGGGAGAGACCCCCCCCCAGAGAGAGAGCGAGAGGGAGGGGGGAGAGACCCCCCCCCAGAGAGAGAGAGGGGGGAGAGACCCCCCCCCCCCCCCCCCCAGAGAGAGAGAGGGGGGAGAGAGACCCCCCCAGAGAGAGAGAGGGGGGGAGAGACCCCCCCAGAGAGAGAGGGGGGGAGAGACCCCCCCCCAGAGAGAGAGAGGGAGGGAGAGACCCCCCCAGAGAGAGAGAGGGGAGAGACCCCCCAGAGAGAGAGGGGGGGAGAGACCCCCTCCCCCCCCCCCAGAGAGAGAGGGGGGGGGAGAGACCCCCCCAGAGAGAGAAAAGGGAGAGATATGTGGGTCGGGGGGGGGGGGGGGGTGTGCTGCTGCAGTTTTATTGTACATATTGCACAGTTTCTCTCTTGTTCTGGCATCATGTGATAGGAATTGGGGCTTACAATCCATGTCCTAGTATTAGGACAGCCACAGTTTGCTAGATTATGACATTACATACTCTTTACATGTAACTCTTTCCCCACATCTTGAATAGCTGTCTCTGTACATGTGACGGAGCGGCCGTGTCTCTCTACATGTGAAGGAGCGGCCGTGTCTCTGTACATGTGACACGTGTGTTCTGTCTCGGCAGGCTGGTGAGGGAGTTTGTCGCACAGAACAACACTGCTCAGATTAAGCACGTGATTCAGATCCTGTCTCAGGAGTTCGCTCTGTCCCAGCACCCCCACAGCAGGAAGGGGGGTCTCATTGGACTGGCCGCATGCTCTATTGCTCTCGGCAAGGTAAGGGGTCCTCATTGCTCATTCTCCGTGAGTGCTGGTCTTGGATGAGGTCTCCTGTGTTGACGGGTTATTCTCCTAGAGAGGGTGGTTGGTTCTATATATTAATCCGCCTGGTTATAATGTATCCTCTGCATGTTTGCAGGACTCCGGCCAGTATCTGAGGGAGCTCATTGAACCCGTACTCACCTGTTTCAATGACGCGGACAGCCGGCTGCGCTACTACGCCTGTGAGGCACTGTACAACATCGTCAAGGTGGCTCGCGGCTCTGTCCTGCCTCATTTTAACGTTCTGTTCGATGGACTTAGCAAGGTAATGGAATAAAAGCCCCTAGCAGGGTGTGTGTGGTGTGTGTGGGGGGGGGGGGGGGGGGGGGGTAAATGTGGAAAATTGACTGGAAAGACCCACAAATAAACTTCATTTAGATTTAAAGTCAATTTTTTGTTTGTGTTCTGGAGACACGCTCTGTACCCGCTCTGTACCCGCTCTGTACCCGCTCTGTACCCGCTCTGTACCCGCTCTTCAGGGCCGGTGCTGGGATCTCCAGCGCTCCCAGTTGGTGAAGGCACTGATCCCCTATACTATACCCCTGCACTTGTTGTAATACCCACTTGGCCTCGGAAGATAGAGGGGTATGTCATCCACAACATAATAGATGTGATTGGTCACTAATATGAGTACAGTAATGATGACTGGTATAATATATCCACAGACAGATATCTAGCTGAAACTACTTATTATTATTTTGGTAATAGCTTTATATGTCATTGCTTCTACAAAGATCACTGTAGCTTCAACCATTTTATATAATAGGGACAGAATGTGGAAATTTAACCCTCTCCGTTCAGTTTTCTCAGTGTTAGGGGCGCATAAAACCCTGCGCATTTGCTGTGTGACACCTTTTGTGTGAACCGTGTAATTTCGATGGGCAAATATACTTGTGTCCATCTTTGTTTTAAACTTTATTTAAGTGATCCTTTTCCTGATAATAGCACAAACATGAAATTAGATAAGTACAATATTCATTAAGAAGTACAGCTGAATAACTAATCTGAGCAACAATCCTGGATGTGGGGATGTTGGATGGAGTTTTTAGCTTGCAGGGGAAGAGAGTGAGAGAGCATGAGGATAGGAACAGCGGGTGGTGGTCCGTGACTGGGGGAGAGGGGGCGAGTCCAGGCAACTTGCTGATAGGTTCCTGTGTTAGGAGAACGAGACATCAGTGTGTGGCTCAGAGCTCTGGTGTTGTAGGAAAGGATTTCAGAGAATTATGGAGGACACTAGTCATCATCTGCTTTGTTTGTTAATTTGCATGTGTAACCCCTAGTAAAAACCACACAGACGGAGTCCTCCTTTATCATATTTATATCATGTGATTAGGACTCTGGGGTGGACAGAATTCAGGAACCTGTCAGTTCTAGGAGCTGGAACAGGCATCCATCGATCTCCGGAAATCGCCTACGCAAGGAGGCAACAGCGCGGTTTGTTTACAGTGGAATCCTGATTGTTGGGTTTTGTCTATTATTATTATTATTTACATGACAGACAAAATGTGAACCTTAATAGATCTGGGGCTGTCATGTTCTCCACCCATTAGACAGGACCTCACGTTGTGTTGACTCATCGCAGTTGTTGTGGGAGGGGCTTCGTCCAGGCAGTACCTGATTGGACGTCTGAGTCACCTCTCCAGTCATGTGCTGTCTCCACCTTATAGTGGGTGTTCTGTGACAGCCCTGGGAGTGCTCATGTAGGTGGAAATGTTTGTGATGTAACACCCCCAGGTTTCTGCTTTCCACAGGGTGTTTTGCCTAAGAGGGATGTGACACTATAGATGGAATTTATTGTTTAATCCGTATTTTGTCCTCCATCATAACCAGCACCTTTATTGAGGGATATTGGATGTCTATGCACCTCACTCGTCCACCTGTGATCCCTACCTGTATCCACTCACACGGCGATATAATGCTGACCATTCTCTGATATCGTCATTCCCTTTATACCATCCTGAACTCCGTCCATAACTGGCGTTCTAGCGATGCTGACGTGTAATGAGATTAATATATTGTATAGTACATTTATTTCACTCATCTCTCTGTTTCCCAGCTTGCTGCTGACCACCGACCCAAATGTAAGAGCGGCTCCGAGCTGCTGGACCGTCTGCTGAAGGTGCGTCTCATCCGTGATGCTGTTATCTACCTGGAGTATGACCCATTCTCTGCCCATATTAACATACATCAGTAATACATATGTATTTATAAAATATCATTAATATATAGTAATGCAGGAATGAATTAAAACTTGGTGTATGGTCTGCAGCATTAACCAGTGATAACCCTTGTAGTAGTAATCAGCTGTCATTGTACGGCGGCTGCGATCTGGAGGTTCCTGGAGACTTTGTGCCTTGTAACTTCCTGATAATACATTACATACAGTATCTAGGTCCCAGCCTGCTCATAGTTTAACCTCTCCCCTTCACCTGCTATCGCACACTGTATCTATAGACTCATGTTGTCATTGCAGGACATTGTGACAGAAAGCAACAAGTTCGATCTGGTCAGTTTCGTCCTCTGCTCCGTGAGAGAATCTATTCAAACAACAGTACGCCCGTCAGTTCATCATCTCGTGGGTGAGTCTCTGCACCGTATGTGGCCAAGTGTGACCATCGCTCCGTATAACGGCTGTCTGTTGTCTCCAGATACTCGTGTTGGAGTCTGTTCCTGACATCAATCTACTGGATTACTTGCCGGAGATTCTGGATGGTCTCTTCCAGATCCTTGGAGATAACAGTAAAGAGATCCGGAAGATGTGAGTAGAGGTCCTAGTGGCCGGAGGGGGATGTTCTCGGGATTCCTCACGTGTACAGTGATTTGTGTATATTTTCATATTGTTTTGTGGAAGTCCTGAATAACAGATATATATATCCATAATCTTCTCTTCCCACTAATATAACTGATACGGTTCCGTGGTGGAAGTAGGGACCGGTGGCCCTGTTCTCCTAGGTGGACAGCCTAGTGTGTGTGGATAACACTTCTCTCGTCATGCAGGTGTGAGGTGTCTCTGGGAGAATTCCTGAAAGAGATCAAGAAAATGCCGGATTGTGTAAAATTTGCTGAAATGGCCAATATCCTGGTGATACATTGTCAGTCGTCAGGTGAGTCCCGACTTGTCCCCGAGTGTTTCCTTCATGCAGCCCGCGATCAGTGTGTCCCATATTGTATATGGTACCAGCTGCGTGGCAATATAAATGCTATATGTATACAAAACAAAGACAGTTGTCAGCACTTATCCTTTACACTGCAGATCTGTGTGTATCTAGCAAAATGAAAACATGAGGTATTAGTTCATATTTTGATCAAAACCTTTAAGCCTGCATCCCAGCGTCAAGGGCACCTCATTATATGCAGGTCCTACCCTGACCTATATGCTTTAGACACCATTAAAATGCAGTTAAATTCAGATGCACTCACCTCCCAGGTATAGGGGTTTACATCTAGCAAGGGCTGGCTTGTGAGCCCCACCCAAATGGGCCCCTTTAGGTTTGGCGCCCAATTGTCAGAGGCTGTTTTTTACCAGTTGTTACTGAGTGGGGGGAGCAGGGGTCATAGGGAGAGGGGCCGGTGTCTGGATGAGGAGGGGGTTATTACAGATTGTTACTGAGCAGGGGGCAGTGTCTGGTGTGGTCATGCTATTGTTCCGTTGTCCGCAGATGACCTGATACAACTCACCGCCATGTCCTGGATGAGAGAGTTCCTGCAGTTGGCGGGTAGAGTGATGCTCCCGTACTCCTCAGGGATTCTTACCGCTGTGCTGCCCTGTTTGTCCTACGATGACCGCAAGAAGAGTATCCTTGATCTGGGTGTCGTGGTGACTGCTATGTAGACCTCCGTACTAGTACATGGTTCCTTTCCAGCGTGTTCTCCTTACATAACGTGATCTCCAGGCATTAAAGAGGTGGCCAATGTGTGTAACCAGAGTCTGATGAAGTTGGTGACCCCAGAAGACGATGAAACCGATGACACGAGTCAGTTGCCCACTGTCCAGTCGGAAGAGGACCTCTCCTTACACCAGGAGGATCACGGTGAGCCCCTCTATGTATGTGGTGGGCATGTTACAGGAGACCACCAGTACCTGAAACTAGAAGCAGAATTCGGCTCCATGTAGTCTGCCCCCTTTGTGGGTGTTTTGTTTTTTTGGTGATTTGTTTTCCTGGGGGAGCAACAAGCTTCTCTCTCTGACATGTGCAGTATTGAACTAGGGTCATCAAGCAGAGTGATCCCCGTGTTTTCACCTAAAATGTTGAGCTCTGGAGTAAATCAGGAGGCCAGTAATAATAGTCCTGTGTGCACCGTGATATCTACATGTATGTAAGAGGCCCCGCATCCTTGTTCATTGTACGTTTCTGCCTCTTGCTGGGGCAGTTGGGGGTGAGGAGGGGGTGATTGAGGACTGACACCGGTGGGGGATCTTCAGGACCTGGGAGCGATCAGATGAGATGTCCGTGGATGACACTGATGTATTCACCAGTATTTGAGTTTAGTGGACATTTTATGTTCCGTTATAGATGTTCCTGGTTATATTTATGGTCGTTTCATTGATCTGTGAATTAAAGCACCAAATGACGGGATTATCCCCAGTTTTCTGGTTGGTGATAACTGCTTCTGGATTTAAATCAAATGTCTGATTCTTTGGAGAATAGACCATGAGACATCTAAGCATAAGCTGCACATGTAATCGTGTAGCAGAAAGTAATACAACATAATTATGTCCTAGGTGTGCGTTGGAAGTGGTTAGCGACCTGTGTTTGTGTTTATGGAGTACCCCAGTAGGTGTACTCTGGTGTAATACCCAGTGCGGCTGTGGTGTTAGGGGTTGTTGCACACCCCCCTCCCCTCGTGGCTGTGGTGTTAGGGGTTGTTACACACCCCCCTCCCCTCGTGGCTGTGGTGTTTGGGGTGTTACCCCCCACGTACGGCTGTGGTGTTTGGGGTGTTACCCCCCACATACGGCTGTGGTGTTCAGAGCCAGTTTTATTATTTAATTTGTACAAAGAAGTTTACTGAAACATTACTACGTGTGCTGGCAGAGAGCACATTATTAGTCCGGAGCAGGACTATTGTAAGTGGAATGAATCCCAGTAACGTAATGAGACCACAGCGAGATAGGTAAATAATACAGTGGATTATATATAATATGAACATGATTCGCCTCGGTGGTCCGAGTGGTCGTCACGGAGCCCCAGCACCTCACCCAGGTCCTGACAGGTTGGACAGTTTTTGATATTATTGGTCAGTCCACTGATGCAGGTGTGAGGTGCGAGGCTCCTATTCATACTGCCACATTATATAAACATTACATAATACACGAATGCAGCTGTGAACAGTGCACAGAGGAACAATAGATGCATATAGATAGGTCTCTGATTATTATAACAAACCCAATAAGCATCGTGTGCTAGAACTATGTGCATAGAGTGAGGTTCCTGGTTCTCTAACCTGCATAGAAAGGGACAAGCGCGGTTTGCGGGATTATTTACCATTACACAGTAGTAGTCCCTGGCTGTGTGTACAGCAGATGTACATGAGCATTACACGGTAGTAGTCCCGGCTGTGTGTACAGCAGGTGTACATGAGCATTACACAGTAGTAGTCCCGGCTGTGTGTACAGCAGATGTACATGAGCATTACACAGTAGTAGTCCCGGCTGTGTGTACAGCAGATGTACATGAGCATTACACAGTAGTAGTCCCGGCTGTGTGTACAGCAGATGTACATGAGCATTACACAGTAGTAGTCCGCTGGTACTGTGTGTACAGCAGATGTACATGAGCATTACACAGTAGTAGTCCCGGCTGTGTGTACAGCAGATGTACATGAGCATTACACAGTAGTAGTCCCGGCTTTGTGTACAGCAGATGTACATGAGCATTACACAGTAGTAGTCCTGGCTGTGTGTACAGCAGATGTACATGAGCATTACACAGTAGTAGTCCCGGCTGTGTGTACAGCAGATGTACATGAGCATTACACAGTAGTAGTCCCGGCTGTGTGTACAGCAGGTGTACATGAGCATTACACAGTAGTTAGTCCCGGCTGTGTGTACAGCAGATGTACATGAGCATTACACAGTAGTAGTCCCGGCTGTGTGTACAGCAGATGTACATGAGCATTACACAGTAGTAGTCCTGCTGTGTGTACAGCAGATGTACATGAGCATTACACAGTAGTAGTCCCGGCTGTGTGTACAGCAGATGTACATGAGCATTACACAGTAGTAGTCCCGGCTGTGTGTGTGTACAGCAGGTGTACATGAGCATTACACAGTAGTAGTCCCGGCTGTGTGTACAGCAGGTGTACATGAGCATTACACAGTAGTAGTCCCGGCTGTGTGTACAGCAGATGTACATGAGCATTACACGGTAGTAGTCCCGGCTGTGTGTACAGCAGATGTACATGAGCATTACACGGTAGTAGTCCCGGCTGTGTGTACAGCAGATGTACATGAGCATTACACGGTAGTAGTCCCGGCTGTGTGTACAGCAGGTGTACATGAGCATTACACAGTAGTAGTCCCTGCTGTGTGTACAGCAGGTGTACATGAGCATTACACAGTAGTAGTCCCGGCTGTGTGTACAGCAGATGTACATGAGCATTATACAGTAGTAGAGTCCCGGCTGTGTGTACAGCAGATGTACATGAGCATTACACAGTAGTAGTCCCGGCTGTGTGTACAGCAGATGTACATGAGCATTACACAGTAGTAGTCCCGGCTGTGTGTACAGCAGATGTACATGAGCATTACACAGTAGTAGTCCCGGCTGTGTGTACAGCAGATGTACATGAGCATTACACAGTAGTAGTCCCGGCTGTGTGTACAGCAGATGTACATGAGCATTACACAGTAGTAGTCCCGGCTGTGTGTACAGCAGATGTACATGAGCATTACACAGTAGTAGTCCCGGCTGTGTGTACAGCAGATGTACATGAGCATTACACAGTAGTAGTCCCGGCTGTGTGTACAGCAGATGTACATGAGCATTACACAGTAGTAGTCCCGGCTGTGTGTACAGCAGATGTACATGAGCATTACACAGTAGAACAATACAGGCTTCCTTTACCCGTTGTATTATGTTTGGGTCATGACTTACTGACGTGTTCTAAGAACATCATAGTAACTCTATACTCACTATAACACCACACATATCGTAGACGGATCATCTGCGCTCTTACTGGGGCGCAGACCTGTAAAGATGGATTATATATAAACTACAATGTGATCGTTGTCACATGTAGCACACACGTGACGTCATACACATTAATAGACGGTTATGTCAGTGTATTCAGTGCGGTCTAAGTACAGCTGCTGCCAGTCTTTATTTCTGGTGATCAGTATAATAATGGCACTGTACTGATAGTAATATATAATATGCCCCCCACCACTTGGTGGCGCTAACACCGCATCCCCCTTGTCCTTCGAGGTCTCTACCACAAATCTGTAATAATACTTTTCTGTATATTTATACCTCTTAGAGGTTCTGTCACTACAGATGGACGGCTGGCCGTTCATTTCTATTAAAATATTTTCATGCATGTACAAATCAAGATAAATGCACAGGAAACATTTAGAACTTGCAGTTACTACACCGGTGAGACTTTATAGCGCTGCCATCACTTCCCCGCGATCCCCGCAGGGTAAACGTTCTCCTGTGTTTACACACACGTATGTCCAGCGTGTAAACATGCCCAAAGGACATAAGAGGGACACGTCTGTTGCGTCGCTTTCACTTCTTCCACCTGGGACATTGATCCGTGTGCCCCTAGTACATAACTGGGACTGTCTGCCCTCCTCTCACTTGTGTGTTGTTGGCTCTGAGTATAAAAGTCTGTCTTGTGAATGAGCCCCACGCCTCATTACTGGTCACCGCTCATATTACTCTTCTAATACAGACTTGTGAAGTTTGGTTGTGTCTCCCTGTGTGCAGAGCATGGAGTTGGGTCCTGTGTAGACGTCTCATATATCACATTCCTGTGCTATGTGAGGCCGCTCTGCACAGGATCCCACATCTGTAGCATTGGTGGTTCAGTGGTAGAATTCTCGCCTGCCACGCGGGAGGCCCGGGTTCGATTCCTGGCCAATGCAAGACAATTTTTTTTTTTAAACAGTTTGTTTAATTTTTTTTTTCTCCTTTCATATGACTTTAACCTAAATGACTTCTCATTTCTTTATTTATGTAGTGGCAACTTATCCTGCACTGTTGTAAGATGCATAGATGACTTTGGAATGGCTGTAGGTGATGCAAATAGTCTTAGTCTGAATAGACTAACCCACTAGCTGTTTTATGGGGGGGCCTAGGGGTGGTTCCCCATTACCTCGTGTTCCTCCTGTCCTATATCAACTAAATGTTTGGACCTCACACAGGGAGTTATATAAGAATAATGAATTACTTGTCTGTGTTCCATGTTACTCCTCCACCAGTCTATTGCCTCCATGTCTGTAAGGGGCCAGGAACCAGGGCCATCTTTTCCATTGGGCACGATGGGCAGGTGCCCGGGGGCCCCACGGGCAAGGGGGCCCCATAGGCACGGCTCTTAATTAGAATAAATAATCCTGCAAAAAAAACCTTCAAGGGTCACTGAGCGAGTACATCTATCTATCCCTATCTATATATCTATATCTGTATCTCTATACATCTATATATATATATATATATATATATATATATATAATATAGGGGCCCTGGTGCACTGCTTTGCCCATAATTTTACTCAGTACTATTGTTTTGTTTCTTTGGTTGTGTAATGTAATAAGATTCAGCGTTTATCACTACATAGAAAGCGGACACCATATTCCCAGCATTTAGCCTTGAGGTATAGGGGTCCTGGAGTGTAACAAAGGAGAATCCCCCGGACGTTGTCATGTAATAAGCCCCTTTCTTCCCTGTACGGGTGTTATCTGCTCATGGTCTCAGCAGCAGCGGCCAATGAGAGAGTGCGACAAAAGATAACCAATCAGGGCTTCAAACTTTATTGCACACAAATGTCCGAGAGGAAATCATTGGCTGCAATAGGCTCTCTGACCCTGGTGAAACATGGTAAATCAAGTTTCCCAACTCCATTCCTCAGGGCCCCCTCACAGTGCAGCTTCCAGGTGACAGGTGAGATAATTATACCACCTATGGATCTGTTACATTGTATCACTCAGTAATGATTACACCTGTGCTCCAGCAGGGAGATATGGAAAACATGGACTGCTAGGGGTCCCTGAGGACTGGAGTTGGGAAACACTGGTAAATACTGAGTTTCCTGGTGAGGGCAGTGCGATGGGAGAGATTTGGAAGTTACATTCTGCTTGTGAACGTCTGGTTCGAGTATTGGAAACAGAGTTTTTGATTTATTTATTTATAGGATGTCACGAAAACACCTTCATTCAGTGTCCGAATGTTCTAGAATCTGCTGTACCCTTCACCTGTCCGATTCCCATGTGACCAGGGCGGTTCAGCTGCTTTATTGTGTGCAATATAATCCAAAGAGAAGCCGTAGTCACAGACTGTTAAAGTGTGGAAAATGTTAAATTTGAAAATTAAAATTTCTCTTGCATTGGCCGGGAATCGAACCCGGGCCTCCCGCGTGGCAGGCGAGAATTCTACCACTGAACCACCAATGCTGCAGATGTGGTGGTCTGTACATTCCTCCAGCACGTGATAAACATGCTGTACCCCAGTTCCAGTTGTCCCATGATAAATTTGGGGGGGGGGGGGGGTTGGGGGCTGTGGTAGGCTCGGGGTTCCATGATAAATTTGGGGGGGGTTTGGGGCTGTGGTAGGCTCGGGGTTCCATGATAAATTTGGGGGGGGTTTGGGGCTGTGGTAGGCTCGGGGTTCCATGATAAATTTGGGGGGGGGTTTTAGGCTGTGGTAGGCTCGGGGTTCCATGATAAATTTGGGGGGGGGTTTTAGGCTGTGGTAGGCTCGGGGTTCCATGATAAATTTGGGGGGGGGGGGGGGTTTGAGGCTGTGGTAGGCTCGGGGTTCTCAGACAACGCATTCACGTTTGTTTCTTACACAAGCAGCGTTCCATTAGAGGTTCTCTGCCCCTCACTCATATCCCCGGACAGGTCATGTTCTGCTGGGGTTATGGTCTCCGCACCTGTGGAGTCATTATTGTCACATGATTAATGGGTGGGATCATCAAAGTATGTCTTTGTGTTTTTAATGCGAACACCGAGGGAAAGTAGCTGATCTCCCCTCCTATCAACTGGTAGAATTGTGGGAGATGCTTGCCCGTGCCAACGCTGCACCCCATGCTTCTCCCAGGCGAACAGAGAGAATCTGGTCTGGTTTCCAATTCGTGGTTCGTCGATGCTTCTGATTGGATGACTGGTTAGCATTGTGTGGTTTTCAAAACATCTGATTGGACAGCTGGTTTCCATTGTGTGGTTTGTTGATGCAGCTGATTGGATGGCTGGTTAGCATTGCGTGGTTGTCGATGCATCTACTGGGCAGTGCACCCCTCACTCATTTTGAAATATTACAACACAAAAGAGACATATGAGTGATGTCTTGTAAGCCTTGAGAGAGGGGCTGTGAGCGAAACGCGTGTTGGCTACTTGTGTGGTCTGTTTGTTTGGCTCTATAATAATAAGCGCTAGAATCTGCCCCTAGAGGCAGGAGGGAAAGCGTAGATTATATGATTGCATGTAGGGTGTGGGGGATGTGATAGATCTCTAGTAACACTGAATATAAACGGACTAATCTGAAATGTCTGCTACAGTTTGACTTAAAACCTATAGGGGGCGATGTGACAATTATACATCACCTCGATGGTGAGAAATAATGACATCATGTATTCATTAAGGGGTTAATGAGCTATATTTCTAATTCCTCCTAATATCAAGGGATCGCAGAAGCTAACTACAGCCTAAATATAGGGCAAGTCCCATAAATAATGTGGGAAACGGCGACACTTGGTATAAGAATATTGCTATATTTGGAGCCTTTGATTAGATTTGTCCATAATTTGAGCTGCTGGAGAATAACCACAATGGAACCAATACCAAGTGGAAGCTCAGATGGAGACTCCAGGATCAGAGAACAGACCAGAGTATGTCTACAGTTATATCACATTATATTTCTTATGATTTCTCTGAATGTATTTAGCTGCTCTTACAACAATTAGGGATAATAGATTTGTAATAAATTATCAACAAAGATAAAGCATTTTAGAAAGAAAACTATTTTCTCTTTTGTGATGAAAATATTATTTACTATATATAATTTATAGCTGTAATTCTTCTTTACTATGTTGTGTAAAATGAATTAGAATTTGTGAACGTATCTTTTATTGATCTCCGAGATGTGGTAGTTTTATTCACTGATGTTAGTTGTACAGTTCCCTGTGACACATCTCCTTGTAGGGAATCCTGTGCCTGTAGAACTGACCGGGGGTCTGGCTGTTATATTGCAGTGTGTCTGTAGAACTGACCGGGGGTCTGGCTGTTATATCGCAGTGTGTCTGTAGAACTGACCGGGGGTCTGGCTGTTATATCGCAGTGTGCCTGTAGAACTGACCGGGGGTCTGGCTGTTATATCGCAGTGTACCTGTAGAACTGACCAGAGGTCTGGCTGTTATATCGCAGTGTACCTGTAGAACTGACCAGAGGTCTGGCTGTTATATCGCAGTGTGCCTGTAGAACGGAGCGGGGGTCTGGCTGTTATATTGCAGTGTACCTGTAGAACTGACCGGGGATCTGGCTGTTATATCGCAGTGTACCTGTAGAACTGACCAGAGGTCTGGCTGTTATATCGCAGTGTGCCTGTAGAACGGAGCGGGGGTCTGGCTGTTATATTGCAGTGTACCTGTAGAACTGACCGGGGATCTGGCTGTTATATCGCAGTGTGTCTGTAGAACTGACCGGGGGTCTGGCTGTTATATCGCAGTGTGCCTGTAGAACGGAGCGGGGGTCTGGCTGTTATATTGCAGTGTACCTGTAGAACTGACCGGGGATCTGGCTGTTATATCGCAGTGTGTCTGTAGAACTGACCAGAGGTCTGGCTGTTATATCGCAGTGTGCCTGTAGAACGGAGCGGGGGTCTGGCTGTTATATTGCAGTGTACCTGTAGAACTGACCGGGGATCTGGCTGTTATATCGCAGTGTGCCTGTAGAACTGACCGGGGGTCTGGCTGTTATATCACAGTGTGTCTGTAGAACTGACCGGGGGTCTGGCTGTTATATCGCAGTGTGCCTGTAGAACTGACCGGGGGTCTGGCTGTTATATTGCAGTGTGCCTGTAGAACTGACCAGAGGTCTGGCTGTTATATCACAGTGTGCCTGTAGAACTGACCGGGGGTCTGGCTGTTATATCGCAGTGTGCCTGTAGAACTGACCGGGGGTCTGGCTGTTATATCGCAGTGTGCCTGTAGAACTGACCGGGGGTCTGGCTGTTATATCGCAGTGTGCCTGTAGAACTGACCGGGGATCTGGCTGTTATATCGCAGTGTGCCTGTAGAACTGACCGGGGGTCTGGCTGTTATATCGCAGTGTGCCTGTAGAACTGACCGGGGGTCTGGCTGTTATATCGCAGTGTGCCTGTAGAACTGACCGGGGATCTGGCTGTTATATCGCAGTGTGCCTGTAGAACTGACCGGGGGTCTGGCTGTTATATCGCAGTGTGCCTGTAGAACTGACCGGGGGTCTGGCTGTTATATCGCAGTGTGCCTGTAGAACTGACCGGGGGTCTGGCTGTTATATCGCAGTGTGCCTGTAGAACTGACCGGGGGTCTGGCTGTTATATCGCAGTGTGCCTGTAGAACTGACCGGGGGTCTGGCTGTTATATTGCAGTGTGCCTGTAGAACTGACCAGAGGTCTGGCTGTTATATCGCAGTGTGCCTGTAGAACTGACCGGGGGTCTGGCTGTTATATCGCAGTGTGCCTGTAGAACTGACCAGAGGTCTGGCTGTTATATCGCAGTGTGCCTGTAGAACTGACCGGGGGTCTGGCTGTTATATCGCAGTGTGCCTGTAGAACTGACCGGGGGTCTGGCTGTTATATCACAGTGTGCCTGTAGAACTGACCAGAGGTCTGGCTGTTATATCGCAGTGTGCCTGTAGAACTGACCGGGGGTCTGGCTGTTATATCGCAGTGTGCCTGTAGAACTGGCCAGAGGTCTGGCTGTTATATCACAGTGTGCCTGTAGAACTGACCGGGGGTCTGGCTGTTATATCGCAGTGTGCCTGTAGAACTGACCGGGGGTCTGGCTGTTATATATCGCAGTGTGCCTGTAGAACTGACCGGGGGTCTGGCTGTTATATCACAGTGTGCCTGTAGAACTGACCGGGGGTCTGGCTGTTATATCGCAGTGTGCCTGTAGAACTGACCGGGGGTCTGGCTGTTATATCGCAGTGTGCCTGTAGAACTGACCGGGGGTCTGGCTGTTATATCGCAGTGTGCCTGTAGAACTGACCGGGGATCTGGCTGTTATATCGCAGTGTGCCTGTAGAACTGACCGGGGGTCTGGCTGTTATATCGCAGTGTACCTGTAGAACTGACCGGGGGTCTGGCTGTTATATCGCAGTGTGCCTGTAGAACTGACCGGGGGTCTGGCTGTTATATCGCAGTGTGCCTGTAGAACTGACCGGGGGTCTGGCTGTTATATCGCAGTGTGCCTGTAGAACTGACCGGGGGTCTGGCTGTTATATCGCAGTGTGCCTGTAGAACTGACCGGGGGTCTGGCTGTTATATCGCAGTGTGCCTGTAGAACTGATCGGGGGTCTGGCTGTTATATTGCAGTGTGCCTGTAGAACTGACCGGGGGTCTGGCTGTTATATCGCAGTGTGCCTGTAGAACTGACCGGGGGTCTGGCTGTTATATCGCAGTGTGCCTGTAGAACTGACCGGGGGTCTGGCTGTTATATCGCAGTGTGCCTGTAGAACTGACCGGGGGTCTGGCTGTTATATCGCAGTGTGCCTGTAGAACTGACCGGGGGTCTGGCTGTTATATCGCAGTGTGCCTGTAGAACTGACCGGGGGTCTGGCTGTTATATCACAGTGTGCCTGTAGAACTGAACGGGGGTCTGGCTGTTATATCACAGTGTGCCTGTAGAACTGACCGGGGGTCTGGCTGTTATATCACAGTGTGCCTGTAGAACTGACCGGGGGTCTGGCTGTTATATCGCAGTGTGCCTGTAGAACTGACCGGGGGTCTGGCTGTTATATCGCAGTGTGCCTGTAGAACTGACCGGGGGTCTGGCTGTTATATTGCAGTGTACCTGTAGAACTGACCAGAGGTCTGGCTGTTATATCGCAGTGTGCCTGTAGAACTGACCCAGAGGTCTGGCTGTTATATCGCAGTGTGCCTGTAGAACTGACCGGGGGTCTGGCTGTTATATCGCAGTGTGCCTGTAGAACTGACCAGAGGTCTGGCTGTTATATCGCAGTGTGCCTGTAGAACTGACCAGAGGTCTGGCTGTTATATCGCAGTGTGCCTGTAGAACTGACCGGGGGTCTGGCTGTTATATCGCAGTGTGCCTGTAGAACTGACCGGGGGTCTGGCTGTTATATCACAGTGTGCCTGTAGAACTGACCGGGGGTCTGGCTGTTATATCGCAGTGTGCCTGTAGAACTGACCGGGGGTCTGGCTGTTATATCGCAGTGTGCCTGTAGAACTGACCAGAGGTCTGGCTGTTATATCGCAGTGTGCCTGTAGAACTGACCGGGGGTCTGGCTGTTATATCACAGTGTGCCTGTAGAACTGACCGGGGGTCTGGCTGTTATATCGCAGTGTGTCTGTAGAACTGACCAGAGGTCTGGCTGTTATATCGCAGTGTGTCTGTAGAACTGACCGGGGGTCTGGCTGTTATATTGCAGTGTGCCTGTAGAACTGACCAGAGGTCTTGCTGTTATATCGCAGTGTGCCTGTAGAACTGACCGGGGGTCTGGCTGTTATATCGCAGTGTGCCTGTAGAACTGACCAGAGGTCTGGCTGTTATATCGCAGTGTGCCTGTAGAACTGACCGGGGGTCTGGCTGTTATATCGCAGTGTGCCTGTAGAACTGACCGGGGGTCTGGCTGTTATATCGCAGTGTGCCTGTAGAACTGACCAGAGGTCTGGCTGTTATATCACAGTGTGCCTGTAGAACTGACCGGGGGTCTGGCTGTTATATCGCAGTGTGCCTGTAGAACTGACCGGGGGTCTGGCTGTTATATCGCAGTGTGCCTGTAGAACTGACCGGGGGTCTGGCTGTTATATCACAGTGTGCCTGTAGAACTGACCGGGGGTCTGGCTGTTATATCGCAGTGTGCCTGTAGAACTGACCGGGGGTCTGGCTGTTATATCGCAGTGTGCCTGTAGAACTGACCGGGGGTCTGGCTGTTATATCGCAGTGTGCCTGTAGAACTGACCAGAGGTCTGGCTGTTATATCGCAGTGTGCCTGTAGAACTGACCGGGGGTCTGGCTGTTATATCACAGTGTGCCTGTAGAACTGACCGGGGGTCTGGCTGTTATATCGCAGTGTGCCTGTAGAACTGACCAGAGGTCTGGCTGTTATATCGCAGTGTGTCTGTAGAACGGAGCAGGGGTCTGGCTGTTATATCGCAGTGTGTCTGTAGAACTGACCGGGGGTCTGGCTGTTATATCGCAGTGTGCCTGTAGAACTGACCAGAGGTCTTGCTGTTATATCGCAGTGTGCCTGTAGAACTGACCGGGGGTCTGGCTGTTATATCGCAGTGTGCCTGTAGAACTGACCAGAGGTCTGGCTGTTATATCGCAGTGTGCCTGTAGAACTGACCGGGGGTCTGGCTGTTATATCGCAGTGTGCCTGTAGAACTGACCGGGGGTCTGGCTGTTATATCGCAGTGTGCCTGTAGAACTGACCAGAGGTCTGGCTGTTATATCACAGTGTGCCTGTAGAACTGACCGGGGGTCTGGCTGTTATATCGCAGTGTGCCTGTAGAACTGACCGGGGGTCTGGCTGTTATATCGCAGTGTGCCTGTAGAACTGACCGGGGGTCTGGCTGTTATATCACAGTGTGCCTGTAGAACTGACCGGGGGTCTGGCTGTTATATCGCAGTGTGCCTGTAGAACTGACCGGGGGTCTGGCTGTTATATCGCAGTGTGCCTGTAGAACTGACCGGGGGTCTGGCTGTTATATCGCAGTGTGCCTGTAGAACTGACCGGGGATCTGGCTGTTATATCGCAGTGTGCCTGTAGAACTGACCAGAGGTCTGGCTGTTATATCGCAGTGTGCCTGTAGAACTGACCAGAGGTCTGGCTGTTATATCGCAGTGTGCCTGTAGAACTGACCGGGGGTCTGGCTGTTATATCACAGTGTGCCTGTAGAACTGACCGGGGGTCTGGCTGTTATATCACAGTGTGCCTGTAGAACTGACCGGGGGTCTGGCTGTTATATCGCAGTGTGCCTGTAGAACTGACCGGGGGTCTGGCTGTTATATCGCAGTGTGCCTGTAGAACTGACCAGAGGTCTGGCTGTTATATCGCAGTGTGCCTGTAGAACTGACCGGGGGTCTGGCTGTTATATCGCAGTGTGCCTGTAGAACTGACCGGGGGTCTGGCTGTTATATCGCAGTGTGCCTGTAGAACTGACCGGGGGTCTGGCTGTTATATCGCAGTGTATCTGTAGAACTGACCGGGGGTCTGGCTGTTATATCGCAGTGTGTCTGTAGAACTGACCAGAGGTCTGGCTGTTATATCGCAGTGTGTCTGTAGAACTGACCAGAGGTCTGGCTGTTATATCGCAGTGTGCCTGTAGAACTGACCAGAGGTCTGGCTGTTATATCGCAGTGTGCCTGTAGAACTGACCAGAGGTCTGGCTGTTATATCGCAGTGTGTCTGTAGAACTGACCGGGGGTCTGGCTGTTATATCGCAGTGTGCCTGTAGAACTGACCGGGGGTCTGGCTGTTATATCGCAGTGTGCCTGTAGAACTGACCGGAGGTCTGGCTGTTATATCGCAGTGTGTCTGTAGAACTGACCGGGGGTCTGGCTGTTATATCGCAGTGTACCTGTAGAACTGACCGGGGGTCTGGCTGTTATATCGCAGTGTGCCTGTAGAACTGACCGGGGGTCTGGCTGTTATATCGCAGTGTGCCTGTAGAACTGACCGGAGGTCTGGCTGTTATATCGCAGTGTACCTGTAGAACTGACCGGGGGTCTGGCTGTTATATCGCAGTGTGCCTGTAGAACTGACCAGGGGTCTGGCTGTTATATCGCAGTGTGCCTGTAGAACTGACCGGGAGTCTGGCTGTTATATCGCAGTGTGCCTGTAGAACTGACCAGGGGTCTGGCTGTTATATCGCAGTGTGCCTGTAGAACTGACCGGGAGTCTGGCTGTTATATCGCAGTGTACCTGTAGAACTGACCGGGGATCTGGCTGTTATATCGCAGTGTGCCTGTAGAACTGACCGGGAGTCTGGCTGTTATATCGCAGTGTGCCTGTAGAACTGACCAGGGGTCTGGCTGTTATATCGCAGTGTACCTGTAGAACTGACCGGGGGTCTGGCTGTTATATCGCAGTGCGCCTGTAGAACTGACCGGGGGTCTGGCTGTTATATCGCAGTGTGCCTGTAGAACTGACCGGGGGTCTGGCTGTTATATCGCAGTGTGCCTGTAGAACTGACCGGGGGTCTGGCTGTTATATCACAGTGTGCCTGTAGAACTGACCGGAGGTCTGGCTGTTATATCGCAGTGTGCCTGTAGAACTGACCGGAGGTCTGGCTGTTATATCGCAGTGTGCCTGTAGAACTGACCGGGGGTCTGGCTGTTATATCGCAGTGTGCCTGTAGAACTGACCGGGGGTCTGGCTGTTATATCGCAGTGTGCCTGTAGAACTGACCGGGGGTCTGGCTGTTATATCGCAGTGTGCCTGTAGAACTGACCAGAGGTCTGGCTGTTATATCGCAGTGTGCCTGTAGAACTGACCGGAGGTCTGGCTGTTATATCGCAGTGTGCCTGTAGAACTGACCGGGGGTCTGGCTGTTATATCGCAGTGTACCTGTAGAACTGACCGGGGGTCTGGCTGTTATATCGCAGTGTGCTTGTCCTGTTGCCCTTTGCCCTATCTCCATTAACCATCTGATTACCATTGTATGAGCCAAGGTGTCGCAATAACCGATTCTTGTTGTCTCATTGCAGGAACATCCGATATGACCAACGACTCCAGCCTGGACAACATCAACGTCTTTGCCCCCAGAAGGTGAGCCAGAGGCGGTGATGCTGCTGCTCTGTAGTAACCGGCTACACTCGGGGGAAGCAGTGGTCCCAATTGTTTTTATAATATTCTCTGTGGTTCTCCTCATTACTTCCTAGCTCAAATGGGCTTAGAGGCTGGGTGTGACGGCCAGCAGGCGGGGGTTAGAGGTCGGGGGGACGGCCAGCAGGCGGGGGTTAGAGGTCAGGGGGACGGCCAGCAGGCGGGGGTTAGAGGTCAGGGGGACGGCCAGCAGGCTGGGGTAAGAGGTCGGGGGTGACGGCCAGCAGGCTGGGGTAAGAGGTCGGGGGGACGGCCAGCAGGCGGGGGTTAGAGGTCAGGGGGACGGCCAGCAGGCTGGGGTAAGAGGTCGGGGTGACGGCCAGCAGGCTGGGGTAAGAGGTCGGGGTGATGGCCAGCAGGCGGGGGTTAGAGGTCGGGGGGGACGGCCAGCAGGCGGGGGTTAGAGGTCGGGGGGACGGCCAGCAGGCGGGGGTTAGAGGTCGGGGGGACGGCCAGCAGGCGGGGGCTAGAGGTCAGGGGGACGGCCAGCAGGCTGGGGTTAGAGGCTGGGGGTGACGGCCAGCAGGCGGGGGTTAGAGGTCGGGGTGACGGCCAGCAGGCTGGGGTAAGAGGTCGGGGTGATGGCCAGCAGGCGGGGGTTAGAGGTTGGGGTATCGGCCAGCAGGCTGGGGTTAGAGGTCGGGGTGACGGCCAGCAGGCTGGGGTAAGAGGTCGGGGTGATGGCCAGCAGGCGGGGGTTAGAGGTCGGGGGGACGGCCAGCAGGCGGGGGCTAGAGGTCAGGGGGACGGCCAGCAGGCGGGGGTTGGATGTCGGGGTAATGGCCATGAGGCAGGGTGGATCCTTTTCTGTCCTGACGCTGTCACCAGTTGAAGTCTCGCACACAGCAGAGGGCGGACAGAGTAACACAGGTCAGTAACAGAATATGGAGCATTGTGTTTTCCTCCCCTCAGTCAAAGATACCACTAAGAATTTACCCCAGGAATACGGATTGTTCCCCTGCTCTCCACTGCATACTGGGAAGGTGTATTATTGTCTACTGCACACTAGGTGGCACTGTAACACCTTGTATTTCTCTATCACTGATATCTATACAGCAACAAATCACAAGCGGATTCATTGCAGGTTATGGTCATTGTGATTCCTCCGTGAGGAGTGACGGTCACTTTGTGGTTTATTCCTTATATTTGTGAGCGTATGCAGAGGGGTCATTATTGATCTGTCTTCTCTCTGTGCACAGGAAGTGGTTATTTGGGTGTAAGCAGGGGTCCCTGTGTCTGCAGTCAGATGATGGCCCCGGGCACAGAAACGTCACACGTTGACTTATCCGGAGAAGTGTCTGGCGGGATGTCCGATCCCAGTACAGGGATGTCCATGTATTTGGGATACAAGTTACTGAGAACTACTGTGAAAGGTTTCTACATAGTGTGACCATAACATAGACTGTATATAGTGCGGATTCAGAGCTTGCCAGGAGGGCCTTCTCTCCTCTTTGTCTGTTTTACCCAGTTTGTTTATTAGTTTACTATGTTTGTCCCCAATTGTAAAGCGCTACGGAATATGTTGGCGCTATATAAATAAATGATGATGATGACCTCTGCGCACAACCAGGAATCAGTCCTAGAGGAAAAGAGTCCTTATATTCTGGTAGAAAGTACAACCTAGCAGCAGCCCCTCAGATGGGAGCTGTTTCTTAGCCGAGTAATGTTGTTTAGAAGGAGAGGGAGCATCCTGCCATTCCCATAACATGAGGTCCTTATCCTGAGAGGACTCTGATTAGACGCTGCCAGCTCCCCTCTCTGTCGGACTTATTAACGCTCTAGAGTGTGGACGGATTATTAGGTTGTGTAATACAAGAGAAGAGGGAATAGAGTGCTAGCGACACAGTACACTGGTTATGTTACATACAGAATACATGTGTACACAGAACATGTTACATATAAGATACATGCATAGATATTATGGGTACATGCTCTGCGTGTCCCACGTCTTCATGTGTACACAGAACATGTTACATGTAAGATACATGCATAGATATTATGGGTACATGCTCTGCGTGTCCCACGTCTTCATGTGTACACAGAACATGTTACATGTAAGATACACGCATGGATATTACGGTACATGCTCTGCGTGTCCCACGTCTTCATGTGTACACAGAACATGTTACATATAAGATACACGCATAGATATTATGGGTACATGCTCTGCGTGTCCCACATCTTCATGTGTACACAGAACATGTTACATATAAGATACACGCATAGATATTATGGGTACATGCTCTGCGTGTCCCACGTCTTCATGTGTACACAGAACATGTTACATATAAGATACACGCATAGATATTATGGGTACATGCTCTGCGTGTCCCACGTCTTCATGTGTACACAGAACATGTTACATATAAGATACACGCATAGATATTATGGGTACATGCTCTGCGTGTCCCACATCTTCATGTGTACACAGAACATGTTACATATAAGATACACGCATAGATATTATGGGTACATGCTCTGCGTGTCCCACATCTTCATGTGTACACAGAACATGTTACATATAAGATACACGCATAGATATTATGGGTACATGCTCTGCGTGTCCCACGTCTTCATGTGTACACAGAACATGTTACATATAAGATACACGCATAGATATTATGGGTACATGCTCTGCGTGTCCCACGTCTTCATGTGTACACAGAACATGTTACATATAAGATACACGCATAGATATTATGGGTACATGCTCTGCGTGTCCCACATCTTCATGTGTACACAGAACATGTTACATGCAAGATACACGCATAGATATTACGGTACATGCTCTGCGTGTCCCACGTCTTCATGTGTACACAGAACATGTTACATATAAGATACACGCATAGATATTATGGGTACATGCTCTGCGTGTCCCACATCTTCATGTGTACACAGAACATGTTACATATAAGATACACGCATAGATATTATGGGTACATGCTCTGCGTGTCCCACATCTTCATGTGTACACAGAACATGTTACATATAAGATACACGCATAGATATTATGGGTACATGCTCTGCGTGTCCCACGTCTTCATGTGTACACAGAACATGTTACATATAAGATACATGCATAGATATTATGGGTACATGCTCTGCGTGTCCCACGTCTTCATGTGTACACAGAACATGTTACATATAAGATACACGCATAGATATTATGGGTACATGCTCTGCGTGTCCCACATCTTCATGTGTACACAGAACATGTTACATGCAAGATACACGCATAGATATTACGGTACATGCTCTGCGTGTCCCACGTCTTCATGTGTACACAGAACATGTTACATGTAAGATACATGCATAGATATTACGGTACATGCTCTGCGTGTCCCACGTCTTCATGTGTACACAGAACATGTTACATGTAAGATACACGCATGGATATTACGGTACATACTGCTGTCATACCCCGCAGATCCCCAGCTGGCGCAGTCACCCTGAACCTGGATGGAATTGTCCAAGTGTTGGATTTGTATCTTCATGAGCCGACCACAGGGATGATGACTCGGATCTGTGTGCTGAAGTGGCTCTATCACCTGTACATCAAGACCCCCCGCAAGGTGCGTACCGCTGCGTATAATCTATATACGTGGCTCTATCACCTGTACATCTAGGTCCCGGGGACAGTATACAGACAGGTATAGATCTCCTCCTGTGCATATAGATCCCAGGGACAGTATACAGACAGGTATAGATCTCCTCCTGTACATCTAGGTCCCGGGGACAGTATACAGATAGGTATAGATCTCATCCTGTGCATCTAGGTCCCGGGGACAGTATACAGATAGGTCTAGATCCCAGGGACAGTATACAGACAGGTATAGATCTCCTGTACATCTAGATCCAGGGGACAGTATACAGACAGGTATAGATCCCTCCTGTACATCTAGATCCAGGGGACAGTATACAGACAGGTATAGATCCCGGGGACAGTATACAGACAGGTATAGATCCCAGGGACAGTATACAGACAGGTATAGATCCCAGGGACAGTATACAGACAGGTATAGATCCAGGGGACAGTATACAGACAGGTATAGATCCCTCCTGTACATCTAGATCCAGGGGACAGTATACAGACAGGTATAGATCCCGGGGACAGTATACAGACAGGTATAGATCCCGGGGACAGTATACAGACAGGTATAGATCTCCTCCTGTGCATATAGATCCCAGGGACAGTATACAGACAGGTATAGATCTCCTCCTGTGCATCTAGGTCCCGGGGACAGTATACAGATAGGTATAGATCTCATCCTGTGCATCTAGGTCCCGGGGACAGTATACAGACAGGTATAGATCTCCTCCTGTGCATCTAGGTCCCGGGGACAGTATACAGATAGGTATAGATCTCATCCTGTGCATCTAGGTCCCGGGGACAGTATACAGACAGGTATAGATCTCATCCTGTGCATCTAGGTCCCGGGGACAGTATACAGACAGGTATAGATCTCCTCCTGTGCATATAGATCCCAGGGACAGTATACAGACAGGTATAGATCTCCTCCTGTTCATCTAGGTCCCGGGGACAGTATACAGATAGGTATAGATCTCATCCTGTGCATCTAGGTCCCGGGGACAGTATACAGATAGGTCTAGATCCCAGGGACAGTATACAGACAGGTATAGATCTCCTGTACATCTAGATCCAGGGGACAGTATACAGACAGGTATAGATCCCTCCTGTACATCTAGATCCAGGGGACAGTATACAGACAGGTATAGATCCCGGGGACAGTATACAGACAGGTATAGATCCCAGGGACAGTATACAGACAGGTATAGATCCCAGGGACAGTATACAGACAGGTATAGATCCAGGGGACAGTATACAGACAGGTATAGATCCCTCCTGTACATCTAGATCCAGGGGACAGTATACAGACAGGTATAGATCCCGGGGACAGTATACAGACAGGTATAGATCCCGGGGACAGTATACAGACAGGTATAGATCCCAGGGACAGTATACAGACAGGTATAGATCCCAGGGACTGTATACAGACAGGTATAGATCCCGGGGACAGTATACAGACAGGTATAGCTCCCGGGGACAGTATACAGACAGGTATAGATCCCGGGGACAGTATACAGACAGGTATAGATCCGGGGGACAGTATACAGACAGGTATAGATCCGGGGGACAGTATACAGACAGGTATGGATCCCGGGGGACAGTATACAGACAGGTATGGATCCCGGGGGACAGTATACAGACAGGTATAGATCCCGGGGGACAGTATACAGACAGGTATAGATCCCGGGGGACAGTATACAGACAGGTATAGATCCGGGGGACAGTATACAGACGGGTATAGATCCGGGGGACAGTATACAGACGGGTATAGATCCGGGGGACAGTATACAGACGGGTGTAGATCCCGGGGACAGTATACAGACGGGTGTAGATCCCGGGGACAGTATACAGACGGGTGTAGATCCCGGGGACAGTATACAGACGGGTGTAGATCCCGGGGACAGTATACAGACGGGTGTAGATCCCGGGGACAGTATACAGACGGGTGTAGATCCCGGGGACAGTATACAGACGGGTGTAGATCCCGGGGACAGTATACAGACGGGTGTAGATCCCGGGGACAGTATACAGACGGGTGTAGATCCCGGGGACAGTATACAGACGGGTGTAGATCCCGGGGACAGTATACAGACGGGTGTAGATCCCTCCTGTACATCTAGATCCCGGGGATCTGATACTTGCACACTAGTAGAGGTCTGAATTTGCTGAAGGTGATAAAGTCACCGCTCTGACCTCTCATTATCTGACTCAGAAATGTGTTTTCTTGTAGATGTTTCGTCACACGGACCTGCTGTTCCCCATCTTGCTGAAGACCCTCTCTGACGAGTCTGATGAGGTGAGGACTGTGCTGTTTTCTCAGATTATACCGTGTGTCCGGAGCAGCCATTAACGGGGTCTCTTGCATGCAATGCATCCTGGGAGGCTGCATGGCTTCATTTGTTCACATTCGCACAATCTGTCATGTCCATAACATAATAACATGTCTGTAAGCCCAGGAAACATTCCCATTAATAGGATAAGATGTGTAATTATCAGTTTATAACGGGTCATGCTGGGACTCTGCTCCTCGCGGTGTAATGGGGGGTTATGCTGGGACTCTGCTCCTCGCGGTGTAATGGGGGGTTATGCTGGGACTCTGCTCCTCGCGGTGTAACGGGGGGTTATGCTGGGACTCTGCTCCTCGTGGTGTAACGGGCGTTATGCTGGGACTCTGCTCCTCGTGGTGTAACGAGGGTTATGCTGGGACTCTGCTCCTCGTGGTGTAACGGGAGTTATGCTGGGACTCTGCTCCTTGTGGTGTAACGGGAGTTATGCTGGGACTCTGCTCCTTGTGGTGTAACGGGAGTTCTGCTGGGACTCTGCTCCTCGTGGTGTAACGAGGGTTATGCTGGGACTCTGCTCCTCGCGGTGTAACGGGGAGTAATGCTGGGACTCTGCTCCTTGTGGTGTAACAAGGGTTATGCTGGGACTCTGCTCCTCGCGGTGTAACGGGGGGTTATGCTGGGACTCTGCGCCTCGCAGTGTAACGGGGGGTTATGCTGGGACTCTGCTCCTCGCGGTGTAACTGGGGGTTATGCTGGGACTCTGCTCCTCGCGGTGTAACGGGGGGTTATGCTGGGACTCTGCTCCTCGCGGTGTAACGGGGGGTTATGCTGGGACTCTGCTCCTCGCGGTGTAACGGGGGGTTATGCTGGGACTCTGCTCCTCGCGGTGTAACGGGGGGTTATGCTGGGACTCTGCTCCTCGCGGTGTAACGGGGGGTTATGCTGGGACTCTGCTCCTCGCGGTGTAACAGGGGGTTATGCTGGGGACTCTGCTCCTCGCGGTGTAACGGGAGTTATGCTGGGACTCTGCTCCTCGCGGTGTAAAGGGGGGTTATGCTGGGACTCTGCTCCTCGCGGTGTAACGGGGGGTTATGCTGGGACTCTGCTCCTCGTAGTGTAACGGGGGGTTATGCTGGGACTCTGCTCCTCGCAGTGTAATGGGGAGTTATGCTGGGACTCTGCTCCTCGCAGTGTAATGGGGAGTTATGCTGGGACTCTGCTCCTCGCGATGTAATGGGGGGTTATGCTGGGACTCTGCTCCTCGCAATGTAATGGGGGGTTATGCTGGGACTCTGCTCCTCGTGGTGTAACGAGGGTTATGCTGGGACTCTGCTCCTCGCGGTGTAACGGGGGGTTATGCTGGGACTCTGCTCCTCGCGGTGTAACGGGGGGTTATGCTGGGACTCTGCTCCTCGCGGTGTAACGGGGGGTTATGCTGGGACTCTGCTCCTCGCGGTGTAACGGGGGGTTATGCTGGGACTCTGCTCCTCGCGGTGTAACGGGGGGTTATGCTGGGACTCTGCTCCTCGCGGTGTAACGGGGGGTTATGCTGGGACTCTGCTCCTCGCGGTGTAACGGGGGGTTATGCTGGGACTCTGCTCCTCGCGGTGTAACGGGGGGTTATGCTGGGACTCTGCTCCTCGCGGTGTAACGGGAGGTTATGCTGGGACTCTGCTCCTCGCGGTGTAACGGGGCGTTATGCTGGGACTCTGCTCCTCGCGGTGTAACGGGGGGTTATGCTGGGACTCTGCTCCTCGCGGTGTAACGGGGGGTTATGCTGGGACTCTGCTCCTCGCGGTGTAACGGGGGGTTATGCTGGGACTCTGCTCCTCGCGGTGTAACGGGAGGTTATGCTGGGACTCTGCTCCTCGCGGTGTAACAGGGGGTTATGCTGGGACTCTGCTCCTCGCGGTGTAACGGGGGGTTATGCTGGGACTCTGCTCCTCGCGGTGTAACGGGGGGTTATGCTGGGACTCTGCTCCTCGCGGTGTAACGGGAGGTTATGCTGGGACTCTGCTCCTCGCGGTGTAACAGGGGGTTATGCTGGGACTCTGCTCCTCGCGGTGTAACAGGGGGTTATGCTGGGGACTCTGCTCCTCGCGGTGTAACGGGAGTTATGCTGGGACTCTGCTCCTCGCGGTGTAAAGGGGGGTTATGCTGGGACTCTGCTCCTCGCGGTGTAAAGGGGGGTTATGCTGGGACTCTGCTCCTCGCGGTGTAACGGGGGGTTATGCTGGGACTCTGCTCCTCGTAGTGTAACGGGGGGTTATGCTGGGACTCTGCTCCTCGCAGTGTAATGGGGAGTTATGCTGGGACTCTGCTCCTCGCAGTGTAATGGGGAGTTATGCTGGGACTCTGCTCCTCGCGATGTAATGGGGGGTTATGCTGGGACTCTGCTCCTCGCGATGTAATGGGGGGTTATGCTGGGACTCTGCTCCTCGCGGTGTAACGGGGGGTTATGCTGGGACTCTGCTCCTCGTGGTGTAACGGGGAGTTATGCTAGGACTCTGCTCCTCGCGGTGTAACGGGGAGTTATGCTGGGACTCTGCTCCTCGCGGTGTAACGGGGGGTTATGCTGGGACTCTGCTCCTCGCGGTGTAACGGGGGGTTATGCTGGGACTCTGCTCCTCGCGGTGTAACGGGGAGTTATGCTGGGACTATGCTCCCGGCGGTGTAACGGGAGTTATGCTGGGGACTATGCTCCCGGCGGTGTAACGGGAGTTATGCTGGGACTCTGCTCCTCGCGGTGTAACGGGAGTTATGCTGGGACTCTGCTCCTCGCGGTGTAACGGGGGGTTATGCTGGGACTCTGCTCCTCGCGGTGTAACGGGGAGTTATGCTGGGACTCTGCTCCTCGCGGTGTAACGGGGAGTTATGCTGGGACTATGCTCCCGGCGGTGTAACGGGAGTTATGCTGGGACTCTGCTCCTCGTGGTGTAACGGGAGTTATGCTGGGACTCTGCTCCTCGTGGTGTAACGGGGGGTTATGCTGGGACTCTGCTACTCGCGGTGTAACGGGGGGTTATGCTGGGACTCTGCTCCTCGCGGTGTAACGGGGGGTTATGCTGGGACTCTGCTCCTCGCGGTGTAACGGGGGGTTATGCTGGGACTCTGCTCCTCGCGGTGTAACGGGGGGTTATGCTGGGACTCTGCTCCTCGCGGTGTAACGGGGGGTTATGCTGGGGACTCTGCTCCTCGCGGTGTAACGGGGGGTTATGCTGGGACTCTGCTCCTCGCGGTGTAACGGGGAGTTATGCTGGGACTATGCTCCCGGCGGTGTAACGGGAGTTATGCTGGGACTATGCTCCCGGCGGTGTAACGGGAGTTATGCTGGGACTATGCTCCTCGCGGTGTAACGGGGGGTTATGCTGGGACTCTGCTCCTCGCGGTGTAACGGGGAGTTATGCTGGGACTCTGCTCCTCGCGGTGTAACGGGGAGTTATGCTGGGACTATGCTCCCGGCGGTGTAACGGGAGTTATGCTGGGACTCTGCTCCTCGTGGTGTAACGGGGGGTTATGCTGGGACTCTGCTCCTCGCGGTGTAACGGGGGGTTATGCTGGGACTATGCTCCCGGCGGTGTAACGGGAGTTATGCTGGGACTCTGCTCCTCGTGGTGTAACGGGAGTTATGCTGGGACTCTGCTCCTCGTGGTGTAACGGGGGGGTTATGCTGGGACTCTGCTCCTCGCGGTGTAACGGGGGGTTATGCTGGGACTCTGCTCCTCGCGGTGTAACGGGGGGTTATGCTGGGACTCTGCTCCTCGCGGTGTAGCAGGTTGTAATACGTATAGGATTAAACATGTGTTTTCTCTATTATGTTGTGATGCTGGGTTGAGCCTTGTTCTGTGCTGTATATTTCCAGTGTGTCCGGTGTTTCTCAGTCAGTGAGATGAATAGTATAGAGCAGTGTTTCCTAAGCCCAGTCCTCACGGCCCCTTAACAGATCTGTTACATTGTATCAGTCTAATGATTACACCTGTGCTGCAGCAGGGAGATCTGGAAAACATGCACTGTTAGGGGTCCCTAGGGACCAGGTTTGGGAAGCGCTGGTATAGACTGTGGGGCTCTGTAATATGCAGAGCACTGTGTGACATGACAGGTCTGCGTCTCACTGTTGGGGATCGTACTGGGGTGACTGGATGTAACGCTATACACCTCCCACATACTATATGTGTGTGAGACAGGGCTGTGATATATGGGGGGGAGGGGGTTACCCGCTGGTAAGAGAATCCGTTTCTGCTGCTATCATATGGAGCAGCACAATCCTCCTGGCAGAAGTCTCTGTTGTTGCACAGCTGGAAGTAAATGAAGCACAGGGTGGAAATAGTTAATGTAGCTGGAGCAGTAGCGCCCCCCCCCCCCCCCCCCCTTCCCTGCCGGAGCTGCGGGATACAGCTCTTGTTTCCATGGTAACAGGAGGCTGGGGCTGTTCTGCAGAGTATTACACCAGGAGGATGTTGCTCTGCATACTAATGTGCAGCCATTCATCTCCCGGTGCCCGCCTCCTGGAAATGTCGCTGTAGCCGTTTGTGTAGCAGAGATCAGGGCACAGGACAGCCTGGTGGACGGGGTCCGATCTCTCATTAGGATGATCCGTTCTTCCTACTCAGAACCAGACAGATGGTGAAAATATATAATACACTGGTTATAGGTCCGTTAAATACTGTACAGCCCCAAATCTGATCATCTCGGCTATAATACGCTGTGGTGCGACTCCGAAACACCCATCACTTTATACATTAACACCTGTCCGATAATAAACCACAGGGCTGGACATAATACTACAGGCAAGTAGTGTGTCAGACATAATCATCATTCCTGCGGCACTGGCTGGGCGTCTGCTCCGCCTTCATGTGCCTGTGATGTATTCATTCATGCCGTCCTGCAACTGTTACTGGGTGCACTGCAATAGCTTAATCCTCATTATTATTATTATTATTATTATTATTATTATTATTGCGCCAACATATTACGCAGCACTCTACAGACAATTCACAGCAGTCCCTGCTCCAGATACCACTCACACTCACACTCTGCACACCACCATAGCAGTTACACCTGACACCTTGGCTTCGCCCTGAGTGTCTCTCCCGGGTCCCAGCAGAGGGTGGGATTGAAGCTGTAGATTTGACGTTACCCCCAGGCTGTGTAATAACCCTCTCCTCAGACATTACGGGACACATTGCGCTAATCTCCACTTGTCTTACACTTAGGTCATCCTGAAGGATCTGGAGGTTCTAGCAGAAATTGCTTCCTCTCCGGGTGGACAAACAGATGCCTCCAACGATGGCAGCGACAGTGCGCCAGGCCAGGCCAAGCTCCACGTGCCGTCTCCTGGTCGCGGTACTGGTGAGGGTGAGCGGTAATGACTCCGGTATATAATGGTGCAGTCAGGGGAAGGCTCTGATACCGGCAGTGGTCACCACCAAGGTACAAGCCCCCGTCCCCGGAACTACCAAATGTAAGAGGCTCCGGCTTTATCTCTCAGGGGTCACTATATGTCCCCGCTGACGACCATGGTTTCACCCCCCAGTAAGGAACTGGCTACATGTTGTGGGGTCTTCTCCCAACGTTCCCTACAGCTTCATGATCGCCCCCCTGGGAATTATATAGTGTTACTGGTGCATAGATCAGATTAGCTGGTGTTGGTGAGGGGACACAAATGGACTTTTCTCTATGCCGGTAGCCCAGTAACTGGCACTTTATATTATAGGGCTGGGGGAAGCCTTACAGATCAGACCCTGTCTGTGGAGAGCCAGACTATGGCTTTAGCGCTGCACAGCGGTCCTGAGATCTATGTATATAGAGCACGTCTGATATGAGCCAGTCAGTGTCAGCCAGGTTATTTTCCGGGACATCGTATCGGACACACCCCCAATCACCGGTTATCGCTGCAGCGTGTGGTCAGCATTATCCGGTGATGAATGGTCATTTATCAGGGTTGCCGGGAAGACATCGTATATTGAGATTTACTGAATGTGAATAACTTTATTCCATATGAAACCTGACCTCTCTGCCAGTGATCACCGCTGTAAACGGTTTATATACCTGTAGCATCTCCCAGGCCTGTCCACGTCTCACATCTCTCCTCTCTCATGGTGTGAGGTCACTTTATACATCTATGAGGGTGACTGGTCCGCGTAGTGCTGCCCCCGTCTGTCTGTCCTTATTTACACCAGGAAACTGAATTAAAGGCCCCTGGATGTGTGAGATGTGAATAAGGTGAGAAGTCAGCTGTTGTGAATAGCGTCTCCAATTATCTGTTCTAGGTGCCCGTGGCCCAGAGAGCTTGCCCTCTACGCCCACCATGAACTCGTATTTCCACCGCTTCATGGTAAACCTGCTGAAGAGATTTAGCAGCGAGAGGAAACTGCTGGAGACCAGAGGGGCTTTTATCATCAGGTAATTGGCACAGACGTAGATGAAGGACTAGATGCCGGGAGCGGACTGTACAGAGCACTGTGCTGGGGATTGTGATATTGTCTATAATACGGGGTGACTGTGCAGGATGTCACTGCTCCCTGTCGGTCACACGGGTGTTGTCTGTCTGCGGAAATATAATTTCCCTGATTAACTTGTTCCAAGATCATTTCTAATATTCATCAATGTGCCCATTGTCCTCCCCTGCCCTGTGCGGCAGCCGTTCCCCAGCGATGCGGCTCTATCCGGCAGATACTTTGTTATGGTTAGCTGAAGACGATGGTTGGTGCAATGTGTCTTCTCAGCACGTTGCCTCGCGGAGCCGGGTAATTTCCTCGTCCTGGGGATGCCGGCAATTCATGCGTTTCATTCTGCGCAGCAGAGAGCCGAATTAGCTTCACTTATCAGTGGGGAGGAAGCTCGACGCTGGTTTACCCCTTGTGTGCCGGCTTCTGGGTCATTCTCCCCCGATATCTCCTGCACCATCCGAGGGAATGAATTTTACTGCTAGAATTACGATCATTTTCCATACAGAACTTGAATGGAATCATTAGTTCCTAAATCTTTTCTGGTAATATTAAAGAAAAGATGTCTGAAGGGATTTTACACTGAATAAGGTCAGCACCTCCGTGAGCGGAGACTGAGCGAGCGCCAGGGCGCAAGTTGCTGGGCACAGAGGAAGTGGGTGGTTGGGACATCACCACAATGGTCATAAATGGCTGAAACGCCTCAGTCATGTCCGTGTCTCTTATATTAAGAACGCTGAGCGCTATATATATATATATATATATTCTCTGTTTTCCCCCTGTCTCAGGCAGCTCTGTCTACTCCTGAATGCAGAGAATATCTTCCACTCCATGGCGGACATCCTGCTGCGAGAGGAGAATCTAAAGTTTGCATCTACGATGGTTCAGAACCTAAACAGCATTTTACTGACCTCGTCTGAACTTTTCCAGCTCCGTAGTCAGCTGAAGGACCTGCAGACCCCTGTACGTATGTAAGGTCCCTGTCCTAAGCGTCGGCCCACTCGCACAGCAGAATGGACGGACTCCAAACCAGCATCCGATCAGGATACATGTATGTCAGGATTGGTCAGTTTTCTACTAGGTGAATTGCTTTAGAGGAGACACATCTGCTGAGCCCCAAATGAAGCCTGAGCGCTAGGACAGCCCCCCTCAAATAGACCAACATCATGTACATGTCAGCCAGCAGAACGTCTCCTGGTATTGGCAGGGAATACACAAGGCGCAATATGAGGCAATATCATTCCATCTACATAGCGCCAATTCTAACATTTCTGTAGATCTTTATAGGAGAAGGGCCTTCTGCCCGCCTAGAACCCGCCGTGTAACCTGGGCCTAGAACCCGCCGTGTAACCCGGGCCTAGAATTAGTCACAGAGAAGGGTCAGAAGTAACAGATGCAGGAGACACTGGAGTTATGTCTTGAAGGGATATATTACATTGCAGATACTACGTCTGCGGATGAGAGCGTCTCGATAATCGCGTTGTTGCATTATATAACCTGGAGTATTATTATCACTCTGTTTCCCGTTTCAGGAGAGCTGTAACCTCTTCTGCTGTCTGTATCGCTCCTGGTGTCACAGTCCTGTGGCCACAGTGTCCCTGTGTTTCCTCACCCAGAACTACAAGCACGCCTACCACCTCATCCAGAAGTTGTATCCTTACACTCTAGCACTGAATGGGTTAATGTAAAATGGCCGCACTGCGCGCTTATTGCTCCTTGACGTCTGTGTTCAGTGGTGACCTGGAGGTGACGGTGGATTTTCTGACGGAGGTGGATAAGTTGGTGCAGCTGATCGAGTGTCCCATATTCACATGTAAGCGTGATCCCTTATTACCATCTTCCCCGTCTTATGCATGTACACGTAAGACACACAGCTCATTCCTCTTGTGCCTTAGTTACACACTAGCACAACAGGTGGGAAATAGAGCAGAAGTGATGAGATAGTACACGCCTGCGTCACATACGGGGACGGGCGCAGCCAGAGTACACGCCTGCGTCACATACGGGGGCGCGTGCAGCCGGAGTACACGCCTGCGTCACATACGGGGGCGCGCGCAGCCGGAGTACACGCCTGCGTCACATACGGGGGCGCGTGCAGCCGGAGTACACGCCTGCGTCACATACGGGGGCGCGTGCAGCCGGAGTACACGCCTGCGTCACATACGGGGGCGCGTGCAGCCGGAGTACACGCCTGCGTCACATACGGGGACATGTTCGGGTCACTCTGCGGGAGAGTTAGTGCACGGGGCTGACACTCCTTATATGGTCACATATCACAGTACACTCGGTGCTCTTCCTCTGTAGAAGCCGCCTCTTTACTGTCTGTTTCTTATAGACCTGCGACTGCAGCTCCTGGACGTGGAGAATCACCCCTACCTGATCCGAGCCCTGTATGGACTACTCATGCTGCTGCCACAGAGCAGTGCCTTCCAGCTGTTGTCACACCGGCTGCAGTGTGTCCCAAACCCCCAGCTCATGAGAGCAGGGTAAGTGTGCACGGGGTGGGGGGGCGACTGTGAGTGTGGCACAGGATTTGGGAGGACAGTCAGTGTTAGTGTAAGTGTTGGAATGCCTTCTCTGGTCTCCACAGGCACGAGGAGCCAGCCGCCCTGGGCCCCCCTAAAGAGGACTCGGTGAGGATAGATTACACGGAGCTCCTGCAGCACTTTGAGAAGGTTCAGAACAAGCATCTGGAAATAAGACATCAGAGAGCTGGAGATATAGGGGAGCGACGCCTAGGACAATGACTGTACTACCTTCCTGCTTATACACAGGGACCTTCTTACCCCTTATAGACCTCCAGCTCCGGAGTTCCTGGGCCTCACTACCAGGGGCCCATAATGTGACCTCCACACCCCATAGAGACCTCCAGCTCCTGGGCCTCACTACCAGGGGCCCATACTGTGACCTCCTCTCCCAGTGAGGTCAGATCAGGATCCCCTGGGATATAAGCTGCTCTCGTGCTCTGGTTACATACATGTCGCTGATATGAACATGGTCTTACTGTGTTATATGTAGTAACAGCACAGGAAACAAGCACTTTGTACCCAGGTGCATGCAGTCTGCGCAGAACCCGGCTCCCGCTGTTACCTCTACACGTCAGAGATCACTTAGCACATGGACGGAAGCGTGTACAATGTCTAATACAGAATCTGCAGCCAGGATTAATGTTCTGTATCCCTCACTCACACTCTGGGTCCAATCTCCTGGGGCCTGAAAAATAATATAAGTTGTATGTTCTTCAATATCCAACTTCTTCCCTGTAATTGTTGGCTTATTTTTTTATATGATCTGAATGATTAAAAAGTGAAATCCATCGTACCGAGGTCGTGTATTTCTCAGCTGTGATATAAGAGCAGCGGCATCATATTATACTTCACCATTAATAAAAGGAACAGTTATGTGATAGAGTGGTCTCCGGATATCACACACAGGGCCCCGATACAACAACTTCATGGAGCCCCCCTATAGTTGGCTGGTATGTAAACGTATGCGCCACCACGCCGTTAAAGGGGGTGTGGCCATACCATTGGGGGCGTGACTGTGCATCATTTTATGTATATATTTTAATATTTCCACATTGGAGGATACAGTAATTTGGTGATACAGGGTTTCTGTAGTCTAGAGGAGGAGCCCTGTAGTACTGTCATTACAGAAATGCCCCCTGGGCCCAAGAGCTTTACTCGTACATGTGCCCACATGCCCCTGTGCCCAGCAGCTTTACTCGTACATGTACCATGTGCCCCCTGTGCCTAGCAGCTTTACTCTTACATGTACCCTTTGCCCACATGCCCCTGTGCCCAGCAGCTTCACTTGTACATGTGCCCCCTGTGCCCAGCAGCTTTACTCGTACATGTACCCTGTGCCCAGCAGCTTTACTCGTACATGCCCCCTCCCCATCACATTATGCACAGCACAAATAAAAAATGGTGGTCTGCAGTGCGGGCCTGGGTACAGGGGGGTGGCTTTGGCTGCTTGGCGGAGTCGGGCTGGATTTTGAATAATACCCCATTCATACTGCACCAAAATACCGGGTTTTTGCCGGGGCGAGCTCAAACGACCTGCAGTATGAATGGTACAAGTCTAAAAACCCGGGTCTTCAACCCGGGATTTATCGAGGGGTTATTCCCGGGTCGGACCCGGGTTGCCTGCACTATGAATGGTGCAACCCGGGGTTTTTCAACCCGGGTTGCACAGAAAACAAGCTGATTGGCTGTCTGCCTGTCTCTGGAGGATGATGTCATCGGTGGGAGCCCGTGGAAGAAAAAAAAAACAGTCACCTTTCAATGACATCACCATTTTTCAGCCAATGAAAACTGCTCTGGTGATGACTCCCACAAATTGCCAGGGCACAGACTTGTGCAGTATGAATGGGGTCAACCCGGGAAATTCCCGGGTCCGAGGTGCAGTATGAATGGTGTTTCTGAGCTGGGACGCTCCGAGCCCCGGCAAAAACCCGGGATATTGCCTGGGCGGCAGTATGAAAGCGGTATTAGTGGAGGGGGATTGTGAGAGATGAATTTATGATTTGAGGAGGAATTCATGGGGGGTGAGCTTGAGCTACTTCAGGGGTTAATCTAATAGGCAATGACTTGTTTTGTAACACATTGTTTCCTATGGGCTCAGCTACACATAATAGCTGTTATAGTGCAGTGATTGCTGCTACTCAGTCGCTTCCCATAAACATCAATGAACATTTCCAGCCCACCGTTTCCTAAGACCCCCTGAATGAGATCAATCACTCAGTCCATTTAACACCACGAAAGAGATGAATCGTTCATTCAGGAGATCTTGGATGATTGTGAGCAGAAAGCTCTCCGAGGACACAGCTACGTTTGTTGTCCTATCACGAGATTAATTGCGTAAAATCCAGCAGTTACATTGTGTATTCTTAAGCAATTAAACTCCTGAGATTTATTTACAGAGACTACAAATCGCATTGTATCTGTAACTTGAGATTTTTTGCAGTAAAAGCACTAAACTAACTTTTCTCTCAATCTGAATTTCATATTTGAAAATAAAGTATGAATAAATTACATTTTCCCAGTGTTTCCTAACCCAGTCCTCAGTGACCCTAACAGTGCATGTTTTCCAGATCTCCCTGCTGGAGCACAGGTGTAATCATTACTGAGTGATACAATGTAACAGATCCACAGGTGTAATCATTACTGAGTGATACAATGTAACAGATCCACAGCTGGTGTAATTATTTCACCTGTCACCTGGAAGCTGCACTGTCAGGGGCCCCTGAGGACTGGGTTTGGGAAACACTGCATTATTGTAATATAATATGAAGCCATCAGGTTGCACAGAACTATTTCCATTTGTTTAGCAGATATCCTACAATATGTACATGACAAACTGGTTGGGGCTGTGGTTAGATGATGATGGGGGGGAAGGGGGGGGGGGGGTGTAGTGTCCTATGTCTGTATACAGTGTAATAGAATTGTATTATGATCATGTCCAGTGGTCAGGTCATGTTGGGGGTGTAGTGTCCTATGTCTGTATACAGTGTAATAGAATTGTATTATGATCATGTCCAGTGATCAGGTCATGTTGGGGGTGCAGTGTCCTATGTCTGTATAGAGTGTAATAGAATTGTATTATGATCATGTCCAGTGGTCAGGTCATGTTGGAGGTGTAGTGTCCTATGTCTGTATATAGTGTAATAGAATTGTATTATGATGATGTCCAGTGGTCAGGTCATGTTGGGGGTGTAGTGTCCTATGTCAGTATAGAGTGTAATAGAATTGTATTATGATCATGTCCAGTGATCAGGTCATGTTGTAGGTGTAGTGTCCTATGTCTGTATAGAGTGTAATAGAATTGTATTATGATCATGCCCAGTGGTCAGGTCATGTTGGGGGTGTAGTGTCCTATGTCTGTATACAGTGTAATAGAATTGTATTATGGTCATGTCCAGTGGTCAGGTCATGTTGGAGGTGTAGTGTCCTATGTCTGTATAGTGTGTAATAGAATTGTATTATGATCATGTCCAGGGGTCAGGTCATGTTGGAGGTGTAGTGTCCTATGTCTGTATACAGTGTAATAGAATTGTATTATGATCATGTCCAGTGGTCAGGTCATGTTGGGGGTGTAGTGTCCTATGTCTGTATACAGTGTAATAGAATTGTATTATGATCATGTCCAGTGGTCAGGTCATGTTGGAGGTGTAGTGTCCTATGTCTGTATATAGTGTAATAGAATTGTATTATGATAATGCCCAGTGGTCAGGTCATGTTGGGGGTGTAGTGTCCTATGTCTGTATACAGTGTAATAGAATTGCATTATGATCATGTCCAGTGGTCAGGTCATGTTGGAGGTGTAGTGTCCTATGTCTGTATACAGTGTAATAGAATTGCATTATGATCATGTCCAGTGGTCAGGTCATGTTGGAGGTGTAGTGTCCTATGTCTGTATAGAGTGTAATAGAATTGTATTATGATCATGTCCAGTGGTCAGGTCATGTTGGAGGTGTAGTGTCCTATGTCTGTATATAGTATAATAGAATTGTATTATGATCATGTCCAGTGGTCAGGTCATGTTGGAGGTGTAGTGTCCTATGTCTGTATATAGTGTAATAGAATTGTATTATGATCATATCCAGTGGTCAGGTCATGTTGGGGGTGTAGTGTCCTATGTCTGTATACAGTGTAATAGAATTGTATTATGATTATGTCCAGTGGTCAGGTCATGTTGGGGGTGTAGTGTAATAGAATTGTATTATGATAATGTCCAGTGGTCAGGTCATGTTGGAGGTGTTGTGTCTTATGTCTGTATAGAGTGTAATAGAATTGTATTATGATCATGCCCAGTGGTCAGGTCATGTTGGAGGTGCAGTGTCTTATGTCTGTATAGAGTGTAATAGAATTGTATTATGATCATGTCCAGTGGTCAGGTCATGTTGGGGGTGTAGTGTCTTATGTCTGTATATAGTGTAATAGAATTGTATTATGATCATATCCAGTGGTCAGGTCATGTTGGAGGTGTAGTGTCCTATGTCTGTATATAGTGTAATAGAATTGTATTATGATCATATCCAGTGGTCAGGTCATGTTGGGGGTGTAGTGTCCTATGTCTGTATACAGTGTAATAGAATTGTATTATGATTATGTCCAGTGGTCAGGTCATGTTGGGGGTGTAGTGTAATAGAATTGTATTATGATAATGTCCAGTGGTCAGGTCATGTTGGGGTGTAGTGTCCTATGTCTGTATACAGTGTAATATAATTGTATGATCATGTCCAGTGGTCAGGTCATGTTGGGGGTGTAGTGTCTTATGTCTGTATATAGTGTAATAGAATTGTATTATAATCATGTCCAGTGGTCAGGTCATGTTGGAGGTGTTGTGTCTTATGTCTGTATACAGTGTAATAGAATTGTATTATGATTATGTCCAGTGGTCAGGTCATGTTGGGGGTGTAGTGTAATAGAATTGTATTATGATAATGTCCAGTGGTCAGGTCATGTTGGGGTGTAGTGTCCTATGTCTGTATACAGTGTAATATAATTGTATGATCATGTCCAGTGGTCAGGTCATGTTGGGGGTGTAGTGTCTTATGTCTGTATATAGTGTAATAGAATTGTATTATAATCATGTCCAGTGGTCAGGTCATGTTGGGGGTGTAGTGTCTTATGTCTGTATATAGTGTAATAGAATTGTATTATAATCATGTCCAGTGGTCAGGTCATGTTGGAGGTGTTGTGTCTTATGTCTGTATATAGTGTAATAGAATTGTATTATGATCATATCCAGTGGTCAGGTCATGTTGGGGGTGTAGTGTCCTATGTCTGTATATAGTGTAATAGAATTGTATTATGATCATGCCCAGTGGTCAGGTCATGTTGGAGGTGCAGTGTCTTATGTCTGTATAGAGTGTAATAGAATTGTATTATGATCATGTCCAGTGGTCAGGTCATGTTGGAGGTGTAGTGTCCTATGTCTGTATACAGTGTAATAGAATTGTATTATGATTATGTCCAGTGGTCAGGTCATGTTGGGGGTGTAGTGTAATAGAATTGTATTATGATAATGTCCAGTGGTCAGGTCATGTTGGGGTGTAGTGTCCTATGTCTGTATACAGTGTAATATAATTGTATGATCATGTCCAGTGGTCAGGTCATGTTGGGGGTGTAGTGTCTTATGTCTGTATATAGTGTAATAGAATTGTATTATAATCATGTCCAGTGGTCAGGTCATGTTGGAGGTGTAGTGTCCTATGTCTGTATAGAGTGTAATAGAATTGTATTATGATCATGCCCAGTGGTCAGGACATGTTGGGGGTGTAGTGTCCTATGTCTGTATATAGTGTAATAGAATTGTATTATGATCATGTCCAGTGGTCAGGTCATGTTGGAGGTGTAGTGTCCTATGTCTGTATAGAGTGTAATAGAATTGTATTATGATCATGCCCAGTGGTCAGGACATGTTGGAGGTGTAGTGTCCTATGTCTGTATACAGTGTAATATAATTGTATTATGATCATGTCCAGTGGTCAGGTCATGTTGGAGGTGTAGTGTCCTATGTCTGTATAGAGTGTAATAGAATTGTATTATGATCATGTCCAGTGATCAGGTCATGTTGGGGGTGTAGTGTCCTATGTCTGTATACAGTGTAATAGAATTGTATTATGATCATGTCCAGTGGTCAGGTCATGTTGGAGGTGTAGTGTCCTATGTCTGTATATAGTGTAATAGAATTGTATTATGATAATGCCCAGTGGTCAGGTCATGTTGGGGGTGTAGTGTCCTATGTCTGTATAGAGTGTAATAGAATTGTATTATGATCAGTGGTCAGGTCATGTTGGGGGTGTAGTGTCCTATGTCTGTATACAGTGTAATAGAATTGTATTATGATCATGTCCAGTGGTCAGGTCATGTTGGGGGTGTAGTGTCCTATGTCTGTATATAGTGTAATAGAATTGTATTATGATGATGTCCAGTGGTCAGGTCATGTTGGGGGTGTAGTGTAATAGAATTGTATTATGATAATGCCCAGTGGTCAGGTCATGTTGGGGGTGTAGTGTCCTATGTCTGTATAGAGTGTAATAGAATTGTATTATGATCAGTGGTCAGGTCATGTTGGGGGTGTAGTGTCCTATGTCTGTATACAGTGTAATAGAATTGCATTATGATCATGTCCAGTGGTCAGGTCATGTTGGAGGTGTAGTGTCCTATGTCTGTATAGAGTGTAATAGAATTGTATTATGATCATGTCCAGTGGTCAGGTCATGTTGGAGGTGTAGTGTCCTATGTCTGTATATAGTGTAATAGAATTGTATTATGTGTGTATAGAGAGTATTGTATTATGACCATGTCCAGTCCTCAGATCTTGTTCTAAAACATAAATCCGGCTCTGGAACTGTTGTGAAATGTTGTCAGTATGTAATCATTTTGCTCTTCCAGTCTTGTGGCTGGAAATGAATGTGAATAATGTGACCATGTAACCAGAGGAATACTGGGAGCTCCATGTCGGGACGGAGCTGTAGGGATGGGAGGATACAGGGTCAGGGATTCTGGTTCTCACGGTCTGAGCTCTGTTCTCACGGATGCTTTGTGTGCAGTGTTTCCCCGGAGAGCTGTGACAGTCATTGTGCGCAGTATTTGTGTAACCTCTTCCTTGCCACAAATAATATACAGCTGCAATTAACCCTTTACTGAGTGAGCAGGTTCAGAATACAGTAATGAGAGGACAAGTATATCTGAGGTGGCTGTAAAACTGCTAATTAAATTGCTGTAGAGGAAATCCTGCAAATATTTCTGAGTGACCTAATTATGTAGCCGGCTGATGTTACATGACTGGGATATAATACCAGACACAGACTACTCCACCCTCTCCTCTCACTGATATCACACACTGGTAATTAGGGCAAATTCTACAGATTAAACCGCAACATCTTCCAAAGCTAATAAGTGATTTGTATTTTGTGGAACCTCCAGTGATGAACGCGTTTTGGGCTGCAGTGATTCCCGTTCCTGGGGAGGAAACGCTTTAATGTCTGATTATTTAGGGTTTAGCGCAACACAAATGGGGGATTTTTCTGATCTGCCCACAGCCCAGTATCCCCCCTCCTGCCGCAATGAGTTGTCATGTAGGGGGACACTTGGTTCACATAAAGGCTTCTGATGCCCCCAGGGGGGGCAGATCTATGGGTCGATGACCCGAGCTGACAGTCACAGCGCTGAACCCCAATAGTGGGACATGGTGATAGATCGCCGGGCTGCAGTTAGGTCATTGTTAGTGACACCAGTCATCTACCCCCTGGGCCGGTCCCATAGTGGGCTACCTGGGACTGGGTCGCCCTCCGCTGATTGCTGTACAGGGTGATCACGTTTTTTGGTCCCATCTCTGTTTATGATTATGCTCAGTCCCTGTTGGGATTCTCATCTGATACATTGTTTCTTATTGAACCTTATACAACATTAGACAGAGCGGCGACAGCTTACGGTTCTCCTGGCAGTGACGGGGTTACAGTCGGCGGACCACCAGATGTTACCATGGGTACAATAAATAGGGCTAAGTCAGCATTTACTCCTCAGTTCCAGGGACTCGGTGGCTGCAGATGGGGGTCCCAGGGGGGGACTCATTGTTTATATTATCTCAGGGTCTCATAGTGTAATAATGACGCTGATATGAATATTAGGACACTTCCCAGTGCGCTAAAGTGACTGTAAATCCTGCTCAGTAACAGCTACAGACCGAGCACAGATGTCCTGTAACTAAACACACAACGCGCTAAAGTACAAGTACATGTTGTGGGCACAGGAATGGCAGATACATGGATAGAGGGCATTGGGCAAACAAGGGGTAAAAACTCCCATAGATCAGGGTTTGATGTATTGGGATATGTAGTAGATTATACACCAAGCAGCCGCAACATTAACACCAGTGAAGAGAATAACACTGATTATCTGGTGACAATGACACCTGTCAGGGGTGGGATATATTAGGCACCAAGTGAACGGTCAGTTCTTGAAGTTGATGTGTTGGAAACAGAAAAAATGGGCAACGTAAGGATCTGAGCGACTGTGACAAGGGCCAAATTGTGATTTCTGGACGACTGGGTCAGAGCATCTCCTAAACGGCAGGTCTTGTGGGGTGTTCCCGGTGTAAAGTGGTTAGTACCTACCAGAAGTGGTCCAAGGCAGGGTTATGGGCGCCAAAGATTTAATGATGCGCGTGGGGAGCGATATCCTGTGTGGACCAATGTTGACAAAGGGGCTGTGTAGCCGTAGACCTGTCTGAGAGCCCATGCTGAGCCCTGACCACCGCTGAAAGTGCCTACAATGGGCACGTGAGCACCAGAACTAGGCCATGGAGCAATGGAGGAAGACGGCCTGGTCTGATGAGTCAAATTTTCTTTTACATCATGTGGACGGCCGGGTGCGTCATTTACTTGGGTAAGAGATGGTACCAGGATGCACTATGGGAAGAAGCCAGGCCGGCGGAGGCAGTGTGATGATCTGGGCAATGGCCTAAAATTTGCCAGCCAGCCCCTGACATGTAGGGGATCTTATGGCATGTGAGGAGAAGTAAGGGGCATGTGAGGAGAAGTAAGGGGCACGTGGGGAGGAGTGAGGGGCACGTGGAGAGGGGTGAGGGGCACGTGGGGAGGGGTGAGGGGCACGTAGAGAGGAGTGAGGGGCACGTGGGGAGGGGTGAGGGGCACGTGGGGAGGGGTGAGGGGCACGTGGGGAGGAGTGAGGGGCATGTGAGGAGGGTTGAGTGGAATCCTGGCCATTTATGCCTTTAATCCCCAACAGTTCCTTCCACCACGCCTATGGATGCTGTAGCAGGGTGAACCCTCCTCCGTCGGACACAGCTTTGAGCTGAGTGTTTAGTTGATGATTATTGTGACCATTTTGGCAATGCCGGATGTCTTCACCCTCCTAGGCGGTGCTAGTCACACCCCCTTCCCCTGTGCGTAGTATTCCTCTATATTCCCTGGTACACACCCTAATGCCATGTGCTTCACCCCTATGGATGGAGCATAATGCAGACAGGAGTTGGGGGTCCGTAGGTGGAAGCTCTGAGGGCTGCATGTGGCCCTAGGGCCACCTGTTCTCCATCAGGGCTTTAGATAGAGAACCTCTCATTCTACACATCGCCTGCAGCTTCATCGACGACCGTCATCCAGACATTGTATCTCTGATTTATTATTACATGTCCTGGACTCGTACATGGGACCAAGACCCATCTCCGTAGAAATGCTTGTGGCCTCTGCCATAGATAGTAACTAAGTAACTGACTGCAGAAAGTAACCTCATCTGTGTCATTTTATTAATAATCACTATTAACAATAGTCCTCTGTCACCTGCATTATTTTACTATCTGAGTCCCGACCATCCTGCTCCACGGATCCATCTCCCGCTCTGTGTAAATGTTCCTCCTTATCTGACCGCTCAGTCTCCCTCCATCAGTGTGTAAACAGGTCCCATCCCCTACAAGACTTCTAACAAACCTCAATATGTTATGGGTGTCTTCTCCATATATATCCACCTATTGCGTATATCCTCTGGGTGGGGGTGGTCTTCATCTAATGTTAATCTGTACACAACCCCCTCCCGTTTTTCTATCCTTCCCAAACACATACAGTAGTTCTCTGCCACAGGTCCGGGCACCAGTGTCACCCGGCCATCTGCCGGCCGTGCCCACTGTGTTACTATAGATTAATGACAATTTACAGTCTATGCATCGCCTCCGGTTCTAACCACACCCCTTGCGTTCCTCTCCGATCTTTTAATCCTACACGTGTCCATCGTCTGTATCCATACTATCCCCTGGTATAACATCTCCAGCCATCTCCCAGCACCGCTGCCCCCCACCCCCCCTGACAGAGCCTGTACCTAAGAGAGAGGCACCAGCCCAGTTCTCCTTCCTACATCACCTTCTATATAAATCTACCACCCAAACCGCCTTTTGTCCTAGGGGTCTTGTGCCACCTCTAAGCTGAATACAGCCTCATGAGACCCTGCACCTCTGGGGTTCAGTACAACGCATCAGAAGGGGCTCTGCAGCCGTCCTTTGCTCCCCAATTCAGAGATCCAGCACACTGATGCCCCTACCGAATCCTGGAGGCCGACGATGACATCTTAGTGTTATAGGAGTGAGGGGTCGGTCCTTCAAATCCTCCCTAGGCTGGATATAATCATTTCACTAATTGTTTTATTATATCAGACTCTGCAGTCACCAAACAGACCATATAAAAAGCCTTAACTCCCTGACACTCTTCCCTCTGTTCTGTGTCCCGGGTACCTTCCTCAGGATCCTGCTCTCCCTTGTCTCCTCCTATGCAGACCCCGCCTCCTCCTGCATGACCCCACCCCTTCTACACTGGCCCCACCCACTTCCAGCTCTGTGAGCAGCAATCTCCTCTGCATGCTGAGTGGAGCCAGTTACTTTTTTAGATCTAGACTCTGTTCTTCCAGATGAGCACCTCACCCACAGAGCAGTAAAGGCCCTGGGACGGCTGTTCCAGAGGTGCAGCCCCCAGGTGGCATTGCACGGAGCACACAATCAGCTGTGATTTACTATATACTGATATTTACAGGCTACAAGTAATATTAATCAGTATAAAAGGTTAATTTAAAATCAGGTCTAAAAGTAGAAACCGAATTCTGAAATATGAAGACTTTTGTTTAAAGTAGAGTAAGAAGCAAGAAATGTGACCTTTGTCCTTTATCTTTGCTCAAATGTGTAACACTTTGTAACACGTGAATGCAAAGCTTGGAAACTGTTTGACACAAGTTAAATTCCTTATTTTCTGTCTAAAGTTTGTTTGCAGCAGCTCAGTAAAAGGTTTTCATGTTAAATAATATTTATATGCTCTAGAAGCTGATCAGTGTACAGACAAATAATAAGAAAAGATGGGAACGGACAAAACGAGCGTCAATCTCCTTATGAGCTGCGTTCAGCATCCCAGCAGCTGGGGCCAGCAGTGCGTTGGGGTCCTCAGTACAACCTCCCAGGCCCGTTGCTTTGGTGCTTTACGGAGAATTTCTTACGGGAACGACCAGAGAAGAAGCAGAATCAATCTCCTTTGTTTTGTTTTCAGGACCCTGGACACTACGGGAGTTGGGGGGATGCAGAGACTGACCTACTTCTGAAACAAATATCAGTGACCCCATCGCGTGGGGTCAGGGAGTAGACTGCTCAGTGACGAGCATCCTTTTGAAGGGACAAGGCCATCTCCCAAACATAGTAGCCTCAAAAAGGCCCCTTTGTGGAAAGAACATTCTCTTAACAATCAATGTGTTGCTCATGGTCAGCGCACAAGGACTCTGACTAGAGTGTCGTATCTGAGAATAATAGAAGGAGGATTCCTGGGGCCACATTGTCGGTGATGTGAGAAGATACGGTCCAGCTCTTTAATGTGATCCTTATGGATATAACCAGACAGCTGTATGAGTGGCCACCCTATGTGTTTGGTCATTTTCCTATCTCTAGACCACCATAGAGGTACGTGCCAGGCCGCCCAATGATGACCTGAAGAGACTTTAGAATGTGAATCTGTTGGGCCCTTGGAGATGCTGGAGGCTCACTTTTGCCATAAAGGTCATTTCCAAAGTTGAATCGAAAGATTCCATCTTGAGCTGACCGGCAAACTTATCTCCAGCCTTTATCCACCGAGAACTTCACAGTGTAAGCAGGCAAAATTGGGTGTTGTCTACGGGAACATTGGTGTAGACAGGCCAGGCCTTCATACTTCATCTCTTTCAGTTTCCAGTTCTGGAAGATGCAAAAATTCTTGATAGAACCTTTTCAATAATGGAGCTTCCTTGTCCTTCTTACTCCATTGGGTTACAGAAGATTCACAGCTGCTACATTTACCCCTGAGATGTTCGCCCGGAAGTAGCGCAGACCGGTCTGGTGAACTTCATAGGGTTCCGGAGTTTGTTCAGACAACAAGAGTCGTTACTACTTGTTCCAGATAAAGACGCATAGTGTACACCTGGCTGATGATGATCTGAGGCTGGAAGATTCACTTAGAACCAATAAGGTTTATTTATGAAAATACAGACAAGTGTTGTCTTTTGACATCATGAGGCCACTTTTCAGGAATTGCACCTTGCTATACGGGAAATGGATTTGGGGCCCAATCTGGTGACGTCTGCAAGGGTCCAAAAGTTAGCACCATCTGCTAGGAATAAATGGGCGGGCGCTCATTGCAGAGTAATCACATCCATGAAATATAAGGTTAGAAAGGGCCTATTTAGGGAAGGATCCCCTGCATCATATAATGGGCGCACAGCATTTTCCTCTGTTGCAAATGGTCTTTATTTATTTTAAGAAAATTCCACATATAGTAAAGACCCGATTGTCCCCTCACTTATGTGACATCTCATGAGTATCTTAAGAAGAAACATTCAATTAACGAAGGGGTATCCTAATATGTTAGGTTGGACAATGACTGGATGTCCCGGAATTACATTGTTATATCTGTGAGATGAGCCCTTGTGACCGTTGGGTGCAATGTGGTTAAACTGCGACTCCTCGTATCTGGGCCTCTAAATATCCCTGTGAAGTAATTCAATCCAGCTGAGCGAGAGCTAAACACAAGCAGCCCCTCTCTGTGAGAGCTAATAATTCCCAGCGCTCTGCTTGGCCTAATGAAAAGCTCCAACCTCACAAAGAGATAGAGAGCTGTGAATTAGCCTGGAGGCCGGAGCTCTGGTAACGCTGAGGCTGCTGGGAAGTCTGCAGAACATTTCCCATTGATACCAGTCTGGTGACCTGGTTATAGAGAAGAGAGCGGCTCTAGGTCCCCGAGTGCTCCAGGTCACCCCCTGCTCGCACCCACTTACTGATTAGTTATATCCACAAGGAACATTCACACACAGAACGGCAAAAAAGTGATTTGTTGATATAGGTTCAGGGGGGGGTCTTATACGAGCGGAGGCGCAGGGTCTACACAGGGATATTATTAATGTACATCCAGGGTAAATAATCAAGTGAATTTTGTAAGATTTATGTCAGTTCGGAGCTGATTGGTGGATCCAGTGAATGTGATGGACGGGGTGTGAGGTGAAAGGTCATCTACAAGATGGGTCCTGACTGCTTCACCCCAGCGGGCAGCCGCACTATAGTGATCTGTGGATATGGGAATATATGATGGACAATATTATTATACGCCGCGTGTTATAGCAGCAGGGAGCAGGGTTCCATTTGTCAAGACGCCTGCGACATGCGCCACGGGGCGGACATCAGGACACTTAATAACCGGTGCGATTTATGCAACGAGAGGAGCGTGAAGGATAACGCTCTAACAACAACCTCTTATAATTATGGAGCGTTTATCTAGTAATTTAATGGCCTAAACATTATATTATTAGAGTGAGACCTTGGACAGCGTAGTATTGTATATACCAGAGCCGCTGACAGTGATATGTGGTCTCTTGTCATCACGTAACATCCAGGTACAGCGCATGTAACTGCGTCATGTATGGTGCGGTCTACACGGACCTCAATGTACTACAACCCCATTGTCTGATGTTCATGTGTTTTCACTGGTGTTCTCCTTATTAAATGATGAATTATACAGCCAGAGAGTTGCATCGAGCATCAGGATGCAGGAATCACAATGAGCGATTGGTCAACGTGGAAATGTGGAAAACCTGGGACTGACCCTGGTAATAAGGGAGCCATATGCGGGGGCCAACAAACCTATCCCGGCTCCGCGTGGCGATATAGGAAAGCAGTAACTGGCGCTGTACACGGGCGCTGTACACTGCTATTGTAGCAGCGATGTCAGCAGTGCGACACTAGGCCGGAGACGTCACTCTTGTACTAACACGTGAAACCTTTTATAACTCAATAGAAGAGATACTGTTGGGACTAATAGGTGAACTTGATTTTCATTCAAATGGAAACAATTCAGCTGTAATTTGCAACGGTTATAAATATAAATAATCCCCACTTCTAAATGTATTACAATATAGTAATATTGGTGCCTCATGTTGTATGATCGACCCACAAAGGCTAAGAAACGGTGACTACAGATCTCTGATTAGTAGGTAAAGGAATCTTCTGGACCTTACATTCAGGTCCCCTCGTGCCACCAGAACAGCTCTGATCTGTCGAGGCCTGGACTCCACAAGACCTCTAATGTCCAGCAGCAGATCCTTTATGTCCTGTAAGTTGCAAGGTGGGGTCTCCGTGGCTCAGACCTGTTTTTCCAGCACATCCTAAAGATGTCAACACCTTGAACTCTTTGTCATGTTCCTCAAACCATTCCTGAACAATTCCTGCAGTGTGACAGGGGCATTATCCTGCTGAAAGAGGTCACTGCCATCAGGGAATACCGCTGTCATGAAGGGGTGTACTTGGTCTGCAGCAATGTTTATGTAGGTGGTACGTGTCATAGTAACATCCACATGAATGCCAGGACCCAAAGCTTCCCAGCAGAACATTGCCCAGAGCATCACACTGCCCCCGCCAGCTGCCTTCTTCCCGTAGTGCATCCTGGTGCCCTCTCTTACCCAGGTAAATGACGCACACGCACCCGGCCGTCCACATGATGTAAAAGAAAACGTGATTCATCCGACCAGGCCACCTTCTTCCATTGCTCCATGGTCCAGTTCTGGTGCTCACAAGCCCAGCATGACCGGTCTGAAGCTACACAGCCCCATACACAGTAAGCTGTGATGCTCTGTGTGATCTGTCACCTCTATCATAGACTGCATTAATTTTCTCAACAATTTGTACTACAGTAGCTTTTCTGTGTGATTGGAACAGACAGGCGCCTTCCTCCCCAGCGCATCAATGAGCCTGTCACCGGTTCACCGGCTGTCCTTCCTTGGACCACTTCTGGTAGGTACTAACCACTGTACACCGGGAACACCCCACAAGATCGGCCGTTTTGGACTTTGTCAAAGTCACTCAGATCCTCCCAATTTTCCTGCTTCTAACACATCAATTTCAAGAACTGACTGTTCATTTGCTGCCTAATAAATCCCACCCTTTGACGTGTGCCATTGTAACCAGATAATCAATGTTACTCAGTGGTTTTAATGTTGTGGCTTATCAGTGTATGGCTTAATAACACTCTATGGACGGCTCAGTGGTTAGCACTTCTGCCTCACAGCACTGGGGTCATGAGTTTGATTCCCAACCATGGCCTTATCTGTGAGGAGTTTGTATGTTCTCCCCGTGTTTGCGTGGGTTTCCTCTGGGTGCTCCGGTTTCCTCCCACACTCCAAAACATACTAGTAGGTTAATTGGCAGATAATAAATTGCCCTTAGTCTCTCTCAATCTGGGTGTCTGTGTGTTAGGGGATTTAGATTGTAAACTCAAATTTGGCAGGGACTGATGTGAGTTCTCTGTACAGCGCTGCGGAATTAGTGGCGCTATATAAATAAATGGTGATGATAAGGTCCTTATATATATTAACTCATTGAGAGGGGGAAAAATTAATTTCTGGTTAATAAAGACAAATTAGATTAAATGGAATAGTGGAATATCCGTCACTAATCTCTGCCGGCTGCTCGGGGCAGATTAGTGTATAAACACTGCGGTGTCTGTAGCCAGACGTCAATCCTACAACGCTAATTATTAGTCCTGCACCTGCAGTGTCAGTATGCTCGTTGCTGCTCCATGTTATTGTACCTAAATCACACAAACTACCTGGATAGAATGCAGAGTGACCCAGTGTCAGACAATAGTGGCCCTAGAGTGTTAGTATTCACTGTGATAGGAGTACAGACCTAGCAGGCTAGCTGTCAGTAAGGTTGCACAGTGTCAGTAAGCAGGCTAGCTGTCAGTAGGGATGCACAGTGTCAGTAAGCAGGCTAGCTGTCAGTAGGGATAAACAGTGTCAGTAAGCAGGCTAGCTGTCAGTAGGAATGCACAGTGTCAGTAAGGATGCACAGTGTCAGTAAGGGTGCACAGTGTCAGTAAGCAGGCTAGCTGTCAGTAAGGATGCACAGTGTCAGTAAGGATGCACAGTGTCAGTAAGCAGGCTAGCTGTCAGTAAGGATGCACTGTGTCAGTAAGCAGGCTAGCTGTCAGTAGGGATGCACAGTGTCAGTAAGCAGGCTAGCTGTCAGTAGGGATGCACAGTGTCAGTAAGCAGGCTAGCTGTCAGTTAGGGTGCACTGTGTCAGTAAGCAGGCTAGCTGTCAGTAAGGATGCACAGTGTCAGTAAGCAGGCTAGCTGTCAGTAAGGATGCACTGTGTCAGTAAGCAGGCTAGCTGTCAGTAGGGATGCACAGTGTCAGTAAGCAGGCTAGCTGTCAGTAAGGGTGCCCTGTGTCAGTAAGCAGGCTAGCTGTCAGTAAAGGTGAAAAGTGTCAGTAAGCAGGCTAACAGTCAGTAAGGGTGCCCTGTGTCAGTAAGCAGGCTAGCAGTCAGTAAGGATGCACTGTGTCAGTAAGGGTGCCCTGTGTCAGTAAGCAGGCTAGCTGTCAGTAAGAGTGCACAGTGTCAGTAAGCAGGCTAGCTGTCAGTAAAGGTGCACAGTGTCAGTAAGCAGGCTAGCTGTCAGTAAGGGTGCCCTGTGTCAGTAAGGATGCACTGTGTCAGTCAGTAAGGATGCACTGTGTCAGTAAGGGTGCCCTGTGTCAGTAAGCAGGCTAGCAGTCAGTAAGGATGCACTGTGTCAGTAAGGGTGCCCTGTGTCAGTAAGCAGGCTAGCAGTCAGTAAGGATGCACTGTGTCAGTAAGGGTGCCCTGTGTCAGTAAGCAGGCTAGCTGTCAGTAAGGGTGCCCTGTGTCAGTAAGGATGTACTGTGTCAGTAAGCAGGCTAGCAGTCAGTAAGGATGCACAGTGTCAGTAAGCAGGCTAGCTGTCAGTAGGGATGCACAGTGTCAGTAAGCAGGCTAGCTGTCAGGGTGCACTGTGTCAGTAAGCAGGCTAGCTGTCAGTAAGGTTGCACAGTGTCAGTAAGGATGCACAGTGTCAGTAAGCAGGCTAGCTGTCAGTAAGGGTGCCCTGTGTCAGTAAGCAGGCTAGCTGTCAGTAAAGGTGAACAGTGTCAGTAAGCAGGCTAACAGTCAGTAAGGGTGCCCTGTGTCAGTAAGCAGGCTAGCAGTCAGTAAGGATGCACTGTGTCAGGAAGGGTGCGCTGTGTCAGTAAGCAGGCTAGCAGTCAGTAAGGGTGCCCTGTGTCAGTAAGCAGGCTAGCAGTCAGTAAGGATGCACTGTGTCAGTAAGGGTGCCCTGTGTCAGTAAGCAGGCTAGCTGTCAGTAAGGATGCACAGTGTCAGTAAGCAGGCTAGCTGTCAGTAAGGATGCACAGTGTCAGTAAGCAGGCTAGCTGTCAGTAAGGATGCCCTGTGTCAGTAAGGGTGCCCTGTGTCTGTAAGCAGGCTAGCTGTCAGTAAGGGTGCACAGTGTCAGAAAGGATGCACAGTGTCAGTAAGCAGGCTAGCTGTCAGTAAGGATGCACAGTGTCAGTAAGGGTGCAGTGTCAGTAAGGATGCACAGTGTCAGTAAGGGTGCACAGTGTCAGTAAGGGTGCACAGTGTCAGTAAGCAGGCTAGCAGTCAGTAAGGGTGCACAGTGTCAGTAAGGATGCCCTGTGTCAGTAAGCAGGCTAGCAGTCAGTAAGGATGCACCGTGTCAGTAAGGGTGCACAGTGTCAGTAAGGGTGCACAGTGTCAGTAAGGATGCTCTGTGTCAGTAAGGATGCACCGTGTCAGTAAGGGTGCACAGTGTCAGTAAGGATGTCCTGTGTCAGTAAGCAGGCTAGCAGTCAGTAAGGATGCACAGTGTCAGTAAGCAGGCTAGCTGTCAGGAGCAGTGGGCACAGTCACCCCCCTCTCTCTCCATGTGACAGTCCCTCCCTCCTCTATGCTGCACAGTGTCAGTAAGGATGCACAGTGTCAGTAAGCAGGCTAGCTGTCAGTAAGGATGCACAGTGTCAGTAAGGGTGCACAGTGTCAGTAAGCAGGCTAGCTGTCAGTAAGGATGCACAGTGTCAGTAAGGGTGCACAGTGTCAGTAAGCTGGCTAGCTGTCAGTAAGGGTGCACAGTGTCAGTAAGCAGGCTAGCTGTCAGTAAGGGTGCACAGTGTCAGTAAGGGTGCACAGTGTCAGTAAGGGTGCACAGTGTCAGTAAGCAGGCTAGCTGTCAGTAAGGGTGCACAGTGTCAGTAAGCAGGCTAGCTGTCAGTAAGGGTGCACAGTGTCAGTAAGGATGCACAGTGTCAGTAAGGATGCACAGTGTCAGTAAGCAGGCTAGCAGTCAGTAAGGGTGCACAGTGTCAGTAAGCAGGCTAGCTGTCAGTAAGCAGGCTAGCAGTCAGTAAGGATGCACAGTGTCAGTAAGCAGGCTAGCTGTCAGGAGCAGTGGGCACAGTCACCCCCCTCTCTCTCCATGTGACAGTCCCTCCCTCCTCTATGCTGCACAGTGTCAGTAAGGGTGCACAGTGTCAGTAAGGGTGCACAGTGTCAGTAAGGGTGCACAGTGTCAGTAAGCAGGCTAGCTGTCAGTAAGGGTGCACAGTGTCAGTAAGCAGGCTAGCTGTCAGTAAGGGTGCACAGTGTCAGTAAGCAGGCTAGCTGTCAGTAAGGGTGCACAGTGTCAGTAAGCAGGCTAGCAGTCAGTATAGGTGCACAGTGTCAGTAAGGGTGCCCTGTGTCAGTAAGCAGGCTAGCTGTCAGTAAGGATGCCCTGTGTCAGTAAGGATGCACTGTGTCAGTAAGGGTGCACAGTGTCAGTAAGGGTGCACAGTGTCAGTAAGCAGGCTAGCTGTCAGTAAGGGTGCACAGTGTCAGTAAGCAGGCTAGCTGTCAGTAAGGGTGCACAGTGTCAGTAAGCAGGCTAGCTGTCAGTAAGGATGCACAGTGTCAGTAAGGGTGCACAGTGTCAGTAAGGGTGCACAATGTCAGTAAGGGTGCACAGTGTCAGTAAGGGTGCACAGTGTCAGTAAGCAGGCTAGCAGTCAGTAAGGGTGCACAGTGTCAGTAAGCAGGCTAGCAGTCAGTAAGGGTGCACAGTGTCAGTAAGCAGGCTAGCAGTCAGTAAGGGTGCACAGTGTCAGTAAGCAGGCTAGCTGTCAGGAGCAGTGGGCACAGTCACCCCCCTCTCTCTCCATGTGACAGTCCCTCCCTCCTCTATGCTGCACAGTGTCAGTAAGGATGCACAGTGTCAGTAAGGGTGCACAGTGTCAGTAAGGGTGCACAGTGTCAGTAAGGATGCCCTGTGTCAGTAAGCAGGCTAGCTGTCAGTAAGGGTGCACAGTGTCAGTAAGGGTGCACAGTGTCAGTAAGGGTGCCCAGTGTCAGTAAGCAGGCTAGCTGTCAGTAAGGGTGCACAGTGTCAGTAAGCAGGCTAGCTGTCAGTAAGGGTGCACAGTGTCAGTAAGGATGCACAGTGTCAGTAAGGGTGCACAGTGTCAGTAAGCAGGCTAGCTGTCAGTAAGGGTGCACAGTGTCAGTAAGGGTGCACAGTGTCAGTAAGCAGGCTAGCTGTCAGGAGCAGTGGGCACAGTCACCCCCCTCTCTCTCCATGTGACAGTCCCTCCCTCCTCTATGCTGCACAGTGTCAGTAAGGGTGCACAGTGTCAGTAAGGGTGCACAGTGTCAGTAAGCAGGCTAGCAGTCAGTAAGGGTGCACAGTGTCAGTAAGCAGGCTAGCAGTCAGTAAGGGTGCACAGTGTCAGTAAGGGTGCACAGTGTCAGTAAGGGTGCACAGTGTCAGTAAGGATGCCCTGTGTCAGTAAGCAGGCTAGCTGTCAGTAAGGGTGCACAGTGTCAGTAAGCAGGCTAGCTGTCAGTAAGGATGCACAGTGTCAGTAAGGGTGCACAGTGTCAGTAAGGATGCCCTGTGTCAGTAAGCAGGCTAGCTGTCAGTAAGGGTGCACAGTGTCAGTAAGGGTGCACAGTGTCAGTAAGGGTGCACAGTGTCAGTAAGGATGCACAGTGTCAGTAAGCAGGCTAGCTGTCAGTAAGGGTGCACAGTGTCAGTAAGGGTGCACAGTGTCAGTAAGGATGCACAGTGTCAGTAAGGGTGCACAGTGTCAGTAAGGGTGCACAGTGTCAGTAAGCAGGCTAGCAGTCAGTAAGGGTGCACAGTGTCAGTAAGGGTGCACAGTGTCAGTAAGCAGGCTAGCAGTCAGTAAGGATGCACAGTGTCAGTAAGGGTGCACAGTGTCAGTAAGCAGGCTAGCAGTCAGTAAGGGTGCACAGTGTCAGTAAGGGTGCACAGTGTCAGTAAGGGTGCACAGTGTCAGTAAGCAGGCTAGCAGTCAGTAAGGGTGCACAGTGTCAGTAAGAGTGCACAGTGTCAGTAAGCAGGCTAGCAGTCAGTAAGGATGCACAGTGTCAGTAAGCAGGCTAGCAGTCAGTAAGGGTGCACAGTGTCAGTAAGGGTGCACAGTGTCAGTAAGCAGGCTAGCTGTCAGGAGCAGTGGGCACAGTCACCCCCCTCTCTCTCCATGTGACAGTCCCTCCCTCCTCTATGCTGCACTGCAGCCTCTCTCTCTGCATAGATCTGCCGGCAGTGCAGCCCCTCTCTCTCCCCTTTCCCAGGACCCCGGCTCAGCTCTTGCCCCCTCCCCTCTGCTGCAGGGATGCTCTGTCTGGCTTCTCCCCCTGGCCATGGGGCATCTGACGGCTGCCACTGACACCAGGCAGAGAGGACTCATCAGGGGGGGAGGTGGGTGACAGTCACAGGGGAGGAGGTCCCAGCACTTCTGGATTCTCTGGAATTTGCTGTCTGTTTCACGCTCTCATCTGGATCCAGCCCAGAGGATTGTGCCCCCTTCTCCCAGGCAGCTGGATCCTGAGACCCCCAGCTTGGCTGTCATGGAGTCAGTGGATAAGGAGTGTGGGGCTCTGGGGGGTCTCTTCCAGGCCATCATCAATGATATGAAGGTAACTGATGAGCTGCAATGTTAATAGTGGTATGATAAAGGGGGAGGGGCCCTGAGCTGACCCCTCCCCCTAATCAATAAATACTGTGTGTGCTGCTGATAATGAAGAGTGTTCATATATATACATATATGTATGTGTGATGGTGATGACGTCTCTCTCTTTAGATATATGTGTGTGTGTGTATATATATGTGTGTGTGTCTATATATATGTGTGTGTCTATATATGTGTGTGTGTGTGTGTGTCTATATATGTGTGTGTGTGTGTGTGTGTCTATATATATGTGTGTGTGTGTGTGTGTGTGTCTATATATGTGTGTGTGTGTGTGTCTATATATGTGTGTGTGTGTGTCTATATATATATATAATGTGGTGATGTACGTCTCTCTCTTTAGATATATGTGTGTGTGTGTGTCATGATGAGTGTCTATATGTGTGTGTGTGTCTATATATATATGTGTGTGTGTGTCTATATACACACGTGTCTATAAGATTATATTTGTTATATACATACACACCTATGTACATGTTCATGTGTCTGTCTGCATACATGTGTGTGGTGACTGGTGAGACGGCACCATCGCTGCATTGGAATCCGCTCTCTATGGGTTCTGCTTGCCCTGCGTTACTGAGGGCAGTGCCCGCATCTTCCAGGGTATCTCATGCCCTGTGCTGGGGCTGGCTGGTGATGTGTCAGGAGATTGGGGGAGGGGGTCTGGCTGGCATCTTTGTGTAAGTTAGAGAAGGCAGCCGGGAGGAGGCTCTGAACCAACAGACAGCTGCAGAGCCCCATAACCCTTTCCCTGCTGCCGGCTCCGGCACTGGCTAATGCTCTGCAGAGCCTGGTAATCTGCTCACTGAGCCCCTGAGGGCACTGCGGCAGCCGCCTGTCAGAGGTGTGTGCTGGCTGCAGTGTATGGTACATGTATGTGTCAGGAGGGTGACTGGGGGGCACAGTAAGGAGTGACTGGGGGGCACAGCATGGGGTGACTGGGGGCACAGCGTGGGGTGACTGGGGGCACAGCGTGGGGTGACTGGGGGCACAGCGTGGGGTGACTGGGGGCACAGCGTGGGGTGACTGGGGGCACAGCGTGGGGTGACTGGGGGCACAGCGTGGGGTGACTGGGGGCACAGCGCGGTGCCAGTGGGTCATTGTGCACTAAATACGTAATAATGGCTGAAAGATAGCTTAGTGGAGGTTTTTAAAAGGAGGCCAATGTAGAGGTGACGAGGGGTATATAGGATGAGGAGAGGTATATAGAGAGGTGACGAGGGGTATATAGGATGAGGAGAGGTATATAGAGAGGTGACGAGGGGTATATAGGATGAGGAGAGGTATATAGAGAGGTGACGAGGGGTATATAGGATGAGGAGAGGTATATACAGAGGTGACGAGGGGTATATAGGATGAGGAGAGGTATATAGAGAGGTAACGGGGGGTATAAGGATGAGGAGAGGTATATAGAGAGGTGACGAGGGGTATATAGGATGAGGAGAGGTATATAGAGAGGTGACGAGGGGTATATAGGATGAGGAGAGGTATATAGAGAGGTGACGGGGGGTATATAGGATGAGGAGAGGTATATAGAGAGGTGACGGGGGGTATATAGGATGAGGAGAGGTATATAGAGAGGTGACGGGGGGTATATAGGATGAGGAGAGGTATATAGAGAGGTGACGGGGGGTATATAGGATGAGGAGAGGTATATAGAGAGGTGACGGGGGGTATATAGGATGAGGAGAGGTATATAGAGAGGTGACGGGGGGTATATAGGATGAGGAGAGGTATATAGAGAGGTGACGAGGGGTATATAGGATGAGGAGAGGTATATAGAGAGGTGACGAGGGGTATATAGGATGAGGAGAGGTATATAGAGAGGTGACGAGAGGTATATAGGATGAGGAGAGGTATATACAGAGGTGACGAGGGGTATATAGGATGAGGAGAGGTATATAGAGAGGTAACGGGGGGTATAAGGATGAGGAGAGGTATATAGAGAGGTGACGAGGGGTATATAGGATGAGGAGAGGTATATAGAGAGGTGACGAGGGGTATATAGGATGAGGAGAGGTATATAGAGAGGTGACGGGGGGTATATAGGATGAGGAGAGGTATATAGAGAGGTGACGGGGGGTATATAGGATGAGGAGAGGTATATAGAGAGGTGACGGGGGGTATATAGGATGAGGAGAGGTATATAGAGAGGTGACGGGGGGTATATAGGATGAGGAGAGGTATATAGAGAGGTGACGGGGGGTATATAGGATGAGGAGAGGTATATAGAGAGGTGACGGGGGGTATATAGGATGAGGAGAGGTATATAGAGAGGTGACGGGGGGTATATAGGATGAGGAGAGGTATATAGAGAGGTGACGAGGGGTATATAGGATGAGGAGAGGTATATAGAGAGGTGACGGGGGGTATATAGGATGAGGAGAGGTATATAGAGAGGTGACGGGGGGTATATAGGATGAGGAGAGGTATATAGAGAGGTGACGAGGGGTATATAGGATGAGGAGAGGTATATAGAGAGGTGACGGGGGGTATATAGGATGAGGAGAGGTATATAGAGAGGTGACGGGGGGTATATAGGATGAGGAGAGGTATATAGAGAGGTGACGGGGGGTATATAGGATGAGGAGAGGTATATAGAGAGGTGACGGGGGGTATATAGGATGAGGAGAGGTATATAGAGAGGTGACGGGGGGTATATAGGATGAGGAGAGGTATATAGAGAGGTGACGGGGGGTATATAGGATGAGGAGAGGTATATAGAGAGGTGACGGGGGGTATATAGGATGAGGAGAGGTATATAGAGAGGTGACGGGGGGTATATAGGATGAGGAGAGGTATATAGAGAGGTGACGGGGGGTATATAGGATGAGGAGAGGTATATAGAGAGGTGACGAGGGGTATATAGGATGAGGAGAGGTATATAGAGAGGTGACGGGGGGTATATAGGATGAGGAGAGGTATATAGAGAGGTGACGGGGGGTATATAGGATGAGGAGAGGTATATAGAGAGGTGACGAGGGGTATATAGGATGAGGAGAGGTATATAGAGAGGTGACGGGGGGTATATAGGATGAGGAGGGGTATATAGAGAGGTGATGAGGGGTATATAGGATGGGGAGGGGTATATAGAGAGGTGACGAGGGGTATATACGATGAGGAGAGGTATATACAGAGGTGACGAGGGGTATATAGGATGAGGAGAGGTATATAGAGAGGTGACGGGGGGTATATAGGATGAGGAGAGGTATATAGAGAGGTGACGGGGGGTATATAGGATGAGGAGGGGTATATAGAGAGGTGATGAGGGGTATATAGGATGGGGAGGGGTATATAGAGAGGTGACGAGGGGTATATACGATGAGGAGAGGTATATATAGAGGTGACGAGGGTTATATAGGATGAGGAGAGGTATATAGAGAGGTGACGGGGGGTATATACGATGAGGAGAGGTATATAGAGAGGTGACGGGGGGTATATAGGATGAGGAGGGGTATATAGAGAGGTGACGAGGGGTATATAGGATGGGGAGGGGTATATAGAGAGGTGACGAGGGGTATATACGATGAGGAGAGGTATATATAGAGGTGACGAGGGGTATATAGGATGAGGAGAGGTATATAGAGAGGTGACGGGGGGTATATAGGATGAGGAGGGGTATATAGAGAGGTGATGAGGGGTATATAGGATGGGGAGGGGTATATAGAGAGGTGACGAGGGGTATATACGATGAGGAGAGGTATATACAGAGGTGACGAGGGGTATATAGGATGAGGAGAGGTATATAGAGAGGTGACGGGGGGTATATAGGATGAGGAGAGGTATATAGAGAGGTGACGAGGGGTATATAGGATGAGGAGAGGTATATAGAGAGGTGACGAGGGGTATATAGGATGAGGAGAGGTATATAGAGAGGTGACGAAGGGTATATAGGATGAGGAGAGGTATATACAGAGGTGACGGGGGTATATAGGATGAGGAGAGGTATATAGAGAGGTGACGAGGGGTATATAGGATGAGGAGAGGTATATAGAGAGGTGACGAGGGGTATATAGGATGAGGAGAGGTATATAGAGAGGTGACGGGGGGTATATAGGATGAGGAGAGGTATATAGAGAGGTGACGAGGGGTATATAGGATGAGGAGAGGTATATAGAGAGGTGACGGGGGGTATATAGGATGAGGAGAGGTATATAGAGAGGTGACGAGGGGTATATAGGATGAGGAGAGGTATATACAGAGGTGACGAGGGGTATATAGGATGAGGAGAGGTATATAGAGAGGTGACGAGGGGTATATAGGATGAGGAGAGGTATATAGAGGTGACGGGGGGTATATAGGATGAGGAGAGGTATATAGAGAGGTGACGGGGGGTATATAGGATGAGGAGAGGTATATAGAGAGGTGACGGGGGGTATATAGGATGAGGAGAGGTATATAGAGAGGTGACGAGGGGTGGTATATAGAGAGGTGACGGGGGGTATATAGGATGAGGAGAGGTATATAGAGAGGTGACGAGGGGTATATAGGATGAGGAGAGGTATATAGAGAGGTGACGGGGGGTATATAGGATGAGGAGAGGTATATAGAGAGGTGACGGGGGGTATATAGGATGAGGAGAGGTATATACAGAGGTGACGGGGGGTATATAGGATGAGGAGAGGTATATACAGAGGTGACGAGGGGTATATAGGATGAGGAGAGGTATATAGAGAGGTGACGAGGGGTATATACGATGAGGAGAGGTATATAGAGAGGTGACGAGGGGTATATAGGATGAGGAGAGGTATATAGAGAGGTGACGAGGGGTATATAGGATGAGGAGAGGTGTATATATAGAGGTGACGATGGGTATATAGGATGAGGAGAGGTATATAGAGAGGTGACAGGGGGTATATAGGATGAGGAGAGGTGACGAGGGGTATATAGGATGAGGAGAGGTATATATAGAGGTGACGGGGGGTATATAGGATGAGGAGAGGTATATAGAGAGGTGACGGGGGTATATAGGATGAGGAGAGGTATATACAGAGGTGACGGGGGGTATATAGGATGAGGAGAGGTATATAGAGAGTTGACGAGGGGTATATAGGATGAGGAGAGGTATATAGAGAGGTGACGAGGGGTATATAGGATGAGGAGAGGTATATAGAGAGGTGACGGGGGGTATATAGGATGAGGAGAGGTATATAGAGAGGTGACGGGGGGTATATAGGATGAGGAGAGGTATATAGAGAGGTGACGGGGGGTATATAGGATGAGGAGAGGTATATAGAGAGGTGACGGGGGGTATATATCGGATGAGGAGAGGTATATAGAGAGGTGACGAGGGGTATATAGGATGGGGAGAGGTATATAGAGAGGTGACGAGGGGTATATAGGATGAGGAGAGGTATATAGAGAGGTGATGAGGGGTATATAGGATGGGGAGGGGTATATAGGATGGGGAGAGGTATATAGAGAGGTGACGAGGGGTATATACGATGAGGAGAGGTATATACAGAGGTGACGAGGGGTATATAGGATGAGGAGAGGTATATAGAGAGGTGACGAGGGGTATATAGGATGAGGAGAGGTATATAGAGAGGTGACGGGGGGTATATAGGATGAGGAGAGGTATATAGAGAGGTGACGGGGGGTATATAGGATGAGGAGAGGTATATAGAGAGGTGACGGGGGGTATATAGGATGAGGAGAGGTATATAGAGAGGTGACGAGGGGTATATAGGATGAGGAGAGGTATATAGAGAGGTGACGAGGGGTATATAGGATGAGGAGAGGTATATACAGAGGTGACGAGGGGTATATAGGATGAGGAGAGGTATATAGAGAGGTGATCAGGGGTATATAGGATGGGGAGAGGTATATAGAGAGGTGACCAGGGGTATATAGGATGAGGAGAGGTATATAGAGAGGTGACGAGGGGTATATAGGATGAGGAGAGGTATATAGAGAGGTGACGAGGGGTATATAGGATGAGGAGAGGTATATAGAGAGGTGACGAGGGGTATATAGGATGAGGAGAGGTATATAGAGAGGTGACGGGGGGTATATAGGATGAGGAGAGGTATATAGAGAGGTGACGGGGGGTATATAGGATGAGGAGAGGTATATATAGAGGTGACGAGGGGTATATAGGATGAGGAGAGGTATATAGAGAGGTGACGAGGGGTATATAGGATGAGGAGAGGTATATAGAGAGGTGACGAGGGGTATATAGGATGAGGAGAGGTATATAGAGAGGTGACGGGGGGTATATAGGATGAGGAGAGGTATATACAGATGTGACGGGGGGTATATAGGATGAGGAGAGGTGTATATAGAGGTGACGGGGGGTATATAGGATGAGGAGAGGTGTATATATATAGAGGTGACGGGGGGTATATAGGATGAGGAGAGGTATATACAGAGGTGACGAGGGGTATATAGGATGAGGAGAGGTATATAGAGAGGTGACGGGGGGTATATAGGATGAGGAGAGGTATATAGACAGGTGACAAGGGGTATATACGATTAGGAGAGGTATATAGAGAGGTGACGGGGGGTATATAGGATGAGGAGAGGTGTATATATAGAGGTGACGGGGGGTATATAGGATGAGGAGAGGTATATACAGAGGTGACGAGGGGTATATAGGATGAGGAGAGGTATATAGAGAGGTGACGAGGGGTATATAGGATGAGGAGAGGTATATATAGAGGTGACGGGGGGGTATATAGAATGAGGAGAGGTATATACAGAGGTGACGAGGGGTATATAGGATGAGGAGAGGTATATAGAGAGGTGACGGGGGGTATATAGGATGAGGAGAGGTATATACAGAGGTGACGGGGGGTATATAGGATGAGGAGAGGTATATAGAGAGGTGACGAGGGGTATATAGGATGAGAAGAGGTATATAGAGAGGTGACGGGGGGTATATAGGATGAGGAGAGGTATATAGAGAGGTGACGGGGGGTATATAGGATGAGGAGAGGTATATAGAGAGGTGACGGGGGGTATATAGGATGAGGAGAGGTATATAGAGAGGTGACGGGGGGTATATAGGATGAGGAGAGGTATATAGAGAGGTGACGAGGGGTATATAGGATGAGAAGAGGTATATAGAGAGGTGACGGGGGGTATATAGGATGAGAAGAGGTATATAGAGAGGTGACGGGGGGTATATAGGATGAGGAGAGGTATATAGAGAGGTGACGGGGGGTATATAGGATGAGGAGAGGTATATAGAGAGGTGACGGGGGGTATATAGGATGAGGAGAGGTATATAGAGAGGTGACGAGGGGTATATAGGATGGGGAGAGGTATATAGAAAGGTGACGAGGGGTATAGAGAGGTGATGAGGGGTATATAGGATGGGGAGGGGTATATAGGATGGGGAGAGGTATATACAGAGGTGACGAGGGGTATATAGGATGAGGAGAGGTATATAGAGAGGTGACGGGGGGTATATAGGATGAGAAGAGGTATATAGAGAGGTGACGGGGGGTATATAGGATGAGGAGAGGTATATAGAGAGGTGACGGGGGGTATATAGGATGAGGAGAGGTATATAGAGAGGTGACGGGGGGTATATAGGATGAGGAGAGGTATATAGAGAGGTGACGGGGGGTATATAGGATGAGGAGAGGTATATAGAGAGGTGACGAGGGGTATATAGGATGGGGAGAGGTATATAAAGAGGTGATGAGGGGTATATAGGATGAGAAGAGGTATATAGAGAGGTGACGGGGGGTATATAGGATGAGGAGAGGTATATAGAGAGGTGACGGGGGGTATATAGGATGAGGAGAGGTATATAGAGAGGTGACGGGGGGTATATAGGATGAGGAGAGGTATATAGAGAGGTGACGGGGGGTATATAGGATGAGGAGAGGTATATAGAGAGGTGACGAGGGGTATATAGGATGGGGAGAGGTATATAGAAAGGTGACGAGGGGTATATAGGATGAGGAGAGGTATATAGAGAGGTGATGAGGGGTATATAGGATGGGGAGAGGTATATACAGAGGTGACGAGGGGTATATAGGATGAGGAGAGGTATATAGAGAGGTGACGGGGGGTATATAGGATGAGGAGAGGTATATAGAGAGGTGACGGGGGTATATAGGATGAGGAGAGGTATATAGAGAGGTGACGAGGGGTATATAGGATGAGGAGAGGTATATAGAGAGGTGACGAGGGGTATATAGGATGAGGAGAGGTATATAGAGAGGTGACGAAGGGTATATAGGATGAGGAGAGATATATACAGAGGTGACGGGGGGTATATAGGATGAGGAGAGGTATATAGAGAGGTGACGAGGGGTATATAGGATGAGGAGAGGTATATAGAGAGGTGACGGGGGGTATATAGGATGAGGAGAGGTATATAGAGAGGTGACGAGGGGTATATAGGATGAGGAGAGGTATATAGAGAGGTGACGGGGGGTATATAGGATGAGGAGAGGTATATAGAGAGGTGACGGGGGGTATATAGGATGAGGAGAGGTATATAGAGAGGTGACGGGGGGTATATAGGATGAGGAGAGGTATATAGAGAGGTGACGAGGGGTATATAGGATGAGGAGAGGTATATAGAGAGGTGACGAGGGGTATATAGGATGAGGAGAGGTATATAGAGAGGTGACGAGGGGTATATAGGATGAGGAGAGGTATATAGAGAGGTGACGAGGGGTATATAGGATGAGGAGAGGTATATAGAGAGGTGACGAGGGGTATATAGGATGAGGAGAGGTATATAGAGAGGTGACGAGGGGTATATAGGATGAGGAGAGGTATATAGAAAGGTGACGAGGGGTATATAGGATGAGGAGAGGTATATACAGAGGTGACGAGGGGTATATAGGATGAGGAGAGGTATATAGAGAGGTGACGGGGGGTATATAGGATGAGGAGAGGTATATAGAGAGGTGACGGGGGGTATATAGGATGAGGAGAGGTATATAGAGAGGTGACGGGGGGTATATAGGATGAGGAGAGGTATATAGAGAGGTGACGGGGGGTATATAGGATGAGGAGAGGTATATAGAGAGGTGACGGGGGGTATATAGGATGAGGAGAGGTATATAGAGAGGTGACGGGGGGTATATAGGATGAGGAGAGGTATATAGAGAGGTGACGGGGGGTATATAGGATGAGGAGAGGTATATACAGAGGTGACGGGGGGTATATAGGATGAGGAGAGGTATATAGAGAGGTGACGAGGGGTATATAGGATGAGGAGAGGTATATAGAGAGGTGACGAGGGGTATATAGGATGAGGAGAGGTATATAGAGAGGTGATGAGGGGTATATAGGATGAGGAGAGGTATATAGAGAGGTGACGAGGGGTATATAGGATGAGGAGAGGTATATAGAGAGGTGACGAGGGGTATATAGGATGAGGAGAGGTATATAGAGAGGTGACGAGGGGTATATAGGATGAGGAGAGGTATATAGAAAGGTGACGAGGGGTATATAGGATGAGGAGAGGTATATACAGAGGTGACGGGGGGTATATAGGATGAGGAGAGGTATATAGAGAGGTGACGGGGGGTATATAGGATGAGGAGAGGTATATAGAGAGGTGACGGGGGGTATATAGGATGAGGAGAGGTATATAGAGAGGTGACGGGGGGTATATAGGATGAGGAGAGGTATATAGAGAGGTGACGGGGGGTATATAGGATGAGGAGAGGTATATAGAGAGGTGACGGGGGGTATATAGGATGAGGAGAGGTATATAGAGAGGTGACGAGGGGTATATAGGATGAGGAGAGGTATATAGAGAGGTGACGAGGGGTATATAGAGAGGTGACGGGGGGTATATAGGATGAGGAGAGGTATATAGAGAGGTGACGGGGGGTATATAGGATGAGGAGAGGTATATAGAGAGGTGACGGGGGGTATATAGGATGAGGAGAGGTATATAGAGAGGTGACGGGGGGTATATAGGATGAGAGGTATATACAGAGGTGATCAGGGGTATATAGGATGATGAGAGGTATATATAGAGGTGACGGGGGGTATATAGGATAAGGAGAGGTATATAGAGGAGGGTTATGTATGAGACCCAATAGCTCTCATTGGGGACAGGAGTAGTGGTCTGGTGGGGGGGGGGGGGGGGCTGGGACATGAGATATTTGGATTCTCTCCTAGTAATAAGACCTCATTATGTCAGTAAGAAGAGCTATAAGGGAACAATGGTGGTTCCCCGTTATCACACAGTCACAGGTGTCCTAGCTGCTGTCCAACAAGTCTTTTAGCCGGATATTGTGCAGGATCCTGGTGTTCAGGATTAGTTGGCTCCAGTCCTGAAAGGAGAGAGGTGATAATTAGTACCCGGCTGTCACACACTGCACCAGCTAAACTCTGGTCACTGCTCTTACCTGTTCCCTTGGTTCTCACTTCCTGCGTTCACCTGATTGGATAATTGTCCGTCAGCTCTGTCTATTTAAAGCACCTGCTTCTGTACCAAGTTGCCGGATCTTTAGGTCTCCTCACCTGTTAGGACGCTGTTCTCTCTGGCTCCTGTCTGCACCTTGGTATCCTGTGTTACCTGTTCCACAATCGTGTCTCATAATCAGTCCTGTTCTCAGCTATTCGCTTTCTAAGACCTCAATGCTTTGGTTCACTGCCGTCCACCTGAACCTCTGCATTTATCTTCCAGCAGTCCTGCTCCACTCCACGGTTCCATCTCACCCTGATCTAGTCCCCCTTAGAGGACGCGACCTGCGGCTGGAGAGCAGCTAAGTCCAGATTCCCTTGCGGGGATCTCTGGTGAATCCCTCTCTACCGTTAGACTCCGCACCTCTCAGGGGGTAAATCTATCTAGAGCGGGGCTTCGAGGCCTATTCCAAACTCAGGCTCCGAGACATCATATCTGTAATAACATCCGAGCATTATACACATGATCTATATACACCGATCAGCTACAACAATAAAACCACCTGCCTATTATTGTGTAGGTCCCCTTGTGCCACCAAAACAGCTCTGACCAATCGAGGCATGGACTCCACAAGACCTCTGAAGGTGTCCTGTTGTATCTGGCACCAAGACGGTAGCAGCAGATCCTTTATGTCCTGTAAGTTGTCAGGTGCGGCCACCGTGGCTCAGACTTGTTTTTAAAGCACATCTCACAGATGCTCGATCAGATTGAGATCTGGGGAATTTGGAGGCCAAGTCAATACCTTGATCTCTGTCATGTTCCTCAAACCATTCTTGAACAATTCCTGCAGTGTGACAGGGGCATTATCATGCTGAAAGAGGCCACTGCCATCAGGGAATACCGCTGTCATGAAGGGGTGTACTTGGTCTGCAGTAATGTTTAGGTAGGTGGTACGTGTCATAGTAACATCCACATGAATGTCAGGACCCAGGGTTTCCCAGCAGAACATTGCCCAGAGCATCACACTGCCCCCGCCAGCTGCCTTCTACCCATAGTGCATCCTGGTGCCCTCTCTTCCCCAGGTAAACGAGGCACACGTACCCGGCCGTCCACATTATGTACGCGAAACCGGGATTCATCAGACCAGGCCACCTTCTTCCATTGCTCCATGGCCCAGTTCTGGCGCTCACGTGCCCAGTGTAGGTTCTTTCGGCGGTGGACACGGGTCATCGTGGGCACTCTGACCGGTCTGTGGCTGCCCAGCCCCATACGCAGCAAGCTGCGATGCTCTGTGTGATCTGACACCTCTCTATCACAGCCAGCATTAACTTTATCAGCAGTGTGTGCTACAGTAGCTCCTCTGTGGGATTGGACCAGACGGGCGCCAGCACTACCCACGTGCATCAATGACCCTGGGCGCACATGACCCTGTCACCAGTTGTCTGTTCTCGGACCACTTCTGGTAGGGACTAACCACTGTACACCGGGAACACCCCACAATAGCGGACGTTTTGGAGATGCTCTGACCCAGCCGTACAGACATCACAATTTGGCCCTTGTCAGAGTCGCTCAGATCCTTACGTTGCCCATTTATCCTGCTTCCAACACATCAACTTCAAGAACTGACCGTTCACTTGTTGCCTAATATATCCCACCCCTGACAGGTGTCATTGTCACCAGATAATCAGTGTTATCCCTTCACTGGTCAGTGGTCCTAAGGTTGTGTCTGATCGGTGTATATACAGTATTATACGTTAATACTATATCATAACCGCAGGTGAGATGGGACATTTTCTGGGCCTTCCAATGCTTATGTTCGGGGGGGGGGGTCAGTGTGACACAGATTGTTTTGTTACATATTATTATTATTATAGTGATCGATCCTCTGATACAACCAGTTTATCATTGTGGTTTTAAGTGATTTTCTGCAGCATTTTGTGTCCTGTTGGTATACAGTGGATGTATAAAGTCTACACACCCCTACGGAGATGGTGCCTGTGATGTACAGCCTGCAATCAGGTCAGACCTTCACCCACCTGTAATGTGGTCTTACAGCAGCACAACAAATAGACAACAGGAAAAATAAGTAAAAAAACTAAATGTCCATGTTGCATAAGTGTGCATACCCTTTTTTTATAATGGGGATGTACCTGTGTTCAGAGTTCACCAATCACATGCAGTATCATGTAGGAAGGTAATTAGCATACACCTGTCAGCAATGAGAGTGATTAACCCCCAATAGAGATCAGCCAGGACATCGCTCCGGCTCCGGAACCGGCTCCGGTACCTCAGTTTGATGGTCACTGAGCGGTTTTGCAGGAGATGAGAGAAACACCACGTGTGTCGTTAATAGAGACACAAGAGACACTGCTGTAATAAGAGCTGCTTCCACAAAGTATTAATGTAGGGGTGTGCACACTTATACAACAATGGTATTGCCATCTTTGTTATTTTCACCTGTTTTTCCTACAAATGACTTTATTTTTCACTTGCATTGTGTTGGCTGTACGGTCACATGACAGGTGGGAAACGCTGTGACCAGTTATATTTATATTTCAGGCTTTATATCAGATACGGTGTGTAGACTTATTATATCCACTGTACAGTACCACTTCCCTTGTTCTGTATGCTGGATGTTATGCTCAGTGTGACAGGATGGACCGTCTATGCCACCCTGTCTGTTGTTGCTGGGAACCGGTTGGGCTTACTTTGCCACCGTTCCCTTTCGTTATCCCAAAAAGCGCCCTCTTGCCGCAGTAGGAGGGGCTTACAAAGGCTGCCACCACTGGACTCCTTACCGGCATCCAGAACCGGGTTTCTTCTGGGTCACTGACGCTGCTAGTGTATCTCCTTGCTGGTGTACCTGGGCTGGTAACTCCGGACCTCTTACTATGGATCCGGGATGCTGTGGATGGATCCACCCCCTGGCCTATCACACTAGCCAGGGCTGCTGGGTAGCGGTGGTACTGGAAACGCTTTGGTCCAAAGCTCAGACACAGCCGGAGAACGGATTAGATTTAGGGTCTAATCTGTAAGTCACAGGAATACAGCGATATTGAAGATATTTCCGAGCAGGTCTTGAGGCAAGATGTTTATTTGCTCTCACTGGTTAGAGGTCCCAATGATCAGGTCAGTTGATATCAGAAGAACAAGTTTCAAGTACAAGCTGATGCCTTTTATACAGTTCAGAAATAGTCTATTTTTAGAATCCGGATGTACCCTGCTTCCCAAAACATGGATTTACATGTATTTCAAGGCTAACAAAATTTACTTATCTATGAAATTCACTCTGGGCAAAAGACCACACAGTAACGACCCCCTGATGGGCCTTTGGCCAGAGCAGGCATAAGACTATATCCTATGCCTAATTGGAGGTTTCCACTAGCAACCTTACAAATCCCAAACAATGACACTTCCATACAAAACACATCCCAATACAAAAAAAGACTTTGCAAACAAAGGCCTATTGTATCAGATATATACATCAGAAATAAGGCATATCCTTTAGTAAGGTTAAAACAGGAAAAAACTGTTTTTACCTTTGTCACAGAAATCACAATTTTCTATTTTAAGATATATACAATATTAAAAATAAGTGCATTGGCAATTTATATAAATCAGCGCCCTGCGCTATTTCCCTTAAATAAATTGATACCATAAGTTATTTATGAGTGATCCAGTCACACTCAGTATTTGGTTTTATTCAATATGTGTGGACTCTTGCACAGTACTACTTCTCTTGTCCTGTATGTTGGGTGTAATGCTCAGTATTTGGTTTTAATCTGTATGTACGGACTCTTGCACAGTATTACTTCCCTTGTTCTGCTGATCTGTAAATAGGTTAGGGCAATAGTTTTTGTAGCCCCTGCATATATAGTTCATCTCCTACGTACTGTGCCCTTTATGTAATAGTCATGGTTCAGTGACGCACAGTAATAATACAGCACATATAGTATTTTTATGACAGAACATTTTGTCCCCTGGTCAGTATAGTTATATTTCCTCACGTCACCATTTCTCTCCAGCCTGTATAATCACCAGGTTGCCCCAGGGCACAGGGCGTATGAGATTATAGTATCATATTGGCAGCAATAGAGGACTTTCTATAACTCAGTAAATGGAGAGCACACAGTGACATGTGCGGCTGTCAGTCAATGGACACCTCACGTTTCATCTGTATATTATAACTTACTGCTGACACTGAAATTACTGACCGTAAGTGACATAAAATCTCGGGTTTAGGGAACAATAACTGTAATCCGGTGACCCTATTACACCCGGCTATAACGCTGCGTCTCCCACCTCTGTGGTTCTCCAGGTCCAGGAGCTGACTGGCAAATTGTAGCCCGGGGTGACTCGACTCAACAGCCTATTACAAAGGAAAACAATGCAGGTTGCCTATGACACCCCCCCCCACCCCAAAAAAAAACCCACCCCTCAGTTGTACCTCCCCAGGGCTATTCCCCCATCCTGCCCTCCATTATCCTGTTAGCAGAATGCTAGACTAGACTGCCCGCCACTGGCGTGGGATGCCCACGTTCTGGGGCAGAGGGGTGTCAGATAAAATAGATTTTAGATTGAATTGCTTTGGGAAAAACCAAGACGACCCAGATGATACCCAAACTTTGTGTTATTGCAGGATGGCCGCTATGGTCATTTAGGGGGCAGGCTGTGGGCATCTCTGGGTGTACCCGGTTATAGCCGAGGTTAGTGGTCATGAATTTGGTAGTATGATAACTATTCTTATTCTGTAAGATGTAGACATAAAGCCGATCTGCAGGCTCCGTGTTAGTATTGGCTATTGTACGATGTTGTGTTGTCACCAAGGCTGGAGGTGATGTAGTGATTTGTGTTCCTCTCCCTCCAATGCATTTTATACATTTTTGTAAAGCCTTGTGATCTCCTGCATGTAGGGCACGTTATTCCCTACAGAGAGGTTCACACGAAGCCACTGAAGCAGTCACAGAGAGCGTCAGGCAGCATAGAGGCCTGTTACATATTACAGCTTATAACAATCCCAAATGTTCTGTGGTCTGGTCCTCCTCACCTCCCACCTAGATGGCTGCTGCAGCATCAAATGGGTTAATACCTGATGCTGCTGTTAGTGGGTTGGGCCATGGTTGGGAATAGATTAAACCTCAGCACTATGGGATTAAAGATGTATTAAAGGGTATATTTATTAATTTAAATGTAAATATTTAATGTATGGCGCCGGTTAGTAACCCCAGAAAGGGCTGGGAGTGGAATTGTATTTATTTTCATATTATTCATGTATTGATTTACGAGGTAACATGCCATGTTGCAGGAAGCTTGGTTTTTTTTGGAAAAACGAACTCCCATGCTAATTAAGTCTTTTCATCTCAGATAGACCAACACATGTTTTTAGTCTGAACGCCCAGCAGGAGGCCGTTACCTTCCTATCCTGTGTCTTAGAACCTGTCTGAATAATGGACCAACCAGTGAGTTAGGAAATCACAGAGTGATGTAAATTTGCTTAAATTGTGCTATCTCCAAGTCTATAGAATATTACATTCTGAGGGAAACATCAGATGTAATATCTCAGACATTGTGGTGCCAGCTAGGATCAGGGGGCTGAGTTACCCCCTGACAACATGCGTGTCAGAAACTGTACAAAAAGAGCCCTGTTTGACCATGTTTTGTATTATTCCATCTGTAACTTCTGGATATCACTAGTACCACAAACTAGTGTGTAACTGTCCTTATTAGGACACTTGAGCTAATAAAACATAACTGCTTCAAGATCCTGTAATAACTGTGACCTACAGATTAGACCAATCTAGTCTGTTATCCATCTGTTCTGAGGTTGCACCCAGCATCCAGTACCAACGCTCTGCCCGCTACCCTGCAGCAGCTCTGGCCAGTGTGATAGGTCAGGGGGAACCATCCACAGCAACCCTGATCTGAAGGAAGTGGTCAGGGGTACCAGCCCAGGTGCCCAGCGAGGGGGTACCTTAGCAGCGAGAGTTACCCAGCAGGACGCGGTTCTAGGTGCCGGCAAAGGAGCCCAGTGGTGACAGCAGAAGCCCCTCGTAGTGAGTTTAGAAGGGCGCAGTTGGGATAAAGAAAGGAGTTGGTGGCAAGGTGAACCCATCCGGTCCCCAGCACCACAACAGACAGGTGGCGTAGGAGGTCCATGTTGTCACATGTTCTAAGAAGCCTCAAAATTATTTTCAAAAGCATCAAAGACTCTTACAAAAGTTTTCCCCTCTGTCCCGGTTTCGGTGTGAATGGGCATTCGATGGTGATTGTTGGCACCAACCGATTTCCAGGTGTCACTTGGGAACTACAGTCCTACGGGGGGCTGTTCCCGGGAGTGATGGGTAGAGGGAGACTAGTAATGTGGTAATAGAGACACATGAGTATGAGTCACACTTATGGTTTGTGCGACGTGGGCGAGTGGCCGATGCAGCAATGATGGAGCAGTTACATCCCGAATTAGCCATCAGCAGCTTATGTAACCCATATTCTGTCCTGGTTTCCAGTGTACAGGCCGGAGCCTAGAGCACAGTGACACTTACTGCCACCCCGGGCAGGGGTCTTATTGGCCTCTCGTACACACAATACTGTGTATTGTACTGTGATGTCAGTAAGACGCAGATAGACCAACATAGATAGATATATATATATAATATGCTTCCTGGCTTGTTCATTCACTCAGATGTCCTGTCCACGTATATTCCATCCCCACTACCTGCATGGTCTCTGCACTACATATACTGCCCTGCCGCTACCTCTGCATATGGGGGGGGGGGGGGGGGGGGGCGCTGAGCTGCTGCTGGGTGTCTAACTCCCGTCCTGTAGTGCCGATGGGTGACACACACTAACCCCCCCCCCCCCCCCCCCAGACCTGGTGAATCAGACACATTACACATTCCCTCTCCCCAGAACACAGATTATGTACTGATCCCTGTACAGTGCTGGGCCCCATAATGACTCTGTAAAGGGCCACTGACCCTAACAACACTATTAGCAACGTTCCCAGATGTATGAACTGGAGAGTGAGTGTGAGCTATTGCTTTCTGTTGTCAGGCATCCCAGGCTGCGGTGCAGATAGTGGGATTACTGACAGACATTGTTTCCTGGGTACAGTGCCCGGACTGCCCCTGGTGGGGGCCCATCCTCTGTCCTATCAGAGCCGCAATGTGTGTGGTTAAGAGCATGGCTTCCTATTGGTCTCCATGGTAACCCCCCCTCCCCGGGGCCCACATCTAAGGGGTGGAAGCAGAGAATGGCCGTCGTCTTATTCCTGTGTTAAAAAAAATGAATATTCAGGTCACATTTCTTCCTCTGGTGACACAATGATATTTATCTGTATGTAATTCTCAGTATCTGATGTTACATTGTATGTACGGGAACCTGCACAGTAACACTCCTCTTGTCCTGTGTCCCGCACAGTAACACTCCTCTTGTCCTGTGTCCCGCACAGTAACACTCCTCTTGTCCTCTGTCCCGCACAGTAACACTCCTCTTGTCCTGTGTCCCGCACAGTAACACTCCTCTTGTCCTGTGTCCCGCACAGTAATAATCCTCTTGTCCTGTGTCCCGCACAGTAACACTCCTCTTGTTCTGTGTCCCGCACAGTAACACTCCTCTTGTTCTCTGTCCCGCACAGTAACACTCCTCTTGTTCTCTGTCCCGCACAGTAACACTCCTCTTGTTCTCTGTCCCGCACAGTAACACTCCTCTTGTTCTCTGTCCCGCACAGTAACACTCCTCTTGTTCTCTGTCCCGCACAGTAACACTCCTCTTGTCCTGTGTCCCGCACAGTAACACTCCTCTTGTCCTGTGTCCCGCACAGTAACACTCCTCTTTTCCTGTGTCCCGCACAGTAACACTCCTCTTGTCCTCTGTCCCGCACAGTAACACTCCTCTTGTTCTGTGTCCCGCACAGTAACACTCCTCTTGTTCTCTGTTCCGCACACTAACACTCCTCTTGTCCTGTGTCCCGCACAGTAACACTCCTCTTGTCCTGTGTCCCGCACAGTAACACTCCTCTTGTCCTCTGTCCCGCACAGTAACACTCCTCTTGTCCTCTGTCCCGCACAGTAACACTCCTCTTGTTCTCTGTCCCGCACACTAACACTCCTCTTGTTCTCTGTCCCGCACACTAACACTCCTCTTGTTCTCTGTCCCGCACAGTAACACTCCTCTTGTTCTCTGTCCCGCACAGTAACACTCCTCTTGTCCTGCGTCCCGCACAGTAACACTCCTCTTGTCCTGCGTCCCGCACAGTAACACTCCTCTTGTCCTGCGTCCCGCACAGTAACACTCCTCTTGTCCTGCGTCCCGCACAGTAACACTCCTCTTGTTCTCTGTCCCGCACAGTAACACTCCTCTTGTTCTCTGTCCCGCACAGTAACACTCCTCTTGTCCTGTGTCCCGCACAGTAACACTCCTCTTGTTCTCTGTCCCGCACAGTAACACTCCTCTTGTTCTCTGTCCAGCACAGTAACACTCCTCTTGTCCTCTGTCCCGCACAGTAACACTCCTCTTGTCCTCTGTCCCGCACAGTAACACTCCTCTTGTCCTCTGTCCCGCACAGTAACACTCCTCTTGTCCTCTGCCCTGCACAGTACCACTCCTTTTGTCCTCTGCCCCGCACAGTACCACTCCTCTTGTCCTGTGTCCCGCACAGTAACACTCCTCTTTTTCTCTGTCCCGCACAGTACCACTCCTCTTGTCCTCTGCCCCGCACAGTAACACTCCTCTTGTCCTGTGTCCCGCACAGTAACACTCCTCTTGTCCTGTGTCCAGCACAGTAACACTCCTCTTGTCCTGTGTCCCGCACAGTAACACTCCTCTTGTCCTGTGTCCCGCACAGTAACACTCCTCTTGTCCTGTGTCCCGCACAGTAACACTCCTCTTGTCCTGTGTCCCGCACAGTAACACTCCTCTTGTCCTGTGTCCCGCACAGTAACACTCCTCTTGTCCTGTGTCCCGCACAGTAACACTCCTCTTGTCCTGTGTCCCGCACAGTAACACTCCTCTTGTTCTCTGTCCCGCACAGTAACACTCCTCTTGTCCTGCGTCCCGCACAGTAACACTCCTCTTGTCCTGCGTCCCGCACAGTAACACTCCTCTTGTTCTCTGTCCCGCACAGTAACACTCCTCTTGTTCTCTGTCCCGCACAGTAACACTCCTCTTGTCCTGTGTCCCGCACAGTAACACTCCTCTTGTTCTCTGTCCCGCACAGTAACACTCCTCTTGTTCTCTGTCCAGCACAGTAACACTCCTCTTGTCCTGCGTCCCGCACAGTAACACTCCTCTTGTTCTCTGTCCCGCACAGTAACACTCCTCTTGTTCTCTGTCCCGCACAGTAACACTCCTCTTGTTCTCTGTCCCGCACAGTAACGCTCCTCTTGTCCTGTGTCCCGCACAGTAACGCTCCTCTTGTCCTGTGTCCCGCACAGTAACACTCCTCTTGTCCTGTGTCCCGCACAGTAACACTCCTCTTGTCCTGTGTCCCGCACAGTAACACTCCTCTTGTCCTGTGTCCCGCACAGTAACACTCCTCTTGTCCTGTGTCCCGCACAGTAACGCTCCTCTTGTCCTGTGTCCCGCACAGTAACGCTCCTCTTGTCCTGTGTCCCGCACAGTAACACTCCCCTTGTGTTCTGCCCCGCACAGTAACACTCCTCTTGTCCTCTGCCCCGCACAGTAACACTCCTCTTGCCAGCTTGGCAGCAGTATGTCTCTGGAATATATTGTATAGTGTTGGCCATGATGTGGGTGTGAGATATCAAAATAACATTCAGTGTTGTGTCCCCGAAACTGTGTTCATCTGTCAGCAAAACATGACGCCAGGAGACCGTACAACACATCCACGCACTACGCTACATCACACACACACATCCACGCACTACGCTACAACACACACACACACACACACATCCACGCACTACGCTACATCACACACACACACACATCCACGCACTACGCTACAACACACACACACACACACACACACACACTTAACACTACAATACCCCCTGGGTGGCAGAACTTTGCATTTTACCACATTACTGGGGGCTGCAGTGCACTGATGTGATGGGGGTTGGAGACTATAATTAAACACTGGCCGTGGTGCATTAGGACCCCCTGACTGGGGGATGTAGGCGGATGAGGGGGGGGGGGGGGTACAGACTTGGGGACACCCCAGGGTGTGCCCGGTGTTGGGGTCTGTATAACACACAGTGTACAGTAAGTGGAAGGATTGGACCCCCAGGTGCTGTGCTGCTGTACGATAGCCGGCCTCTGGGGGGCGCTGGTTATTATCCAGGTGTATATAGATAAAACTGCGCAGTTCCTGGTGTACATTCTCACATCCTGGCACCACCTCATTGTAACCTGCGTCCGACTCTGCGTTAGTTGGAGAGATGAGATTCTCTATCACTGTGTCAGACCCCTGATTATTTTCTGTATCACACTTCATCCTCCAATAATGATGGAACAGCGCCATCCGGTGGTCGTTTTATGTCAAATCATAGAACAACAAGGAGCAGATCTGAAGATACGTGTGGTGATGAATACGGCTGCAGGATTACATTGTGGAATATAAATTTGCAAAGGAGCGCACAGGAAAAATAAACTATTGAATTAGTCACCTGTTAATAATATATGCATTAATGATAAAACAGTTGTACCCTATGTAATACTCCGATCACCCCCTGCAACGAAGACAGATGAGTTTTCAGGGTAATTTACTATTGCAGTCACAGGAGGCCCCAGTGATTGACTTCTAATTCTCTGGGCTGATGCGCGACTGAGGCATGCGCAAATGCAATTTGCGTAAATCAGCGCAGAAGAGAGCAGCAACCATAGGACTGAATGGCTGATGCAGCCTCAGCAGAGAGTGTCTGCAGTTTCTAGTGCAGGGTAATTATAGGGATCTTTTAATGTAAACTTGTTTGAGAAAACAGTTTTAAACAAATTATAATATTTATATAATGCGGTGTTAAATAGAATAAAACTTTGTATCTTGTCACTACAGGAAAATAAATGTTTATATGCTGGAGAAGAATGCAGCTTAGTACCATCCATTAAGAATATTGCGTTGCTGAGAATTCCTCTTTAGCGGATTACTAGGTAAATTAGGCTGGGCGGTCGCAGATGGGCGCAGGAAGCTGATTTATGGCCAAGAACTAGAAGCCAAATCCGTAATTACCTGCTGACCTCCAGGAGATCCATAAGTCAGATTTATGTCCAAGCGTCATATTATATCCCATGTATGTTCTGTCCCATGTATGTTCTGTCCCATGTATGTTCTGTCCCATGTATGTTCTGTCCCATGTATGTGATCTGACACTTGGTGATATTATTCTTATCTCCTACAGAGTTCGTATCCAATCTGGGAGGATTTCAGCTCTAAAGCCACAAAACTGCACTCTCAGCTCAGGTAAGTGATCTTCTAACTCTACTAAATATTACTTTATAGGAGCATTATATCTTTATTACAAACTTTATGTATAAATATATATATCCAGTTCTGGAAGCATAAAGAACAAGAACTTCTCCAGAACAACGCTATTTGGTGCTAGTGGGAATTGTGGATCAGGAAGGACAATTTGAGGTCTACAACTCACCATCTAGATCAGTGGTCAGAGAACAGGGGTAAATTACCCCAAATGGGGTAAAAATGAAGTTCCTGGGGGTAATGCTGCCGATTCACATGCTGTCAGTGGGATTGTTGACCCTTTTAAATGTGACATTGCTGTTGTACCAGAAGAGCCTCAAGGGTTGGCAGAGGCACTTCTTGAGCTTCGATACAATAATGAAGCACGTATTGCATTTGAAAACAAAGCAGATCTGTCATATTTTTGGATGTCAACAGCTGCAAAGGCATCAAAATTGCACACGAGGAGGCAGTCAAAGAGTTGCTGCCTTTTGCAACAACCTACCTCTGCGAACAAGGATTTTCCACTCTAACGAACATAAAAACAAAGCAGAGAAATCGATTGGTCGCTGAAGACTGTATCCAAATTGCTCTGACATCAAAATGCCCCAATATTTATGTTCTCGTATCAAAACTGAAGCAGCATCATTTCTCCAAAACCTGAAGTTTTGAAGTTGAAGCTTTCAAAGAAATTTTGAATAGATTCAATAAAATGTTGAATTCCAATAATTAATAATATATGATTTCCTTCCTTTCAAATCACTGGGGTAACGTCTGTGTATCTAAATATATTTGGGGGTAAAAGGTAAAAAAGTTCCCTGACCCCTGATCTAGACCAACCAAATGTGTGTTGTCCCCTCATCTAAAAGACATCAGACGATACTCACTGCAGAGGCTGCTTAAGTGCTCATTCGCTTTCCGAGGACTCAGAGACTAAACTAATCTGCCGACACCACATAAGATAAATATTAAACAGGACGTAAGACAACTCCATCGTTATACCCTCGTGTGTATTACAGATTCTGCAGAACCTCACCCACAAGCAGACACCCAAACTCACCCTACACCCACAGCATTTCCACACCAACGTTTGCTCCTCACCCAGCAAAATTTCAGCCCATTTCTACAGACATCATGAACGGGGAAACAATATCTACATTACTGCAAGTCTTACTCCATGGTGGTCACGTCCATTGAGAATTTTGTAGAGGGAGTTTGTGGTTTAGACCGATGGGAAGAATAAGACGAGTCTGGTGCCAGAAACTGTAGAGCAGGAATGAAAGTATCAACACAAGATAAAAGTTTTAGCCTTTAGGTTTCCACCAGATTCTGATCATGGACCATCTCCTTCTCCTGCAGGACCACCGTTCTGGCCGCTGTTGCCTTTCTTGATGCTTTTCAGAAAGTGGCGGACATGGCGACCAATACTCGAGGTGAGCCCCACTTAACTGGTTTCGTTTTGAGACTCTTGGTTAATTAGAATTATTCTATAATATAACTAAAATATAAGCAAAACCTACATTTCAGTCCCAATGGGAAGAAGCGCTTTCCTGACCTTTATCTCAAAACGTGATCGAACGTCTGGTGAAGCTTCTCCCACAGGGTTCAAAAAAACTAACAAACATAAGTTACATAAATTCACTCCTGTGTCCTGGAACTGTCGGTAACATTAGTGGCAGCCGCCACTGGAGATACCACTAACATTAGATAAAATATCTCTGAAAGAGAAGACATCTCCTTTGGAGATTAAATGGTAGAAGCTCCAATGATTCAACGTACTCTGGTTCTGACGGAGAACTGCGTGTTTTATATTGCAGGAGCGACACGGGACATTGGATCCGCACTAACCCGGATGTGTATGAGACACCGAAGTATTGAGAGCAAACTGAGACACTTCACCAAGTGAGACCAACATTAATATCAATAATATCTATTATTTCTTATTTCCAGAAATAGGTAGTCATGACGGGGCACCTTGTCCCAGCAGTGTCATGTAACAGACCACGTTCTCCACCTGACCAGCCATAATGTCTTCTTGTCCAGCAGTGTCATGTAACAGACCACGTTCTTCATCTGACCAGCCATAATGTCACCTTGTCCCAGCAGTGTCATGTAACAGACCACGTTCTTCATCTGACCAGCCATAATGTCACCTTGTCCCAGCAGTGTCATGTAACAGACCACGTTCTCCATCTGACCAGCCGTAATGTCACCTTGTCCCAGCAGTGTCATGTAACAGACCACGTTCTCCATCTGACCAGCCGTAATGTCACCTTGTCTCAGCAGTGTCATGTAACAGACCACGTTCTCCATCCTACCAGCCGTAATGTCACCTTGTCCCAGCAGTGTCATGTAACAGACCACGTTCTCCATCCTACCAGCCGTAATGCCACCTTGTCCCAGCAGTGTCATGTAACAGACCACGTTCTCCATCCTACCAGCCATAATGTCTCCTTGTCCCAGCAGTGTCATGTAACAGACCACGTTCTCTACCTGACCATTCATAATGTCTTCTTGTCCCAGCAGTGTCATGTAACAGACCACGTTCTCCACCTGACCATTCATAATGTCTCCTTGTCCCAGCAGTGTCATGTAACAGACCACGTTCTCCACCTGACCATTCATAATGTCTCCTTGTCCCAGCAGTGTCATGTAACAGACCACGTTCTCCATCTGACCAGCCGTAATGTCTCCTTGTCCCACCAGTGTCATGTAACAGACCACGTTCTCCACCTGACCAGCCATAATGTCTCCTTGTCCCAGCAGCAGTGTCATGTAACAGACCATGTTCTCCATCTAACCAGCCATAATGTCTCCTTGTCCCAGCAGCAGTGTCATGTAACAGACCACGTTCTCCATCTAACCAGCCATAATGTCTCCTTGTCCCAGCAGTGTCATGTAACAGACCACATTCTCCACCTGACCAGCCATAATGTCTTCTTGTCCCAGCAGTGTCATGTAACAGACCACGTTCTCCACCTGACCAGCCATAATGTCTCCTTGTCACAGCAGCAGTGTCATGTAACAGACCACGTTCCCCATCTGACCCGCCATAATGTCTCCTTGTCCCAGCAGCAGTGTCATGTAACAGACCACGTTCTCCATCTGACCAGCCATAATGTCTCCTTGTCCCAGCAGTGTCATGTAACAGACCACGTTCTCCACCTGACCAGCCATAATGTCTACTTGTTCCAGCAGTGTCATGTAACAGACCACCTTCTCCACCTGACCAGCCATAATGTCTACTTGTCCCAGCAGTGTCATGTAACAGACCACGTTCTCCATCTGACCAGCCATAATGTCACCTTGTCCCAGCAGTGTCATGTAACAGACCACGTTCTCCATCCTACCAGCCATAATGTCACCTTGTCCCAGCAGTGTCATGTAACAGACCACGTTCTCCATCTGACCAGCCATAATGTCACCTTGTCCCAGCAGTGTCATGTAACAGACCACGTTCTCCATCTGACCAGCCATAATGTCTTCTTGTCCCAGCAGTGTCATGTAACAGACCACGTTCTCCACCTGACCAGCCATAATGTCTCCTTGTCCCAGCAGTGTCATGTAACAGACCACGTTCTCCACCTGACCAGCCATAATGTCTCCTTGTCCCAGCAGCAGTGTCATGTAACAGACCACGTTCCCCATCTGACCCGCCATAATGTCTCCTTGTCCCAGCAGCAGTGTCATGTAACAGACCACGTTCTCCATCCTACCAGCCATAATGTCACCTTGTCCCAGCAGTGTCATGTAACAGACCACGTTCTCCATCTGACCAGCCATAATGTCACCTTGTCCCAGCAGTGTCATGTAACAGACCACGTTCTCCATCTGACCAGCCATAATGTCACCTTGTCCCAGCAGTGTCAATTAACAGACCACGTTCTCCATCCTACCAGCCATAATGTCACCTTGTCCCAGCAGTGTCATGTAACAGACCACGTTCTCCATCTGACCAGCCATAATGTCACCTTGTGCCAGCAGTGTCATGTAACAGACCACGTTCTCCATCTGACCAGCCATAATGTCTCCTTGTCCCAGCAGTGTCATGTAACAGACCACGTTCTCCACCTGACCAGCCATAATGTCTTCTTGTCCCAGCAGCAGTATCATGTAACAGACCACGTTCTCCATCTAACCAGCCATAATGTCTTCTTGTCCCAGCAGTGTCATGTAACGGACCACGTTCTCCACCTGACCAGCCATAATGTCTCCTTGTCCCAGCAGTGTCATGTAACAGACCACGTTCCCCATCTGACCCGCCATAATGTCTCCTTGTCCCAGCAGCAGTGTCATGTAACAGACCACGTTCCCCATCTGACCCGCCATAATGTCTCCTTGTCCCAGCAGCAGTGTCATGTAACAGACCACGTTCTCCACCTGACCATTCATAATGTCTCCTTGTCCCAGCAGTGTCATGTAACAGACCACGTTCTCCACCTGACCAGCCGTAATGTCTACTTGTCCCAGCAGTGTCATGTAACAGACCACATTCTCCATCTGACCAGCCATAATGTCTCCTTGTCCCAGCAGTGTCATGTAACAGACCATGTTCTCCATCTGACCAGCCATAATGTCACCTTGTCCCAGCAGTGTCATGTAACAGACCATGTTTTCCATCTGACCAGCCATAATGTCACCTTGTCCCAGCAGTGTCATGTAACAGACCATGTTTTCCATCTGACCAGCCATAATGTCTACTTGTCCCAGCAGTGTCATGTAACAGACCACGTTCTCCACCTGACCAGCCATAATGTCTTCTTGTCCAGCAGTGTCATGTAACAGACCACGTTCTCCATCTGACCAGCCATAATGTCTCCTTGTCCCAGCAGTGTCATGTAACAGACCACGTTCTCCATCTGACCAGCCATAATGTCTCCTTGTCCCAGCAGTGTCATGTAACAGACCACGTTCTCCATCTAACCAGTCATAATGTCTCCTTGTCCACGTTCTCCATCTAACCAGTCATAATGTCTCCTTGTCCCAGCAGTGTCATGAAACAGACCACGTTCCCCATCTGACCCGCCATAATGTCACCTTTTCCCAACAGCAGTGTCATGTAACAGACCACGTACTCCATCTGACCAGCCATAATGTCTCCTTGTCCCAGCAGTGTCATGTAACAGACCACGTTCTCCATCTGACCAGCCATAATGTCTCCTTGTCCCAGCAGTGTCATGTAACAGACCACGTTCTCCATCTGACCAGCCATAATGTCACCTTGTCCCAGCAGTGTCATGTAACAGACCACGTTCTCCATCTAACCAGTCATAATGTCTCCTTGTCCCAGCAGTGTCATGTAACAGACCACGTTCTTCATCTGACCAGCCATAATGTCACCTTGTCCCAGCAGTGTCATGTAACAGACCACGTTCTCCATCTGACCAGCCGTAATGTCACCTTGTCCCAGCAGTGTCATGTAACAGACCACGTTCTCCATCCTACCAGCCATAATGTCACCTTGTCCCAGCAGTGTCATGTAACAGACCACGTTTTTCATCCTACCAGCCATAATGCCACCTTGTCCCAGCAGTGTCATGTAACAGACCACGTTTTCCATCCTACCAGCCATAATGCCATCTTGTCCCAGCAGTGTCATGTAACAGACCACGTTTTTCATCCTACCAGCCATAATGCCACCTTGTCCCAGCAGTGTCATGTAACAGACCACGTTTTCCATCCTACCAGCCATAATGCCATCTTGTCCCAGCAGTGTCATGTAACAGACCACGTTTTTCATCCTACCAGCCATAATGCCACCTTGTCCCAGCAGTGTCATGTAACAGACCACGTTTTCCATCCTACCAGCCATAATGCCATCTTGTCCCAGCAGTGTCATGTAACAGACCACGTTCTCTACCTGACCATTCATAATGTCTTCTTGTCCCAGCAGTGTCATGTAACAGACCACGTTCTCCATCTGACCAGCCGTAATGTCTCCTTGTCCCACCAGTGTCATGTAACAGACCACGTTCTCCACCTGACCAGCCATAATGTCTCCTTGTCCCAGGAGCAGTGTCATGTAACAGACCACGTTCTCCATCTGACCAACCGTAATGTCACCTTGTCCCAGCAGTGTCATGTAACAGACCATGTTTTCCACCTGACCAGCCATAATGTCTCCTTGTCCCAGCAGTGTCATGTAACAGACCACGTTCTCCACCTGACCAGCCGTAATGTCTCCTTGTCCCAGCAGTGTCATGTAACAGACCACGTTCTCCACCTGACCAGCCGTAATGTCTCCTTGTCCCACCAGTGTCATGTAACAGACCACGTTCTCCACCTGACCAGCCATAATGTCTCCTTGTCCCAGCAGCAGTGTCATGTAACAGACCACGTTCTCCATCTGACCAGCCGTAATGTCACCTTGTCCCAGCAGTGTCATGTAACAGACCATGTTCTCCACCTGACCAGCCGTAATGTCTCCTTGTCCCAGCAGTGTCATGTAACAGACCACGTTCTCCACCTGACCAGCCATAATGTCTTCTTGTCCCAGCAGTGTCATGTAACGGACCACGTTCTCCACCTGACCAGCCATAATGTCTCCTTGCCCCAGCAGTGTCATGTAACAGACCACGTTCTCCACCTGACCAGCCATAATGTCTCCTTGTCCCAGCAGTGTCATGTAACAGACCATGTTTTCCACCTGACCAGCCATAATGTCTCCTTGTCCCAGCAGTGTCATGTAACAGACCACGTTCTCCATCTGACCAGCCATAATGTCACCTTGTCCCAGCAGTGTCATTAAACAGACCACGTTCTCCATCTGACCGGCCGTAATGTCACCTTGTCCCAGCAGTATCATGTAACAGACCACGTTCTCCATCCTACCTGCCATAATGTCACCTTGTCCCAGCAGTGTCATGTAACAGACCACGTTCTCCATCCTACCAGCCATAATGTCACCTTGTCCCAGCAGTGTCACTTAACAGACCACGTTCTCCATCCTACCTGCCATAATGCCACCTTGTCCTAGCAGTGTCATGTAACAGACCATGTTTTCCACCTGACCAGCCATAATGTCTCCTTGTCCCAGCAGTGTCATGTAACAGACCACGTTCTCCACCTGACCAGCCGTAATGTCTCCTTGTCCCAGCAGTGTCATGTAACAGACCACGTTCTCCACCTGACCAGCCGTAATGTCTCCTTGTCCCACCAGTGTCATGTAACAGACCACGTTCTCCACCTGACCAGCCATAATGTCTCCTTGTCCCAGCAGCAGTGTCATGTAACAGACCACGTTCTCCATCTGACCAGCCGTAATGTCACCTTGTCCCAGCAGTGTCATGTAACAGACCATGTTCTCCACCTGACCAGCCGTAATGTCTCCTTGTCCCAGCAGTGTCATGTAACAGACCACGTTCTCCACCTGACCAGCCATAATGTCTTCTTGTCCCAGCAGTGTCATGTAACGGACCACGTTCTCCACCTGACCAGCCATAATGTCTCCTTGCCCCAGCAGTGTCATGTAACAGACCACGTTCTCCACCTGACCAGCCATAATGTCTCCTTGTCCCAGCAGTGTCATGTAACAGACCATGTTTTCCACCTGACCAGCCATAATGTCTCCTTGTCCCAGCAGTGTCATGTAACAGACCACGTTCTCCATCTGACCAGCCATAATGTCACCTTGTCCCAGCAGTGTCATTAAACAGACCACGTTCTCCATCTGACCGGCCGTAATGTCACCTTGTCCCAGCAGTATCATGTAACAGACCACGTTCTCCATCCTACCTGCCATAATGTCACCTTGTCCCAGCAGTGTCATGTAACAGACCACGTTCTCCATCCTACCAGCCATAATGTCACCTTGTCCCAGCAGTGTCACTTAACAGACCACGTTCTCCATCCTACCTGCCATAATGCCACCTTGTCCTAGCAGTGTCATGTAACAGACCACGTTTTCCATCCTACCAGCCATAATGTCTCCTTGTCCCAGCAGTGTCATGTAACAGACCACGTTCTCTACCTGACCATTCGTAATGTCTTCTTGTCCCAGCAGTGTCATGTAACAGACCATGTTTTCCATCTGACCAGCCATAATGTCACCTTGTCCCAGCAGTGTCATGTAACAGACCACGTTCTCCATCTAACCAGTCATAATGTCTCCTTGTCCCAGCAGTGTCATGTAACAGACCACGTTCTTCATCTAACCAGTCATAATGTCTCCTTGTCCCAGCAGTGTCATGTAACAGACCACGTTCTCCATCTGACCAGCCGTAATGTCACCTTGTCCCAGCAGTGTCATGTAACAGACCACGTTCTCCATCCTACCAGCCATAATGTCACCTTGTCCCAGCAGTGTCATGTAACAGACCACGTTTTTCATCCTACCAGCCATAATGCCACCTTGTCCCAGCAGTGTCATGTAACAGACCACGTTTTTCATCCTACCAGCCATAATGCCACCTTGTCCCAGCAGTGTCATGTAACAGACCACGTTTTCCATCCTACCAGCCATAATGCCATCTTGTCCCAGCAGTGTCATGTAACAGACCACGTTTTTCATCCTACCAGCCATAATGCCACCTTGTCCCAGCAGTGTCATGTAACAGACCACGTTTTCCATCCTACCAGCCATAATGCCATCTTGTCCCAGCAGTGTCATGTAACAGACCACGTTCTCTACCTGACCATTCATAATGTCTTCTTGTCCCAGCAGTGTCATGTAACAGACCACGTTCTCCATCTGACCAGCCGTAATGTCTCCTTGTCCCACCAGTGTCATGTAACAGACCACGTTCTCCACCTGACCAGCCATAATGTCTCCTTGTCCCAGCAGCAGTGTCATGTAACAGACCACGTTCTCCATCTGACCAGCCGTAATGTCACCTTGTCCCAGCAGTGTCATGTAACAGACCATGTTCTCCACCTGACCAGCCGTAATGTCTCCTTGTCCCAGCAGTGTCATGTAACAGACCACGTTCTCCACCTGACCAGCCGTAATGTCTCCTTGTCCCACCAGTGTCATGTAACAGACCACGTTCTCCACCTGACCAGCCATAATGTCTCCTTGTCCCAGCAGCAGTGTCATGTAACAGACCACGTTCTCCATCTGACCAGCCGTAATGTCACCTTGTCCCAGCAGTGTCATGTAACAGACCATGTTCTCCACCTGACCAGCCGTAATGTCTCCTTGTCCCAGCAGTGTCATGTAACAGACCACGTTCTCCACCTGACCAGCCATAATGTCTTCTTGTCCCAGCAGTGTCATGTAACGGACCACGTTCTCCACCTGACCAGCCATAATGTCTCCTTGCCCCAGCAGTGTCATGTAACAGACCACGTTCTCCACCTGACCAGCCATAATGTCACCTTGTCCCAGCAGTTTCATGTAACAGACCACGTTTTCCATCTGACCAGCCATAATGTCACCTTGTCCCAGCAGTGTCATGTAACAGACCATGTTTTCCACCTGACCAGCCATAATGTCTCCTTGTCCCAGCAGTGTCATGTAACAGACCACGTTCTCCATCTGACCAGCCATAATGTCACCTTGTCCCAGCAGTGTCATTAAACAGACCACGTTCTCCATCTGACCGGCCGTAATGTCACCTTGTCCCAGCAGTATCATGTAACAGACCACGTTCTCCATCCTACCTGCCATAATGTCACCTTGTCCCAGCAGTGTCATGTAACAGACCACGTTCTCCATCCTACCAGCCATAATGTCACCTTGTCCCAGCAGTGTCACTTAACAGACCACGTTCTCCATCCTACCTGCCATAATGCCACCTTGTCCTAGCAGTGTCATGTAACAGACCACGTTTTCCATCCTACCAGCCTTAATGTCTCCTTGTCCCAGCAGTGTCATGTAACAGACCACGTTCTCTACCTGACCATTCGTAATGTCTTCTTGTCCCAGCAGTGTCATGTAACAGACCACGTTCTCCATCTGACCAGCCATAATGTCTTCTTGTCCCAGCAGCAGTGTCATGTAACAGACCACGTTCTCCATCTGACCAGCCATAATGTCTCCTTGTCCCAGCAGTGTCATGTAACAGACCACGTTCTCCACCTGACCAGCCATAATGTCTCCTTGTCCCAGCAGCAGTGTCATGTAACAGACCACGTTCTCCATCTGACCAGCCATAATGTCTCCTCTTCCCAGCAGTGTCATGTAACAGACCACGTTCTCCATCTGACCATTCATAATGTCACCTTGTCCCAGCAGTGTCATGTAACAGACCACGTTCTCCATCTGACCAGCCGTAATGTCACCTTGTCCCAGCAGTGTCATGTAACAGACCACGTTCTCCATCTGACCAGCCGTAATGTCTCCTTGTCCCACCAGTGTCATGTAACAGACCACGTTCTCCACCTGACCAGCCATAATGTCACCTTGTCCCAGCAGCAGTGTCATGTAACAGACCACGTTCTCCATCTAACCAGCCATAATGTCTTCTTGTCCCAGCACTGTCATGTAACAGACCACGTTCTCCACCTGACCAGCCATAATGTCTCCTTGCTCCAGCAGTGTCATGTAACAGACCATGTTCTCCATCTGACCAGCCATAATGTCTTCTTGTCCCAGCAGTGTCATGTAACAGACCATGTTCTCCACCTGACCAGCCGTAATGTCTCCTTGTCCCAGCAGTGTCATGTAACAGACCACGTTCTCCATCTAACCAGTCATAATGTCTCCTTGTCCCAGCATTGTCATGTAACAGACCACGTTCTCCATCTGACCAGCCATAATGTCTCCTTGTCCCAGCAGTGTCATGTAACAGACCACGTTCTCCATCTGACCAGCCATAATGTCTCCTTGTCCCAGCAGTGTCATGTAACAGACCATGTTCTCCATCTGACCAGTAATACTGCCTCTGCTCCCATTTCTTCCATCGTTGTATTGGGTAATCGCTACGCAGAAGTTTAATTACCCCTATTCTGTCTCTTCAGTGCCCTCATGGAGAGTTTAATTAATCCTCTTCAGGAACGAATAGAAGACTGGAAAAAAACTGCAAATACACTGGACAAGGAACATGCACGAGGTGAGGAAAACATTTCTGCTGTGTCTTACCTGTAAATAGCCTATAACTCTGTAATACACTGGAATATCCTCATCATAGCATGGCGGTATCTACCCCCCACTAACCACCATTATTGTATCTAACCACCACTAATTACCGTTGTCCACACCCTCTCTCCTCGGAGTCTGATCAGTGTATCTTTCTATTTGCCCTGTCCTTGTCTGCAGAATACAAACGAGCTCGTCATGAGATCAAGAAGAAATCTTCTGATACACTGAAGCTGCAGAAAAAAGCACGTAAAGGTAAAATCTTGTCCCAAGAACTCACAACCTAACACTTGTGTAGCAATATGTAGGAAGGTACGTCATAAAGCAAATCTATATGGACTAACATAGGAAAATCATGGATAGTCTGAAAATAGATAATATTGACATTATCCACCCACTTTTGAATAAGAACCAAGAAATATATGTAACTGAAGTATGAAAACCCCACTTCATGTGATGTTACATACGGTGCCTGAACCCTAATGTGCGCTTCAGAAGACTGAAAATCACCCAAAAATGTATTAACATTTAATTGCACATAAAGGGTAACTAAACTAAGTAAAATGTGATCCAATATGAAACAGGGGGCTGTTATCTGTAACCCTGGTACAATATAAGTGTTACTGTAACCATGGAAACCACAGTACAATGCAAGCGTTACTGTAACCATGGAAACCACAGTACTATGTAAGTGTTACTGTAACCATGGAAACCACAGTACTATGTAAGCGTTACTGTAACCATGGAAACCACAGCACTATAAGTGTTGCTGTAACCATGGAAACCACAGTACTATGTAAGTGTTACTGTAACCATGGAAACCACAGTACTATGCAAGTGTTACTGTAACCATGGAAACCACAGTACTATGTAAGTGTTACTGTAACCATGGAAACCACAGTACAATGCAAGTGTTACTGTAACCATGGAAACCACAGTACTATGCAAGTGTTACTGTAACCATGGAAACCACAGTACTATGTAAGCGTTACTGTAACCATGGAAACCACAGTACTATGTAAGCGTTACTGTAACCATGGAAACCACAGTACTATGTAAGTGTTACTGTAACCATGGAAACCACAGTACTATGTAAGTGTTACTGTAACCATGGAAACCACAGTACTATGCAAGTGTTACTGTAACCATGGAAACCACAGTACTATGTAAGCGTTACTGTAACCATGGAAACCACAGTACAATGCAAGTGTTACTGTAACCATGGAAACCACAGTACTATGTAAGCGTTACTGTAACCATGGAAACCACAGTACTATGTAAGCGTTACTGTAACCATGGAAACCACAGTACTATGCAAGTGTTACTGTAACCATGGAAACCACAGTACTATGTAAGCGTTACTGTAACCATGGAAACCACAGTACTATGCAAGTGTTACTGTAACCATGGAAACCCCAGCACAATGTGAGTGTCGGATACTGTAACCATAGAAACACTGTTCCAATGCAAGTGTTACTGTAACCGTGGAAACCACAGTACAATGCAGGTGTTACTGTAACCATGGTAACCGCAGCACCCACATGTGAGTCCAGTTACTGTAACCATGGTAACCGCAGCACAATGCAAATGTCAGTTAATATAAATAGATTACAGCGACTCAGTCACTTACTGACACTCAGCACTCAGATGGGGGGGGGGGGGGTGGGGGGTTATATTGCCTCTATCTGCCCTGCAAAGCTTTAACCATTTCCTGCTTGTGGCACGCTTCTGGGGTGTGATTGGGGTGTAGAGGTGAGGAGGGTGGTGACGTTTGGGGTGTCTCTACGTGCCTGCCAGTCTCTCACTAATTCTCTTTCCTTTTCTCTTGCATCGTCTTCCTTCCACTTTGATTTCCTTCCTATAGAAGTTGTAGGTAAGTGACGTTTGTGTGTATTGTAGGGATCACCCTCCATGTATGATAGAGACATACTGAGAGGGCATGGATTGCGTGTTACTGTGTGTACATCTGATAGAAACATGTATGTGTCATAGGACCATGCCTGGATTGTATCAGTAAATCCCACTGACCTGGCGATAAATTCCTTTTATGTCCATTTCTGCATCTTCTCTCCCCCGAAAAACAGTAATATAGATCCACAGCGCTCAGATGTTTAGGGGGGTATTCAATTGTTAGCGTTAACGCTCTCAAACGAGCGCTCAAAAAATATTACCGTTTATACAGTAATATTGCGCTCGAAAAGCGTTAATACGGTAGTTTACTCGCGGAATTTCAGCTCGCCGCTCAGGGAGCGGTGAGCTGAAATTCCGCGAGTAATTACCATATTAACGCTAAGATTTTTTGAGCGCTCGTTTGAGAGCGTTAACGCTAACAATTGAATACCCCCCTTAGTGTTACCCCCCAGCAGTGATCTGACCCTAATTACCACTACCCCAATCTATATCTCCCTGCTGGAGCACAGGTGTAATCATTACTGAGTGATACAATGTAACAGATCCACAGCTGGTGTAATTATCTCACCTGTCACCTGGAAGCTGCACTGTGAGGAGCCCTGAGGACTGGGTTTGGGAAACACTGATCTATATAGATCTATTTCACATTCCCAGTGAATTACCTAACATCCATGTTCTCAGGCACAGTAACCACTGCACATCAGATGGGGATCTTTATAAACTCAGCCCTAGAACTCCAACAAGTCAAAATTTATATATATACTGACAGAGTTTTCTTTTACACTGTATGTGAATTGTTCATATTTGCACTGAAATACTAAGACGTGTTATTTTTATTCTTATCAATGATTAATTTTAGTGAAGGAGTCAGATTGGTAAAAATGTATTTTAAAGGCTAATTAAGGGGGGTATTCAATTGTTCGGCTTGACGGCCGAAAAACTCGCGCTCTAAAACTATTACCGTTAATACGGTAATTACTCGCTGAATTTCAGCTCGCAGCGAGTAAATTACCTTATGAACGGTTTTTAAGCGCACTTTTACCGTATTAACGGTAATAGTTTTAGAGCGCGAGTTTTTCTGCCATCAAGCCGAACAATTGAATACCCCCCTAAGAATGGCGCACAGTGTAATAAAGAAAATACATTAACTTCTAAATGTAAATAATGGATATTTAAATGAACTGTATAGAGAAACATTCAAATACATTAATAGAAGATAAAGATGGCCTTGCCCCATGAGCTTACAATCTATGAGGTGTGGGGAACACACTATACAGAAGGTAAAGATGGCCTTGCCCCATGAGCTGACAATCTATGAGGTATGAGAAAACATGATACAGAAGATAAAGATGGCCTTGCCCTGTGAGCTTACAATCTATGAGGTGTGAGAACACACGATACAGAAGGGAAAGATGGCCTCGCCCCATGAGCTTACAATCTATGACGTGTGGGGAACACACGAGTTGTAGAATTACATTGTAGCTGGTGGAGGGGACAGTGTGTGCAGCTGCTATAAGGCAGTAGTATTATCAGCCACCAATAATAAAGCCGTCATTGGAGACTGACGTTCCTGGGCAGCTCCCGGTGGGGGGTACGGCTGGCATGTGGGGATACAGTGTGAGGTGGAGACGCAGAACCGGTCACTGTAGACATCTTACACCAGCTGCCGGCAGCCATGATTATACACACACGGCAGCGTATAGTGAGAGTGTGTATGACTGTGAGCGGTGTCTTATTTCTGGGAAGTGCTGAGGACAGAATGGAGAACGAGTGTCAGCTCTTGGTTTGTTTATCACGTAGGGAAGGGCGACTTACAACCGCAGCTGGACCATGCTCTACAAGACGTAAATGACATGTACCTGCTACTGGAGGAGACCGAGAAGCAGGCTGTCCGCAGGGCGCTGATCGAGGAGCGCGGGCGCTTCTGTACTTTTATTGCACTGTTGCAGCCTGTTGTGGTGAGTACCCAATAATACTAGCACATTACTGCCATGTCTACTGAGGGCGCTCACATTACCACCATGTCTACTGAGGGCGCTCACATTACCACCACGTCTACTGAGGGCGCTCACATTACGGCCATGTCTACTGAGGGCGCTCACATTACCACCATGTCTACTGAGGACGCTCACATTACCACCATGTCTACTAAGGGCGCTCACGTTACCGCCATGTCTACTAAGGGCACGCTCACATTACCGACCATGTCTACTAAGGGTGCGCTCACGTTACCGCCATGTCTACTAAGGGCACACTCACATTATCGACCATGTCTACTAAGGGCGTTCACGTTACCGCCATATCTACTAAGGGCGCTCACTTTACCGACCATGTCTACTAAGGGCGCGCTCACATTACCAACCATGTCTACTAAGGGCGCGCTCATATTACCGACCATGTCTACTAAGGGCGCGCTCACATTACCGACCATGTCTACTAAGGGCGCGCTCACATTACCGACCATGTCTACTAAGGGCGCTCACGTTACCGCCATGTCTACTAAGGGCACGCTCATATTACCAACCATGTCTACTAAGGGCGCGCTCATATTACCGACCATGTCTACTAAGGGCGCGCTCACATTACCGACCATGTCTACTAAGGGCGCTCACGTTACCGCCATGTCTACTAAGGGCACGCTCACATTGCCGACCATGTCTACTAAGGGCGCGCTCACGTTACCGCCATGTCTACTAATGGCACACTCACATTACCGACCATGTCTACTAAGGGCACGCTCACATTATCGACCATGTCTACTAAGGGCGTTCACGTTACCGCCATGTCTACTAAGGGCGCTCACATTACCGACCATGTCTACTTAGGGCGTGTTCACATTACCGACCATGTCTACTAAGGGCGTTCACGTTACCGCCATGTCTACTAAGGGCGCGCTCACATTACCGAACATGTCTACTTAGGGCGCGCTCACATTACCGACCATGTCTACTAAGGGCGCGCTCACATTACCGACCATGTCTACTAAGGGCGCTCACGTTACCGCCATGTCTACTAAGGGCGCGCTCACATTACTGACCATGTCTACTAAGGGCGCGTTCACATTACCGCCATGTCTACTAAGGGCGCTCACGTTACCGCCGTGAGTCATTAATGAAAGGAAATAAATGAGTAACTTTTTACCTGGGCAAAACCATGTTGCATTGGAGGGGGAGGTAAATATAAAATGTGTGGACAGATTTATAGTTGGGGTAGGACATGTCCTAGATCAACTTTAAAGCTATCAGTATTTGTGAGCTACATGAAAAAACAACCAGCATTTAACTTATGTGCAAAATAATAAACTAATTTGCACCCCTTACATTGCAACATGGTTTGTCCAGGAGAAATGTACTATTTTTTTTTTGCTTTACTTTACTTAATGAACCAGGCCCTGTATTGTATGTGTAAGATTATCAAGTATCTGATTATGTTTATATTTTACAATGAGATTATGATCTAGGGAGAGATGTCATCTATCTTATGGCAGTGTGCACAGATCTCTGATTATTAGATCTATACCGTTAGATCAGTGTTGATTCTCACTATAGAAATCATCTTCTGGCTTTTGGAATATTCAGGGTGATGGGTCTCCTAATGGTTTCAATTTTCTAAACAGTCTATCTTGCAGTTGTTTACTTTGTATACCTCTCTCCAATATACGTGTGTGTGTGTGTGTGTGTATATATATATATATATGTATGTCTGTCTGTCCAGTATTTCATCTGCTTTATAATTCTATGTATTTGGAGTGTATTGGACGTAGAGAGCACGTTAGTTAAAGTGACACTTCAGAGACGCAGATGACCGGTACCTGCTCTGTATCTATGTACTAACGTGCGCCTGTTCCTGGTTTCAGAACGGAGAGATTCACATGCTGGGAGAGGTGACACACTTACAGGCGATCATCGACGACCTTGTGGTGCTGAGTGATGAACCTCACAAACTGCCCACAGCCAGCGAACAGGTGAGACGGGGAATATAATATATAATACACGGCTCCTGGTATACGTCACAATGACAGGAGATTGGGTATGCCTGTATATAATACACAGCTCCTGGTATACGTCACAGCCACGGGAGATGAGGAATGTGTCTGTATATAATACACAGCTGTTCCTTCTGCAGGTTATTAAGGATCTGAAAGGTTCGGATTACTCTTGGTCCTATCAGACGCCGCCTTCCTCACCCAGCAGCTCTGGATCTCGAAATTCCAGTATGTGTAGGTGAGAGGTTTGTGGAGATAGAAATGGTCACGTAGCCGCCAGTTGTCCGTAGAGGTCATGTAACTTTATTGTCTGTCTGTCTGTCTGTCTATCTATCTGTCTGTCTGTCTGTGTCTATAATTGTATCTATCATTGTATCTATCTATCTATCTATCTATCTATTGTATCTATCTATCTATCTATCTATCTATCATTGTATCTATCTATCTATCTATCTATCATTGTATCTATCTATCTATCTATCTATCTATCTATCATTGTATCTATCTATCTATCTCTCATATCTATCTATCTATCTATCTCATATCTATCTATCTATCTATCTATCATTGTATCTATCTATCTATCTATCTATCTATCATTGTATCTATCTATCTATCTATCTATCTATCTATCTATCATTGTATCTATCTATCTATCTATCTATCTATCTATCATTGTATCTATCTATCTATCTATCTATCTATCTATCTATCTATCATTGTATCTATCTATCTATCTCTCATATCTATCTATCTATCTCATATCTATCTATCTATCTATCTATCTATCATTGTATCTATCTATCTATCTATCTATCTATCTATCATTGTATCTATCTATCTATCTCTCATATCTATCTATCTATCTATCTCATATCTATCTATCTATCTATCTATCTATCTATCTATCTATCATTGTATCTATCTATCTATCTATCTATCTATCTATCTATCTATCATTGTATCTATCTATCTATCTATCTATCTATCTATCATTGTATCTATCTATCTATCTATCTATCTATCTATCTATCTATCATTGTATCTATCTATCTATCTATCTATCTATCTATCATTGTATCTATCTATCTATCTATCTATCTATCTATCTATCTATCTATCATTGTATCTATCTATCTATCATTGTATCTATCTATCTATCTCTCATATCTATCTATCTATCTATCTATCTATCTATCATTGTATCTATCTATCTATCTATCTATCTATCATTGTATCTATCTATCTATCTCTCATATCTATCTATCTATCTATCTCATATCTATCTATCTATCTATCTATCATTGTATCTATCTATCTATCTATCTATCATTGTATCTATCTATCTATCTATCTATCTATCATTGTATCTATCTATCTATCTATCTATCTATCATTGTATCTATCTATCTATCTATCTATCTATCTATCTATCTATCTATCTATCATTGTATCTATCTATCTATCTCTCATATCTATCTATCTATCTCATATCTATCTATCTATCTATCTATCTATCTATCTATCTATCTATCTATCATTGTATCTATCTATCTATCTATCTATCTATCTATCTATCTATCTATCTATCATTGTATCTATCTATCTATCTCTCATATCTATCTATCTATCTCATATCTATCTATCTATCTCATATCTATCTATCTATCTCATATCTATCTATCTATCTATCTATCATTGTATCTATCTATCTATCTATCTATCATTGTATCTATCTATCTATCTATCTATCTATCTATCATTGTATCTATCTATCTATCTATCTATCTATCTATCTCATATCTATCTATCTATCTATCTCTCATATCTATCTATCATTGTATCTATCTATCTATCTATCTATCTATCTATCTATCTATCTATCATTGTATCTATCTATCTATCTATCTATCTATCTATCATTGTATCTATCTATCTATCTATCTATCATTGTATCTATCTATCTATCTATCTATCTATCATTGTATCTATCTATCTATCTATCTATCTATCTATCTATCATTGTATCTATCTATCTATCTCTCATATCTATCTATCTATCTATCTATCTATCTATCATTGTATCTATCTATCTATCTATCTATCTATCTATCTATCATTGTATCTATCTATCTATCTCTCATATCTATCTATCTCATATCTATCTATCTATCTATCTATCATTGTATCTATCTATCTATCTATCTATCTATCTATCATTGTATCTATCTATCTATCTCTCATATCTATCTATCTATCTATCTCATATCTATCTATCTATCTATCTATCTATCTATCTATCTATCTATCATTGTATCTATCTATCTATCTATCTATCTATCATTGTATCTATCTATCTATCTATCTATCTATCTATCTATCTATCATTGTATCTATCTATCTATCTATCTATCTATCTATCTATCTATCTATCTATCTATCTATCATTGTATCTATCTATCTATCTATCTATCTATCTATCTATCTATCTATCATTGTATCTATCTATCTATCTCTCATATCTATCTATCTATCTCATATCTATCTATCTATCTATCTATCTATCTATCTATCTATCTATCTATCTATCTATCATTGTATCTATCTATCTATCTATCTATCTATCTATCTATCATTGTATCTATCTATCTATCTCTCATATCTATCTATCTATCTCATATCTATCTATCTATCTCATATCTATCTATCTATCTCATATCTATCTATCTATCTATCTATCATTGTATCTATCTATCTATCTATCTATCATTGTATCTATCTATCTATCTATCTATCTATCTATCTATCATTGTATCTATCTATCTATCTATCTATCTATCATTGTATCTATCTATCTATCTATCTCTCATATCTATCTATCTATCTATCTATCTATCTATCATTGTATCTATCTATCTATCTATCTATCTATCATTGTATCTATCTATCTATCTATCTATCTATCTATCTATCATTGTATCTATCTATCTATCTATCTATCTATCATTGTATCTATCTATCTATCTCTCATATCTATCTATCTATCTCATATCTATCTATCTCATATCTATCTATCTATCTATCTATCTATCTATCTATCTATCTATCATTGTATCTATCTATCTATCTATCTATCTATCTATCATTGTATCTATCTATCTATCTCTCATATCTATCTATCTATCTCATATCTATCTATCTATCTATCTATCTATCTATCTATCTATCATTGTATCTATCTATCTATCTATCTATCTATCATTGTATCTATCTATCTATCTATCTATCATTGTATCTATCTATCTATCTATCTCATATCTATCTATCTATCTATCTATCTATCTATCATTGTATCTATCTATCTATCTATCTATCTATCTCATATCTATCTATCTATCTATCTATCTATCATTGTATCTATCTATCTATCTCTCATATCTATCTATCTATCTCATATCTATCTATCTATCATTGTATCTATCTATCTATCTATCTATCTATCTCATATCTATCTATCTATCTATCTATCATTGTATCTATCTATCTATCTATCTATCTATCTATCTATATATCTATCTATCTATCTATCTATCTATCATTGTATCTATCTATCTATCTATCTATCTATCTATCTATCTATCTATCTATCTATCATTGTATCTATCTATCTATCTATCTATCTATCTATCTATCTATCTATCAGTATATATCTTTATATAATGGTGCAGATGTTCCTGCATTAAAGTGCTTATAGAGATACCTGAGTGAAATCCATGTTTCATTCTCTTGTCCGTCAGGGATAATTGATGAATATTGTTATGTATGAATCTCTGACCCCATTAATATTCTGCCATTTATCCCAGTACAAAAGCTGCCCCCTCCTGGCCGCCAGCCTCGCACCCTCACTCACCGGGCTCCGCGTGCCGCTACCGCAGCCTCCCACAGCCGGGCGGAGCCCCCCAGCGCCTGATCAGCTCCTCCTCCCAGGATTCAGGGTGCAGTTCCCATGAGGCCATGTACTCCAAGCCTCCGTCACCGATGCCATCGGACATCACCAGCCAGGTAGTACTGTGCGCAAATAGCGCTGCTCTCAGGAACAGCGCCAGGTAACGGTGACACCTAACACGCTCCTGTCTTCTTCCTGCTCCTCAGAAGTCCTCCAGCTCTGCATCGTCAGAAGCTTCAGAGACCTGTCAGTCAGTCAGCGAGTGCAGCTCCCCGACTTCAGTGAGTGTCTGAGTTATCATGGGTTAATCCCATCCAAACACTACTGTAAGGCTGCATACAGGGTCAGTATGTAACATTAGATCCTGAAGTATCTTACAGACCATGTCGTCAGGATTTCCTCATCCTGCACAAGTGAATTAAGCAGTAATTATCCCGGCTGTTCTTCCAGAGGGAGTCCTGAAATCCCGACCCAAGTAAACTATTACTTGTGGACTGGATTTAATGAACGTTGCTATACATAATCTCCTGTATTAATGCTGTGTATCTGTTGCAGGATTGGTCCCGTTCTGGACCGTACGAGACGCCGCCCGCTAGTTCCCTCCAGCGCAGGAAGGATCGCGTTGAACACCTCCGCGAGGCAGAGCTGGGGCTGACTTATCAGAGTATGGAGGACCCGTACCGGCCCCGTATGTCTCCTGCTGTCATCGCTGCTAAGGTGATGGGCTGATGAATCACGATTCAGCTGACATAGCGGAACCTATCTGGGCAGCGATAGATACCAGTAGCCGCCATTGGACGGTAACTGACGTGAGATAAAACCTCTTATCCTCCACACGTCTGGAGTACGTCCTGAGTTATCTGCTGCTCAGTTACCCTGAGTGTCCTCCACGTTCTGTAAACACAGAGAGGAATCTTGTTTCCATTTCTGCTCTTTATAATATATATATTTTGCATTCTATATTCTGTGTAGGAAACAGTCTGGTTATTGCAACTGGTATTGAAATCTTTGCCTGTCTTATGGTTGGCAGCAGACCCGGGACTGTTGCAGGAACATGTAGAACGAGAGAGAGGCTCAGACTTATTAGGGATATTATTTTCAACATGTTTTTTAGAATAGAGAAAAAGCTGCCTTGTATATGTCCATTTACTATAATACAGCCGCCACACTTAACTGGAGGGGTTAATACGCAATCAGCCAATCAGAAGCTGCTAATAGTCATCATCATCATTGTGTATCATTGGTCCATCCCTCCGGCACCCGCAGGAGATGTTCCTCTGACGATGCGCAGTTTGTGATGCGCCCATGTTTAGTTGTATTGCAGTTACGTGAGCACATCCTTACTGTACTTATGTAACAATATAAATACCCAATATAAATAAAACCACTAAAGTCACTAAATAAGAAATAAAGGGGGCAAGTGGAGGGGGAGAAGACAGATGTAAGGAACGGACTTCCTGACTGGAGGTAGAGCAGAAGGAGCATATAGGAGATAATTGAGAGCAGCAGGGGGGGGTGGAGGGTGAGGGGGGGCAGAGCACCGGGGGTTGGTGAGGTGGGGGGCAGAGCAGCGGGGAGGGGGCAGAGCAGTGGGGGGGGGGGGGGGGGCAGGGGGCAGAGCAGCGAGGGGTGAGGCGGGTGGGGTGCACCAGTGTTTGAGGCAGGGGGCAGAGCAGCAGGGGGTGAGGCAGGGGGCAGAGCAGCGAGGGGTGAGGCGGGTGGGGTGCACCAGGGTTTGAGGCAGGGGGCAGAGCAGCGAGGGGTGAGGCAGGGGACCGAGCATGGGGGGGTGAGGCAGGGGGCAGAGCAGCGGTGGGGGTGAGGCAGGGGGCAGAGCAGCGGTGGGGGGGGGGTGAGGCAGGGGCAGAGCAGCAGGGGGTGAGGCAGGGGCAGAGCAGCGAGGGGTGAGGCAGGGGGCAGAGCAGCGGGTGGGTGAGGCAGGGGGCAGAGCAGCGGTGGGGGGGGGGTGAGGCAGGGGCAGAGCAGCAGGGGGTGAGGCAGGGGCAGAGCAGCGAGGGGTGAGGCAGGGGGCAGAGCAGCGGGTGGGTGAGGCAGGGGGCATATGAGATGTTTGAGGAAGAGATTTAATTTCAGATCGCATTGATTTTGGTAGAGAACAACGTAGCAAAGTCAGAGGCAGAAATAAAGGGTGGAGGAGGGGAAAGTAGGAAATTGAAAGTTGCGAGGAGGCGGCGGATGGTTGGAAGACTGGGAAATAATGAGAGATTTAAAGTAGGATTGTTTGGCTAGGGAGGGGGCAGAGCAGGAGGAGAAGAGGGCGAACTTGAAGTGGAGAAAGTCCGCCAGGGAACAAGATTTCCTCCAGTGTCGTTCGGCAGTGCGTGAACAAAGGGTGAATTTATAGTGTTGGGGTCAAGGTTGGAACAGCGGAGGGAGACAGCAGTGGTGGGGCAGACAGTCAACGGCGGAGGAGAGGGTGAGGTTGTAGAGGGAGGTCGCCAGGTTGGGACAGGTGAGGTTGTAGAGGGAGGTCGCCAGGTTGGGACAGGTGAGGTTGTAGAGGGAGGTCGCCAGGTTGGGACAGGTGAGGTTGTAGAGGGAGGTCGCCAGGTTGGGACAGGTGAGGTTGTAGAGGGAGGTCGCCAGGTTGGGACAGGTGAGGTTGTAGAGGGAGGTCGCCAGGTTGGGACAGGTGGCTACAGGCAGAGAAGAGTTTCCAGGTAGGAGGAAAATACCGCAGGGTAAAGAGTGTTAAGATTACGCCAAGTGAGAGTGTGCTTAGAAGAGGGGAGTGGTGAGGGAGAAGGAAAGGAGATGATGGTCAGGAAGGGGGAACAGAGATATGGTGAAGTCAGAGAGGGAACAGCGGAGGCAAAAGACAAGGTCAAGAGCGTGGCCAAAACGGTGGGTGGGTGGGGAGGTCCATTGTGATTGGCCAAAAGAAGAGGAAGTTTAATGGAACCTGGGTCAGAGAGGATATCAATAGGAATATTGCAGTCACCAGGATGATAGAGGGGAGGTCAGAAGAGGAGGAGTCGGGCCACATTGATGATGATGACTATTAGCAGCACTATGTAGCGTCTTCTGATTGGCTGATTGTGTATTGACCCCTCTAGTGGATTATTATTGTTATTATTATTATTATAAGTCTTTCTTTATAGGGCGCCACAAGGTCTCTGCAGCGCCGTACAAAATACAGACCATACAGGGTAGAACCAAACAACAATAAACAAAAATTACCATGACTTCAAAGCTCCTAACAGAGCTTACACTGTGGAGATGGAGCAGAAGAATAGATAGAGAGACAGGAGGGAAGAGGGTCCTGCTCGTGAGAGCTTACATCCTACAGGGAGGGGAACAGACAGCAGGCACAATGGGGAGTGGTGGGATATGGGAAGAGAGGTGATGGAGTCCGACATGGAGAGCAGGTTAGGTGGATGGCTGAGAGGCTTTGAGGAAGAGGTGAGTTTTAAGTGCCTGTTTGAATGTGCACAAGTTAGGGGACAGTTGGATGGAGCATGTGGGAGATTATTCCAGTGGTGGGGGCAGCCTGGGAGAAATCTTGGATTCTGAAGTGGGATGAGGTGATCAGAGTGGAGAAGAGGAGATGGTCACTGGCCGATCGCAGGGAACTGGATGGAGTGAGAGTAGAGAGGAGGCTGGAGATGTAAGGGGCAGTGGAGTGGGAGAGAGCGTTGTAGGTGAGGGTGAGGAGTTTGAAAAGGATTCTGTAGGGGAAGGGGAGCCAGTGTAGGGCAAGGCAGCGAGGGAAGGCAGAAGAAGAGTGGCAGGAGAGGAAGATGAGTCTGGCAGCAGCGTTAAGTATAGACCTGAGGGGGGAAAGGTGGGAGAGAGGGAGACCGGTGAGGAGAAGGTTACAATAATCAAAACAGGAAATGATGAGTGTGTGAATAATAGTTTTGGTGGCATCCTGAGAAAAAGGGCCGGCGATATTGCGGTGTTGAAGGCTACAGGGTTGGGATAGAGACTGAATTTGGGAGGCAAAGGAGAGGGAGGAGTCAAGGGTGACGCCCAGGCAGCGGAGTTGGGGAACAGATGAGATGGTGGGATTGTTGAGAGTGATAGAGAGATTAAGTTGGGAAGAAGATTTAGAAGGAGGGAAGACGATGAGCGATGTTAATTTTGAGAAAACATGAGGACATCCAATGAGGAGGTGGCAGAAAGGCGGTCAGATACACGAGAGACAAGTGAGGGGGAGAGATCGGTAGAGGAGATGTAGAGTTGAATGTCATCCGTGTAGAGGTGATATTGGAGACCGAAAGAAGTGATAAGATCACCCAGGGAGCAAGTGTAGAAAAGGGTAAAGATCCAAGAACCGAACCCTGAGGAACTCTTACAGGGAGGGAGGGGGGAGTGGGGGGGGGGGGGGGGCGACCAGAAATGGATACAGAGAAGTCGGTTGGCAAAGAAGGAGGTAAACCAAGCGTATACTGAGCCAGAGAGAAAGAATGGTCTGCAACAAGAGGGGGTGGTTGATGCTGTCAAAGGTTGCGGAGAGGTCCAGGAGGATGAGCAAGGAGAAGTGGCCCTTAGATTTAGCTGAGATGAGGTCATTAGTAACTTTGGCCAGAGCGGTTTCATTGGAGGGGGAGGAACCAAGATTGGAGGGGGTCAAGGAGGGAATTGTCTGAGAGGTGCCTAGTGAGGGGGTTACAGACTATCCTAAAGTAGTTTAGAGGCATAGGGGAGAAGTGAGATGTGGTGGTAGTTAGCGACTGAAGTGGGGTCAAGATTGGGTTTTTTGAGAATGGGAGAGATAAGGGCATGTGTAAAGAAAGTGGGTACGATGCCAGTGGAGAGTGACATATTGAAGAGATGAGCAAGATAGGAGCAGGTAGTATGGGAGAAGGTACAGAGAAGGTGAGAGGTGATGGGATCCAGGTGGCAGGTAGAGGGGGAGAGGAAAGAATGAGGCAGTGGATTTCTTCACCCGAAGTAGGGCAAAAGGAGCATCAGAGTTGGTTGTTAGAGGAGGGCGGAGCACTTGGGGTTGCAGGAGAATGGGTCAAGGAGGAGATATCAAGTCAGATAGCCTCAATTTTGTATTAAAAAAAGGAGGCAATGTCAGTGGCAGAGAGGGAGAGTGGGATAGGGGGGAGGAGAGAGTTGAACATAGTAAAGAGGCAGTAGGGATTTGTGAGGGTAGTTTAAGGGGGAGCAAGGGAGGAGGACAGAGTGAAGGAGAGAAGATGGTGGTCAGAGAGTGGGAAGGTAGAGTTGGAGAAGTCAGACCAATCACATAGTTGAGAGAAGACAAGGTCAAGGGAGTGACCAAGACAGTGGATTGATGAAGATGTCCATTGAGTAAGACCAAAGGAGGAAGAGAGGGCGAGAAGTTTGATGGAGGCAGGGTCAGTGGAGTTGTCAATTTGGATGTTAATTTCTCCAAGTATAATGGAGGGGAGGTCAGAGGTAGTGGGGAAGCCAGGCTGTAAAATTGTCAAGAAAGGGAAGGGAAGTTGGGTCAGGGGGAAGGTAGACACGAAGGTGGATGGAGTGGACTTCAAGGAGGAGAAAGAGAGGGAAGGCACAGTCGGAATAACCCGAAATGTACAGTTAGGGGATAGGAGTAAGCGCACACCACCTCCTGGACGGTCATCCGATCTGGTGGAGTGGGTGAAGGAACGCCCCTCATGGGAGAGTGTGGCAGGAGAGGCAGTGTCAGAAGAGGAGAGCCAAGTTTTAGAGATAACAAGAAGGTTAAGGGACTTGGAGATGGAAAGGTCATGGATAGCGGGCAGTTTATTACGGATGGATCGGGCGGTGCATTGGGCACAGGAGAAGGGGAAGGAAGGAAGTGGGGAAATATAGATAAGATTGGCAGGGGTACTGGAGTGTGGGGGAGGGTAGAAGTTGGGGTGGGGCAGTGGGCTGGGGGAGAAGAGTGGTATGGGACATGAAAGAGGGGGCACAATGGAAGAGAGGAGCGTGGAGGGGAGGAAGAGACACCGGAAGAGTGTAGAGAGCAAAACAAGCAGCTACTAGTGAAACATGCTAGACTGAAGTAATAAAGACAATAAAATGCAGACCGTAACAATTAGTAGTGCTATATAGAGTACAGGCAGAGGAGAAAGAGTACATTAAAACAGGTGCAGAGAGTTCGGGGGTCAGTGTCCACAGGAGTCTTCTGGTGGATAGTACTTAAATCATTACAATTTTAATATTAACTAATAAAAGTTTATTTATAACCGTAATTTAGGATGAGTTTATTACAAATTCTTCTGTGCCTCCAAAATTGGAACGCCTTCTCTCCTTTTTGTTTTGTACTTATGCCTACCCCCCTCCGCCACACCAGGCTTAAGGGGTCACAAGTCATCTACACACAGCTAGATATGGACGTGTGATACATCCGCAGTGTATGCCCATAATAAGTCCTTGATTTATGGTAACACTTTTACTAAGCGCTAAGAACACCCATTAATTCACCATGAACGTCTTCCTGGTTACCACCTGTGTTCCCGTGGTTTTCCTCATGTTCCACATGAAGATGGAGCCCCACGACCAGTCAGATTATTTATTAGCAGCATTTGGTGTTCAGAATTGGCCAATTAGTTCATCTCCATATGCTGCAGTCCTCACGCTGGTCCCAGTTGTCTGGACCTTCTGTACTGGTTTCAGAGTGAGGTCACTGCGGGATCTAGAAGACGTGGGACAGTTATTGGTGGGTGATGTGGTCATCAGTTGATGAGATTTCCCATCCCGCTCAGTGACAATGTCTGTCCTATTGGAAGGATATCTATTTCAGATCGCAAATGCCTCAGTTGGGTTAATTTCATCTAAAACTGGTCCACAAAATCTGCAGTCTTACAGGGGACGACCTGGTACAAATACAAAATGTACATTTAGTTCTATGTCACCAGTAACTACAGCTTTGCACCCACACTGCTATTTATATAAACACTGATCTCCGGTTGTCCAGCTCTGGGGTAAGGTGTCTGCTTCACCCACTGTCAGTCATAATGATACATAGTGCAAACTCTGCCGGCTCCCACTAATCAACCATATGTTTCCTTCATGTCACAGCACGGAGAGGAGGTGTCCCCGGCCGCCAGTGACTTGGCCATGGTCTTAACCCGCGGATTGAGCCTGGAGCACCAGAAAAGCAGCCGCGACTCTCTGCAATATTCCAGTGGCTACAGCACCCAAACTACCACCCCGTCCTGCTCCGAGGACACAATCCCATCACAAGGTAAACTGTGTACACCAATCACAACCCTCTCATCCGCACGGCCATGAATCACAACCCTCTCATCCGCACGGCCATGAATCGCAACCCTATCATTCACACGGTACATGAATCGCAACCCTCTCATCCGCACGGCCATGAATCACAACCCTATCATCCTCACGGTACATGAATCGCAACCCTCTCATCCGCACGGCCATGAATCACAACCCTATCATTCACACGGTACATGAATCGCAACCCTCTCATCCGCACGGCCATGAATCACAACCCTATCATCCTCACGGTACATGAATCGCAACCCTCTCATCCGCACGGCCATGAATCACAACCCTATCATTCACACGGTACATGAATCGCAACCCTCTCATCCGCACGGCCATGAATCACAACCCTATCATCCTCACGGTACATGAATCGCAACCCTCTCATCCGCACGGCCATGAATCACAACCCTATCATCCTCACGGTACACGAATCGCAACCCTCTCATCTGCACGGCACACGAATCGCAACTCTCTCATCCGCACGGCACAGGAATCGCAACTCTCTCATCCGCACGGCACACGAATCGCAACCCTCTCATCCGCACGGCACACGAATCGCAACCCTCTCATCTGCGCGGCACACGAATCGCAACCCTCTCATCCGCACGGCACACGAATCGCAACCCTCGCATCTGCACGGCACACGAATCGCAACCCTCGCATCTGCACGGCACACGAATTGCAACCCTCTCATCCGCTCGGAAAACGAATTGCAACCCTCTCATCCACGCGGTACACGAATCGCAACCCGTTCATCCACACGGTACACGAATCGCAACCCTCTCATCCTCACGGTACACGAATCGCAACCCTCTCATCCGCACGGCACACTGTGTACACAAATCGCAATCATGTCCTGCATACATATGTGAAACCTCTCCTGGTATGAGGTGGGAGGTGTAAGGTAGGAGGTGTGAGGTATGAGGTACACATACCTATATAATTGTAGCCAGGACACTTCCAATAGCAGACCTGATAAATGTGATTTAGAATAAGAGACCGTAGCAGCCACATGTAGCACATTACAGTATGGAGCATGACGGGAGGAGTCTGAATGCAGCCCATGGGGTAGTCCTGAGGTAGACAGGCTGTGTTTCTCCTACTGTTGTGTAACTACAAGTTCCAGCATGCCCTGGGTATTATAATTTCGTCCTGCAGTGATTGTGACTCATCCTGTACAGATTGTCTGTATCTGGTGTCAGAGGATTGCGGGGATACGGATGAATGATGATTATACTGTACAGCTGCCATGGATCATGTGACTTACTCTTGTGTTCCCCACAACAGGCTCCGACTACGACTGTTATTCAGTGAACGGAGACGCAGACGGCGACAGCTCCGGTGACTTTGACCGATCCTCCACCGTTCCCAGAAGCAGCAGCTTGGCACAGAACTACCGCCGTATGCTCCAGACCAAGCGCCCGGCCTCCACAGCCGGTCTGCCGAGTGCCATGCCACCCTCTGGATCTGCTCCACCACCGCCGCAGTCTGGCTCTACTCCGGGCGTGGCAACAATAAGACGTACCCCTTCCACCAAACCCACAGTCAGACGCACCTTGTCTAACGCTGGACCCATCCCGTGCCGCCCCCCTATTGTGCCAGTAAGAACCCCCACGGTGCCAGACTCTCCCGGCGGAGGACTAGGAGGACGTTCTCGTGTGGGAAGCGAAGAGTGTGTTTTCTATCTAGGATGTGATGACGGAAGCCCGCTGGACTATGCCAAGGCTTCCCCTAAACGGCTCAGTCTCCCCAATGCCGCCTGGGGAGGAGCGGGGGAGATGTCCGTGTACGGAGGTGGTGGAGGGGACGAGGAGGAGATGGGAGGAGGCCTCCTGGCTGCCAATCGGCACAGTCTGGTGGAGAAAATTGGCGAGCTGGTAGCAGGGGCACACGCCCTAGGGGACGGTCAGTTCCCCTTCCCCTCAGCTCCAGACAAGAGTCAGGTTCCTGCCCCGACGGGGGGAGGGAGTGGGTCAGAACCCCCAGCAGGCGATATGCTTGCTTCGATACGCAGAGGGGTACGGTTACGCCGGACCCTGACCAATGACCGATCGGCGCCCCGTATCTTGTGATTTGGGATCATCGGTCGATAGGATTGAGGATTGGTGCTCCACATGGGGAGGGGAGTGACATATACTGTGATGCACGGAATTGCAAACCTAGGAACCAAGGGGTGCTTAACCCTTTCTGTGCAGCTGTAGCTGGAGCTAGAGGGGTTAAGTTTGGTAACTGACCAAAATGTTCAAACCATTCCATACAACAGCAGCAAATCTTACAGACCATTTACATTCCTGACATTTTAATTACTGTGATTGAAGTAAATGGTTTGTAAAGTATTTCACGGCTTATTACCACATACAAAATAAGGTTAATATATATCTACACATAGTCTCATTGAGGAATATCACCAGACGGGAACAATCCCCTATATACAATGTATCACCAGACGGGAACAATCCGCTATATACAATGTATCACCAGACGGGAACAATCCCCTATATACAATGTATCACCAGATGGGAACAATCCCCTATATACAATGTATCACCAGACGGGAACAATCCCCTTTATACAATGTATCACCAGATGGGAACAATCCCCTATATACAATGTATCACCAGACGGGAACAATCCCCTATATACAATGTATCACCAGATGGGAACAATCCCCTATATACAATGTATCACCAGACGGGAACAATCCCCTTTATACAATGTATCACCAGACGGAAACAATCCGCTATATACAATGTATCACCAGACGGGAACAATCCCCTATATACAATGTATCACCAGATGGGAACAATCCCCTTTATACAATGTATCACCAGATGGGAACAATCCCCTATATACAATGTATCACCAGACGGGAACAATCCCCTTTATACAATGTATCACCAGACGGGAACAATCCGCTATATACAATGTATCACCAGACGGGAACAATCCCCTATATACAATGTATCACCAGACGGGAACAATCCCCTATATACAATGTATCACCAGGCGGGAACAATCCCCTATATACTTCCACCCGGGTCTGTGTAGGGTTCGGGCTGATAGTACCTGTGATTTGGCTGCAATGAACATAGACACGTGAGTTCTATATAATGTATGTTCTCTCTCAGTTACATTCATTCATTTCATCTTTTTATCACATATGTTGTTGGGAAGATCATTTCATAATTATTTGTGGGTTTAATTGAACAAATTGGGCTTTTCTCGGACTGGAGACTACCCCTGTTATTGATACTGATGGGTTTCCTGGGGTTGGAGGATAAGATGTCATTTCTCCTGACACAGTATTTGTCTAATTTTCTACAAATTGTTTTGTTATATTTAGAATAATATCTAACGCATTGTAAAGGGAGCTGATCATGGGCGACATTAATCCGTTTCTGATACTAAAACAGATACCTAAAAATAGGAGTTTATCTGGAACATATAATACTTCTGTAACTGTTCCTATAGGAACTGATTGTCACCTATCTTCATTGCAGCCTTGTATGTGTATATATCAGCTCGGATTACACACAGACGTTATTACATAGGATATAATATATATATCACAGACTACACATAGATGTCACTCCTTCCTATAAGTGGTTTATTTCTCTCACTGTATAGGAAGCCACAAGTAGCACATATACATTCCATATACACTGTGCTGGTGGGAGCCACAGACACAAAGTGGCTGGTGGGTTGTATGTAGGCGCTGAGGTTGTGTTATACACACAATACATACAGACCTAGAGATATCGTCTGTTTCCCAGATCCCTGAGAGCTATAACATTGTTACTGTACAATTTGTGCCAAATCAGCCATGTCGCGGATACTACACAGCTGCCATGTTTATCGCGTGGCGATTGGTGACATCAGGCGATAAAATGAAAACCCGTTCCCTCCTCCTACGAGGAACCAGACATCGGGGCTGTTGTACTAAGGACAAAGGAGGGTTGTCTGCTTCTTGGATCCATAGAAATATGCCCCAAGGAGCGAGAGCTATTCCACAGAGATTTTCTGCCTTTATGATCACAGGGGCCTCTATCATAGTGTCGTTCAGAACAAGCCTTGTGTAATCTCTGTGTTTACCCAGTTTCTCTACCTTTCCCCCTGTGTAATATCGGTTCTCAGACCCCACTGTCCCCACCCCGATGCGTGCAAACTGCCCACTGAGCCGCAGCGGGTCTGACGAGGTGTCATTATCCGGTATTACGGACCCTCGCTTACACTGAGCACTTAGGACATGTAGATTCACAACACTTCATTTATGAGAGGAAAGAATTACTCCTTGTACATATTGTGGACCATCAAATGGCTTGGACCTAGTCTAGGCCGGATATTGGTTCATCCCACAAAATGTCCTCCTCTGGGGTGTGCAAGTGATGGGCGCACCCACACACCAATGACGGAGTGGATATCCTGGATCCAAACACTACTTCGGTGGGGGTCTAGGATCTCCTGATGAGTCTGGTGTCAGAACCAGAGGACATTGAGGCCCATAAAGATGGTACCGGATGAACTACTCTTATAAAGAGGTGAAAAGGCTCCCTCGGGCCTAGAGATTATTTGCCCCTGGTAGAGGGCAATTTACAATGACTAAGATGTAAGTAACTTTGAAGTAATTATAGAGCAGTATTTTTTTCAGAGAATAATTGACCAGAGAACTTTATCCCCCGGTGGTTTCTCACGAGCAGAGCGGAGATTAACGTGAAAGAGAATATTTTTACCCGGCTGTTGGCTGAGCCAATGGCAGACAAAGGAAGTATGAATACTGGTGAGGAGATGTATGTTCTAGCGCCGCCTGCTGGTCATGGTGGAGGACTGCAGTGAATACACATCTTATTACCTTATTACAGCACTGAATAATGCAGACCGTTGTGATCTGATGCCAGGTTTGTGTGTTACCTGTATCTGTTAAGAATAAGCTTGTAGAGCTTGGGAGGGGCTTTCATCCCTACTCACGTGGAGGCAGCCATGTTTGTGGCTAGACTGATGATAATGCAGCTGCTTAATTCACCAATCACAGCGGCTGTTTGCACCGTGTGTAGCGACTGGGTCACTGTAACATTATTGTTTTCACCAAGTTCCGTGTTGCGTGCAAAATGGCTCTCCCATAAGGATGCATTGGAATGATAAGAACATTTATAAAATCCATCAATTACTTATCTGCAAACAACAGTAAATGTATTAATATTCTTAGATGGATTTTCCAGGTGGAGTAGAGCGAGGAGCGATGGATACTAGTGAGCACCTTACGAGATGAGTCTTCCCCTGCGGAGACAGAAGAGTGTACTGGGGGGGAGCTGTAGATGGATCATAGACCTCTAGCGAAGAGATTGAGGGGGGTTAATAAATGATGCTCCCCAGATAGCTGATTATGTGTAAAGTAACCCCTTAGTTACAGATTACTCTGGGGTGGCCCATGTGTGAACTGACAATGAATATTTGGGTTTCTGAGATCTGCCATTCAGTAGAGGGAATCTATCAGGAGTAATCCGTATTATTCCTCAGTGTATTGTCTGTCTTGATTTCCATAGACTAAAAGCAGCATAAAATGCAATAATGGATGTAGACCATCAGTATTCATGTTATCGATAGGATGAGATTCTACTTACAGAAAGCTCCTGGTACGTGATCTGTAGAGGTTATAGGATGAGGGCGACCTCAGGGAGAGAGAGGTTTAGGATTTGGGACAGACGCTTCCTGTGAACAGCTCATTACAACTTCTAGTAGCATCAAAACTTTTATGTGGCTGCTTTATAACAAGCGACAACCTTCAGATAAATGTGTTGATTATAACATATCTTTACCTGACTTCCTGCTGTGCTTTCTGATGAGGTCTTTGGGGGACTTTCTATAAGAAGAGGAATAGACATTTTGCCTTCATATTCTATAATATAATACCGCCTTCTTTCACCTTGTCTTATAGTAATGAGTAGAACCTGGGGGTGGATAAATTAGGATATGCTGTAATAATTATTCCATCAAAGACATTTTTACAACATTTTTAGGTTCCTCCACTGTTAGGCAAATGTTTTATACGTCTGCATCCTATATAGTTATATCCAGAGAGCAGCTCTGTGTCATATCCAAGGTTACATAGATAAAGAGCTGTGTATCATACAACTAACCAGCTCTGTCTGGGTAATATAAAGGCATTACTATAATGCACAGGAGAAAGCCAGGAAGATAAAGGTATACATGTAATAAAGATTGCAATGAACAAGTCAGTAAATTAGCACGTGAACAAGGGCAGCCTGTTTAACGTGATTGATATGGAACATTGTGAAGTTGTATGAAGGGAACGTGTATGTGATTTGGAAAGGAATTTAGGAAGAGGTAAAAGCTGGTGCTGGAATCGATAACATGAGGGTCAGACATGTTCAGTCCTCAAGGTCCATTATTCATTGTAGAGTGCTGGAGATCCTGGACAGACCGTCTAAGACTCTCAACAATTCTGGCACAATTAAAGGGTTCAAGGTCATAGTTGGTGAAGCCTAGATTGGTATAAAATAGCAGTTTTCAGCCATAGTGACATTATGGTGATGGCAGAGATTATAGGACGGTCTGTAGAAAGGTTTACTAGATAATCTGCAAGTCTTTGGTGATGGGTGCAGGGGCAGCTCTTCAGTGATGGGTAAAAGGGGCAGCTCTTCGGTGATAGTGGGTGCAATGGGCGGCTCTTTGGTGATGGGTGCAATGGGCGGCTCTTTGGTGATGTTGGTGCAATGGGCGCTCTTCGGTGATGTTGGGGGCAGTGGCTGGCTCTTTGATTTTGTTGGGGGCAATGGGTGGCTCTTTGGTGATGGATGCACGGGGCGGCTCTTTGGTGATGTTGGGGGCAATGAGTGGCTCTTCGATGATGTTGGGGGCAAGGGGCGGCTCTTTGGTACAGTGGGTGGCTCTTCTGTGATGTTGGGGGCAATGGGTGGCTCTTCGGTGATGTTGGGGCAGTGGGTGGCTCTTCAGTGATGTTGGGGGCAATGGGTGGCTCTTCTGTGATGTTGGGGGCAGTGGACGGCTCTTTGGTGATGGGGCAATGGGCGGCTCTTTGGTGATGGGTGCAAGGGGTGGCTCTTCGGTGATGTTGCGGGCAATGGACGGCCCTTCGATGATGTTGGGGGCAATGGGCAACTCTTCGGTGATGTTGGGGGCAATGGGCGGCTCTTTGGTGATGTTGGGGGTAATGGACGGCTCTTTGGTGATGTTGGGGGCAATGGGCGACTCTTTGGTGATGTTGGGGGCAATGGGTGGCTCTTTGGTGATGTTGGGGGCAATGGGTGGCTCTTCAGTGATGGTGGGGGCAATGGGTGGCTCCTCTGTGATGTTGGGGGCAATGGGCGGCTCTTCAGTGATGTTGGAGGCAATGGGCGGCTCTTCGGTGATGGTAGAGGCTACTAAAAGCATTGGAGGTCTCTAGAGATGATGAGGGTAGCTAACAGAGCTGTAGGTCTCCATTGATGGTTGGTGATAATAGAAGATCTCAAATGGCAGCTGGAGCTAGTAGATCTGCAGGTCCCCAGCACCGTGTAAGGGTCCACAGTGATGTTGGAAGCATCCTGTAGCGTGGCAGTGTGTCAACTGTAGAAGCTACTATGTGAGGGGAAGGTCTCCAGTGATAGTAGGGACTACTAGAAGAGAGGGAGGTCTCCAGTGATGATAGGGACTACTAGAAGAGAGGGAGGTCTCCAGTGATAGTAGGGACTACTAGAAGAGAGGGAGGTCTCCAGTGATAGTAGGGACTACTAGAAGAGAGGGAGGTCTCCAGTGATAGTAGGGACTACTAGAAGAGAGGGAGGTCTCCAGTGATAGTAGGGACTACTAGAAGACAGGGAGGTCTCCAGTGATAGTAGGGACTACTAGAAGAGAGGGAGGTCTCCAGTGATAGTAGGGACTACTAGAAGAGAGGGAGGTCTCCAGTGATAGTAGGGACTACTAGAAGACAGAGAGGTCTCCAGTGATAGTAGAGACTACTAGAAGACAGAGAGGTCCCCAGTGATAGTAGGGACTACTAGAAGACAGGGAGGTCTCCAGTGATAGTCAGGGCCCTAGTAGAGCCACACATCTACATTGATTACTACGGCTAACAGTAGAGCGAAAGGTCTCAATGACTGTAGTATCTTCTTGTAGATCTGGAGGTCCACCGTCATGTAGCGGCTTCCTGTAGTGCGACAGGTCTTCAGTAGGCGGTAAATACTGAAGGAGATGACGTTGTGACGCTTAAGACTAAGACAGCTGTAAGTTTCTTTGAAAGTAAGAGAACCCCTAAGTCTGAGGAAATGTTAGATGTTGCTGAGGGCTTGTGATGAGTCTGTCCTGGAGGATTTGTTGAGCTGGGGTAGGGGAGGTGTACAGGTCTACAGAGATAATGCAGGTTACTGAGGAAGCGGCTGGTCTTTGGCCACGGTAAGGTGAAAAGAGAAGCAATGTAGTGATGGAGATTTTCTCAAAGAGTTATATTCATTTCCAGGGTTATTATAGGAGTTAGTGGAGGAGTTGGCCATGTAAGGGTCGCCAGGCAAGGTCCTGCTTCTGGCTGTAGCTGCCAAATGAGAACAGGGGCAACATTCTGCTACCTATCATCCAATGCTCATATCTCACAAAGCGAAGAGCTCCCCCTATCTTCCAGTGCTGGGCGCTGCATCCTCAGCCAGGAACACTGAGAGCGTTTTGTGATTTATTTCAGAAAGAACCAGGTTACGGGGTTTTAGCAAAGAAAATATTATAAAGCTCCACCGTAGACTTAGTAAATAAATCTTCCAGTGCATTGTATGTATGTAACACGTGTAGTAAACGTTTGTACTCGTGTCACTGGCGGAATCCCATGTAACAAGAGATCGTTGTCTGCGGTAATAGGATGCCGACTAGATACTGCAATACACCTGCGCTCTCTGTGGGAGTATCGCCATTTTGCTAATGGGATGATAATATAACTTAATAATTTATTTTCCAGGGGGTAAAAACTAAACATCATCTGACTTGCTAGGAGATAAGTGATAGAGGTAGAAACGTCATGTTAACACTCTTACCCGCAGCTATGCATTACATTACGATGAGTGTCCCAAATCCCCTTGGTCACAGATGAGAGGTACCAGGGGACGGCGACCGGAAGCACAAAGCACTCCCCTCCCTCACCCGGTACTATTCTGTACACTTTTATCTTCCTTTTCTATGTACCCTTCTGTGGGGGGGTAATAATTGTGTGGGTTTCCCTTTATATAAGCTCCCCCTGTGTGTGTCTATAAGACAAAGCACTGTTGTTGTTGTACAGACTCTTACACTGGATATGTGTGTCTACGTTTGTACCCGTGTATTCTCCCATACTTATATCTTTCATCTATTTGCCTGAACCGCGGGGCAGACGGAACCGTTTGCTTTGATCCATGTGGTCACCGCATATTGTACGACGTTAGAATTAAGGAGAAGGGGGGGGGGGGGGGTCCCGCCTTTCTCACGGACTGAAGATTGACGTCTCACTGTGTCTTTCCAATGTGCAGACATCTCTGCTCTCGCTGTCGTTTTCTATCCTGTTTCCTTGTTACTTTTTGCTCCTCTCCCTCGTCACTCGGCCTTTTTATTTAAGAGCAAAATGATTCTTTTTATAGTCATCCTTTTTTTTCACTCAGAATTGCGCTGAATGGTAACTCCGCACTGTGACGATCCAGTATTAATAAAACTTGTACTGTATAACTGGTCCTAGTTGTGTCTCCTTTGTACGGCGCTGTCGTTTGTACCACTCGCTCCATTTGGCAGATGAATCGCAGAATAATCCACTGAGCTTCTGGATCTGGGGGGGGGTCATGTGACGCATTCTCTGGCTATCGGCCAATCACCTTCCAGTTCTAATATGTCCCCCTGTTCTCTGTCTGTCGCCTCTATCTCCTTTACTTCAATAATTGAATTGTGCTGACACATTAATAAATATACAGACAGGAGATAAACCATTGAGAAGTGACATCTTTATTCTGTTATAACATAGAAGCACACAAATATTATAAAAAAGAATTGGTACAATTGTCTTATTATTCTCTAAAAATATATTTTTGTGTATTTGTTACATTCAGAGGACGGACATTTTATTTGGCAAAAATTCTGCAGAAAAATAATACTTTCGTTCTTTCAACACAGAAAGGCCGATATCGGATTTATAACAACTCATATCAAAATGTGGTTTCCTATGAAGGGAAAATACATGAATTTATTCCCATTTAGTGATCATTACCCTACGGGTCAGAGGCTCCCGATTCTTTATGATTTCTTTATTATTCTGCTAAACTATTGCATGTTATTCTCTGATAATCTGGGGCCTGATTCATTAAGGATCCACTAACCCACTTAACTTGAGAAACTTCTTATTTCAGTCTCCTGGACCAAACCATGTTACAATGCAAGGGGTGCAAATTAGTTTTCTGTTTTGCACATAAGTTAAATACTGACTGTTTTTTCATGTAGCACATAAATATCAACTTTAAATTTCAGTGTACAAATAAGCTATCAAGTATTTGTGTGCTACATGAAAAAACAGTCAGTATTTAACTTATGTGCAAAACAGAAAACTAATTTGCACCCCTTGTATTGTAACATGGTTTGGTCCAGGAGACTGAAATAAGAAGTTTCTCAAGTTAAGATCCTTAATGAATCAGGGCCCTGGTTGTTACCCTGAACCTATTGTATACAGATAACACAGTTCATGTCCTGTAAATATTGGGTGATGTTGTACGAGAATTGCCAGGAAAGCCTTCACCCCGGTTACTTTCTGTTTCAGTCATTCGTGTAATACACTATTCTTGTACAGTAACGCAGTGATTCCTGACACAATACCAGCCCAGACCTCACCACAAGTTACTTGTTGTTCAGGGAATGTCAGGGAATTAAATCTACGCAGAAGGGACAATATGGAATCACAATTTTAATTTAAATGAAAATAAGTTACTTTGGTTGTGGTTTTAATTTGTAATTATGTTTTGATGTAATTAGCGTTTACATGAATAATAGTGTCAGTATGTCACATGACCAAAGAGGGCGGGACTTACGGATTCATTGGGAATAAGAGGATTTCTGGGCAGATACTGAGTATTAGAACTTATCATATATTATATTATGGGAACACTCAGATCATTATCATTCTGGTTACTTTTATAGAGGATTCCAGAGCAAGATTAATTCTTCTTTGGGTTTTCCATATAAATCCAGTCTATTGGTTCTGATGTAGGGTATAATATAAATCTACATGAGCCTAATATGGAGGGATTGTTAATCCTATATACTTTATATATGGGAGCACAAACTAATCTTTTCTTTCATTTTCTTTTCATTATCACTTTCTAATTCCATTTCATCTAAACATCTTATCTGTCATGGTGTATTATTCTTATTTCCATCTATAGCTGTATCAGAAACGCTGATCCTGGTTAGTAATTAGAGTGTAAGCTTTGCTGTTAGACGGCTGGTCGTGCTGTTCCGTCATACAAGCTGCATACGTTGTGGCGTCATGTAATGAACATGTACATACATATTATCATGCATTGTAGCGTGTCCGCAGCCCGCGGTGGACGGACACACAGCTGCTCCTTGGTTACGGATGTTCCTTACTGGTCAGCCATGCAAGCCGGGTCATGCTGTCGCGGGGAGCTCAGAAAGCCCATATGAAGCTGTTATAGAGAAACACGTATGAGTCATGCATCATATGGACCAGAGGGTTCTCTCTGGCTGCAGGGAACATGCAAATACCACAACACCTCGATTATCCACCCTTCGCTCATCTATCACCATGTTACTGGGACCCCTCCCTCAATAAATTGTCACCACAAACATTTACACCCCAGACAATATCTGCCTCCGATGTACGGAAAATCCCTCTGAGAGACGGAACAAAAACCTGACACGAAAAAAATAAATAAAAAGTAATATTTGACCCGTTATATTTACCAATAGTTATGAAATCCGTCTGTAACTTGTTGTGGAGAGAGGTGTGCCCCTATAGTGAGCGGTATCTACCTCACTGGAAGGTAAGTGCACCCCCCTCATATACAGATTGTATGAGGGGGGTGTTTGTTACCTCCTCAGGCCGCCCCTGATGGAGATGTTTAGGGATTATGGAACAGGTCGGTGCCAGTTATGACAACTGATATTACAAGAACTGTGTAAATAACCCCATACATTCAGAATACACATGTAAACATAATAGTTATATAAAATCCTGTCCGCGTAGAAGACGCGGCTGCATCCTCCGCTCCGCAGCAGCGCAGAGCGACTCGGACAGCGCCGGATGATGCGGCTGCTTCTCCCAAACCGACATTTGTAACAATCTTCAGTGTTTCCAGCTGATCATATTGTGCAAACAATGCAACTGTCATTATATAAGATACATCGTAAATGTGTCCTACTGTACCCGGCTCCTAGCCTGATGAGCTGACAATCTCACATTCGTCTTATGTATTATTATAGGAGCTCAACATAACACACACATTCTTTGTCATGCTGCTTTTTGGACCATTTACTGGATTAAGGACACTTTCTATTCTGTCATTCTGCCGGCAGCCGCCTGATGCCGCAGTTACCTACAAGTAGTAAGACGTCATAGCGGTGACGGTGGAAGATTGCGCACAAACACGTAGTTTAACAAGTCTACCTACAGATCTATGTGTCAGATTGTATTTGTAGATCACTAAACTCTTCTTCCCCCAGCCGGGTAATGTCAGCATGAGTAGTCTGATACCCTGCAGGTAAGATGAGGGGCCCCTAGCCTGGCCCCCAGGCGGTGAGCTGGTTTAGGGCTAATGATGATATGAGAAGATGATTGCTCAGGATAACCCCTGAACGTATCAGAGCCGGTCATCGCTGCTAAGTCCACGGTGGTGGATAAACGTGGGCGCAGGACTGAGTAACAGACTTAATTTCCTTCCAGATAATTATATCTTCTGGTACAAACGTTGCTACTAATTTCTTACACTAATGACTATTACTCGGGGCTGACGCAGCGGGACGTGCGCCAGTTTGCGCAGATTGTGTGAAATTGCTGTGAGCAGGCGCACCCCATGCAGATTGTTACCACTGATGCCGCCTACACCCGGAGAGGGGGCATTATAACGTAGGCAGGGTACAGTAAGCGCGTACGTGCGATTATGAAGAGGGGAAAAGACGCATATAAGCCTGAGAAAGTCGTGTTATTTACAGGTCAGGGGCAGAATGATGATGCCGGCGTTAGTGACTGCATGTGATTGGCTGCTTGTGATTGAACCGCTGAAGCTGATTGGTGCTTTCTTCGCCACGATCTTATGAGGCGTATGGCAGAAAATACGCAATCATTACGTACAGCTTTTTTTTAAACGTACATTGCGGCCATTTTGCAGCCGGCTCCGCGTCAGCCCCTAGGTGCGCATTGGGTAACACTATACTCCAGTACTAACGTTACTGTCATTACTCACGGGCATCATGGATAACACTTTTATCAGCCTCTCCCACAATTACCATTATCTGGGAAACTCCATCTATTTCCCCTGAAAGCCCCTAATTACCCATCACAGCCCCCGCTACTATCACAATGTGTCCTTTGATAATGAGGGTGTTGGAAGTATTTCGGGAGGGCACAAGGCGTCCTCCGGCTCTGACCTGGGGTTACAGAGTCTACATTCATCTTTGTACAGAGCGTACAGGACCCTGAAGCAGTTGTCCAGCAGAGCTTTGGGGGGAACAGCTTTCACTTTTATACTGTTGTCTTCAGACGCTCCCAGTCTGTCCAAAATCTCCCGGATGATGTCGTTCTCCACCTCCTGCAGGTCCACATACAACACAGAGGTGACACAGTCGGTTTGTAAGTTGTCGCATGAGAAAATCACATGATCACTGCGGCCACATTAATGCAAATTATATTAAAAAACAAAACTTGATTGATGATTTGTTGCACATTTTTCACCTAATTCTTTATGTCTAATTAGCAGTTTTAATTATATTTTTTTAATATATATTTCAATTTTTTTTTTTAGAAAAATAAATGGTATTTGTTAATGACATGGACGTCGCTCTGTTCTAATCAGACATCAGCAGCGCAGAGTATTCTAAACCCCAGATGTGGATCTGAGCCCCACTAAAGCCCCTGAACCCGCTACCTGTCTGTCACCCCAAAGCCAGCTGCCCCAGTGTCTGTGACCCCAACACCCGCTGCCGGTCACCCCAGAGCCCCCCGCCCTCCGGTCTGTGCTGAGCAGATGTGTGATCTGATTAGACCAGTGTTGGCTAACCTGTCACTCCAGGTGTTGTGAAACTACAAGTCCCAGCATGCTTTGCCAGTAGATAACTAGCTGATAGCTGGCAAAGCATGCTGGGACTTGTAGTTTCACAACACCTGGAGTGTCAGGTTAGCCATGACTGGATTAGACTGTGAGGGCAGCACTAGGCAGAGTGGCGCCCGTATAACTAACAAATACTATATAATGTAATGCAGACATAGACCACAGTATGTTGTTCTGATTCCCATTGGCTGTGGGTGGCACTGCCAGGTACAGAGGACGCACAGTCTGTGTCACTTCTGTCTGTTGGTTAAAACAAATGGGACTGGCCCAACCTGAGGATCTCCAGGGGTTTGTGAAACTACAAGTCCCAGCATGCCCTGTCAGCTGTAGACTAGCCATCTACTAGCAGAGCATGCTGGGGGTTGTAGTTTCACAGCACCTGGAGAGCCTCAGGTTGGGCCAGGCCTGGAATAGAGTGTACCTCATACCTCGTAGGGGGGGTACAGGGGCCCCTCCCCCAGTCCTGGGCCCCGGGGCTGTGGAGCTGCCCTGTAAAAGAGCTGGACAGGAGAGCGAGGGGGTGGGGCCTGAACACAGGGGCGGGGCTACTGAGCTTCTGTCCTGCAGACACCACGCGCCAAGGGAGGGGCGGAGTCGACACAGAGGGGCGGGGCTTCTACAGACACCGTGGTGAAGAGAAGAGGCGGAGCTGCTGCTGGCCCCACCCAGAGTGAGAGCAGTTGGGGGTGTGACAGGGGGATTACAAAGTATGTGACCCCCCCATGTGTGTGTGTGTGACCCCCCATATGTGTGTGTGTGACCCCCCCTTGTGTGTGTGTGACCTCCCCCCTTGTGTGTGTGTGACCCCCCCCCCTGTGTGTGTGTGTGATCCCCCCTTGTGTGTGTGTGTGATCCCCCCTTGTGTGTGTGTGACCCCCCCCTGTGTGTGTGTGATCCCCCCTTGTGTGTGTGTGACCCCCCCCTGTGTGTGTGTGTGATCCCCCTTGTGTGTGTGTGACCCCCCCCTGTGTGTGTGTGTGATCCCCCTTGTGTGTGTGTGACCCCCCCCCTGTGTGTGTGTGTGTGATCCCCCCTTGTGTGTGTGTGACCCCCCCCCCTGTGTGTGTGTGTGATCCCCCCTTGTGTGTGTGTGACCCCCCCCCTGTGTGTGTGTGTGATCCCCCCTTGTGTGTGTGTGACCCCCCCCCTGTGTGTGTGTGTGTGATCCCCCTTGTGTGTGTGTGACCCCCCCCCCCTGTGTGTGTGTGATCCCCCCTTGTGTGTGTGTGACCCCCCCCTGTGTGTGTGTGTGATCCCCCTTGTGTGTGTGTGACCCCCCCCCCTGTGTGTGTGTGTGTGTGATCCCCCCTTGTGTGTGTGTGACCCCCCCCCCCCTGTGTGTGTGTGTGATCCCCCCTTGTGTGTGTGTGACCCCCCCCTGTGTGTGTGTGTGATCCCCCCTTGTGTGTGTGTGACCCCCCCCCCTGTGTGTGTGTGTGTGATCCCCCCTTGTGTGTGTGTGTGACCCCCCCCCTGTGTGTGTGTGTGACCCCCCCCCCCTGTGTGTGTGTGACCCCCCCCCCCCCTGTGTGTGTGTGACCCCCCTGGGTGTGTGTGACCCCCCTGTGTGTGTGTGACCCCCCATGTGTGTGTGTGTGATCCCCCATATGTGTGTGTGTGTGTGTGTGTAATTCCCCCCCTGTGTGTGTGTGACCCCCCCCTGTGTGTGTGTGATCCCCCATATGTGTGTGTGTGACCCCCCCTGTGTGTGTGACCCCCCCTGTGTGTGTGTGACCCCCCTGGGTGTGTGTGACCCCCCTGTGTGTGTGTGATCCCCCATATGTGTGTGTGTGTTTGATCCCCCATATGTGTGTGTGTGTGATCCCCCATATGTGTGTGTGTGTGTGTGTGTAATTCCCCCCCTGTGTGTGTGAGATCCCCCATATGTGTGTGACCCCCCTGTGTGTGTGTGACCCCCCATGTGTGTGTGTGTGATCCCCCATATGTGTGTGTGTGTGTGTGTAATTCCCCCCTGTGTGTGTGTGACCCCCCCTGTGTGTGTGTGATCCCCCATATGTGTGTGTGTGTGTGTGTGATCCCCCCTTGTGTGTGTGTGTGACCCCCCCCCTGTGTGTGTGTGTGTGACCCCCCCCCCCCCCTGTGTGTGTGTGACCCCCCCCCCCCTGTGTGTGTGTGACCCCCCTGTGTGTGTGTGACCCCCCTGTGTGTGTGTGACCCCCCATGTGTGTGTGTGTGATCCCCCATATGTGTGTGTGTGTGTGTGTAATTCCCCCCCTGTGTGTGTGTGACCCCCCCCTGTGTGTGTGTGATCCCCCATATGTGTGTGTGTGACCCCCCCTGTGTGTGTGTGACCCCCCTGGGTGTGTGTGACCCCCCTGTGTGTGTGTGATCCCCCATATGTGTGTGTGTGTGTGTAATTCCCCCCCTGTGTGTGTGAGATCCCCCATATGTGTGTGACCCCCCTGTGTGTGTGTGACCCCCCATGTGTGTGTGTGTGATCCCCCATATGTGTGTGTGTGTGTGTGTAATTCCCCCCTGTGTGTGTGTGACCCCCCCCTGTGTGTGTGTGATCCCCCATATGTGTGTGTGTGTGTGTGTGACTCCCCACTGTGTGTGTGTGACCCCCCCCCCCCCCCCTGTGTGTGTGATCTTCCCATGTGTGTGTTACAAAATGAATGGAGAGAGGGGGGGGGGGGTTGCTGAGGGTGAAAGTAATAACATGGGGGGAATGAATTGATCTCGGGGGACTAGTACGGTCCTCAGCCAGGTATGTATATTAGGAGATATGTTGTGGTGTGTATACATGTATGTCACACGTGGCTCATGTCATGTCAGAATGAAGTAACCGCGTGTTAAGCAGCTTCTGGCTGTATGTTGCAGTCTCACCGTAATACTTATTTTACAAGTTGTTATGATGGCTTTAAACATGTCTGTATGTAACACGCAGTACATGGATGATGTTAGCAGACTACGGAGACCTGATAGGGACAATGTCATGGAGGAACCTGCGTGTACCCTGTTGTGTGTAACTGTAGTCCATCATTCTCTTACCCATGTAATTTACAATTCTATTATAATTCTATTATAATTCTCCGTCCTTGTCCCAGGTCCCCCCCCCCCCTGGACAGTACGTGGAAGTTGGGGTAAGAGGGCCCCCGGGCAGGGCCCCCGTTGTGAGATATATGAGTTATCAGAGAGTTGTGTATTGAGTCAGATCCTACCATTACCTGACTCCAGGCTGACCAGAGCCTGTAGTAACCAGATAAGCGATTAATCTCTATTTTATATTAGCTGCATTGGATCCATCATAGCGGATGATTACTGTCAGCATAAAACTGTGTTTTATCTTATCCTGCTGAACTTTAATTGTAATGTATTTTCCTTTCATGTATATTATAAGAACCCTGCAGACCACAGTCTTACAGGACACGTAGTACCGAGCGTCTGATACCTGTTTCTCTGGCAGCAGCTCTGTGAATATCATCAGGAGGTCTGAGACGTAGACGTAAGACGGATGTCTGCTCGGTAAGACCCTTTGTATTGTGAATAATATCCGCTCATTGATGATCCCCCAGAGGTATCGCAGCTCCTTCACCGTGATTCCCTTATCAATCTGCAGGGAAGAGATTTACATGAAGCCCTTGTCAGATTGTATTTGGCAGATATAACCCCCTGCGTTCCTCATATCCTGCACTCAGGGGACATGGAGCTATCTGGGTTATACACATTACCCTGCGTTCCTCATATCCTGCACTCAGGGGACATGGAGCTCTCTGGGTTATACACATTACCCTGCGTTCCTCATATCCTGCACTCAGGGGACATGGAGCTATCTGGGTTATACATATTACCCTGCGTTAGGCACAAGTAATCACAGATAATGTGTGCGGTTACTGTCCCTGTAATAACAAGCAGTGGAAGTCCCCCATGTTATATAGATGTATATAGAGTAACCACCCCCATACCCGTTATGGTATATTCTACTGCAAGTCATCATTTCATTTATTTGCAAACCTTTACGCTATATGTTTGGTACAGCGTCTCCTACTGATACTTTGCAGAGTTACTGATTAATAGTACAAATAAATACGGGTTTTATGGTAATTTGCACATTGATAATGGTTACCCACCGAGCCCTTACCTGCGGCCCCCCAGCCTGTACCTGTGGCCCCAGCTTGTACCAGCAGCCCCTAGCCTCTACCTATGGCACCTCAGACTTTACCTGCGGCTCCCAAGCCTTTACCTGTGGCCCCCAGTCTTTGCCCGCAGCCTGTACCTGTGGCCCCCAGCCTGTACCTGCGGTCCCCAATCTGTACCTGTGGCCTCCAGCCTTTACCTGCGGCCCCTAGCCTGTACCTACGGCCCCCACTCTTTACCCACGCCCCACAGCCTTTATCTTCGGCCCCCACTCTTTACCCACGGCCCCCAGCCTTTATCTTCGGCCCCCCGCTCTTTAACCATGGCCCCCAGCTTTTACCTGCAGCCCCCAGTCTTTACCCGCAGCCTGTACCTACGGCCCCCCAGCCATATTTGATACAACTGTACACACTCACAAACAATAGGAAACACACTGTAAAATAAACACCCACTATAATATGTCTATATGTACAGCCTGTATATACTGGCTCAGGCTCATATCACTGAATATAGAGGGAGCTAGGACTGATATCACTGTACATGAGGAACCTGATTTATAGTCAGCACTAATCAGGGCCGTAACTAGGGCTGTGCGATGGGGCCCCAGGGCGCAGCGCTGAAGGGGCCGCAGTTTAGGAATATTTTAGGTTTGTTTGGTTGAGGGCTGGTGGGCGGCAGTTTTGTTTCTCGTGCTAAGGGGCATATTCAATTAGCTTTCGGATTTGCTGTAATGCGCCGGAACAGCCGCAAAACGTAATACACGTAACCGCAATAACGTGGATTTTCGCTCGCAGCCCATAGGTTGCGAACGAAAATCCGCGTTAATGCGGTACCGTAATACTCGCAAGAACGCGCACTCCAAAAGCTAATTGAATATGCCCCTAAATGTGTAAGTGACCGTTCTGGCTACTAATAGAGCATAATCCTGTCTAATACAACACAGCACGGAACACAGAAGAGGTGATGTGTGTCCTTGGTATGTTTAGCGTGTGCCGCGGAGCAGAGTACATATAATATATGATATATACCAGCGTGGTGATGTTCTGACACCGAAGCACCTCCTCATACTTCACGTACAGCCGGTAATCCGTAGGGAAGTAATCACTCTGCAAGGAGAAAACAGACGTGTTCAGCTCTCTTCATACAATAACCGTGTTTATATACATGTTTCAGGGTTACATGTGGTCGGCATTATTGGCTGATATCGTATTTCTAGTATTTTATCTACTTGCAGTCTAGTTTGTATTATACACGTATTCGGTCTGTGGCTGCTCTCGTGTCCTCGGTGTAACTCACGGCCTCCGGTATCCGGTCTCACGCTCTGTGCGCCCGCTGACGCTGTATATTGTATGTGATGAGTTTTATATCTGCGTCACATTTATAAAATGTTTTTTCAGAGTCTGTAAATATTTCACAAGAACCATGAACATCGCTGCTTCAATGGAGAATCTCTGTGTTATGAATCCCCTGGGATTACTAGTTCTTACCCCAGCATTCTGCTGAGACCCAGCATACATGGAGGCAGAAGCAGCTCTGGGGTAAATGACTGACCAAGTCCTCAGTCCTGGGTCTGATAAATTATACAGTAGATAATTAACAACATTCCGTTACCCAAGGGCCCCTCAGGCCGTAATGTACGTGTAGCTCTGGGAAATACAGATCTTAGTGCTGCTTGAATTAATATCACACATCGGCCTCATTCCCGCTCAGCCTCCATTTCTGCTGCAGAATTGTGTTCTACAGCGGCATGAAGTCGCCCCCACGTGATTGTACCCTTGTGTCCTATAAATCAGCCAAGAGATGGAGCGATTACTGGGCACGTGGTGTGGGAGTAATAATATAGACCACTCAGCCAGCTCACGTGTAGCAGGGCCTGCGGTCAGTGAACCAAGGGGGACACAGCTCGCAGAGGAACAATGAGGGCGATGGACAGATTGTTATCCAATCCCTGTCTGCTCAGAAGAAACAGCACAGAGAAATGAGAGGGTCTGGCTAGTACAAGGGATATATTGTACATATTATGTAATATACTACTTTAGAGAAATGTAAACGTAAAAAACAAATATATTTCTATATCATTTGAGCCTTGTTCAGCCATATTTACCATGTACTTGAGGCGATTATCATACAAGAGTTGTCCGTTTAATGCTTCTATGAGTTGGCAGTCGTTGAGAATCACAGCTGCTCTCCCAAGGATGAGAATACCTGCAATACATAATTATATTACTGCCGCTCCTGTCTATAATACTGGAAGAAAATGATGCGCACACAATTTATCATCAGCTCTGGGGATCAGTGCTCCTGGTGATCTGATATCACAATGTTCCAGCCGTGTGACCCGTAGTTCAGTCTTACAAAGCTCAGTATTGTCTGTGTCTCTGGGGTACGGCCTAATCTGGGGGTCAGTGACCTGTCGTACCCATACACGTTGTGGGCCGATGAGAGGGGCTCCCCAAACCAATCCCTGATACAGTTATACCCGAATGTTACATCTCCATCATCCGGGAACATTCAGGACTGTGCCCACCCCACACACCCTCCGGGGCCACACCCGACCCCAAACTGGGTGATAATGTCAGTGTGAAGGGTCTGGGTAGATCTAAGACCACAGATGGAGGATTAGGGCTTTTGGTAGTTGCAGGTAACACAAGCAGCCGCTGAACCTTATCCGGACATTGTCCAACTTCTCAGAGGTAACCGGGATCTCTTACCCCAAATACGGCCTTCAATAAACTGTCTCCTTCATTCATCGATGATCGATATAATGTCCCTCATGAGCCTTGAACAGCGCCCAGAACGGTAGAGAATATAGATTGTGAGCTCCGATGGAGCAGGGACTGATGTGACTGATTATTCTCTATTCAGCGCTGCGGAATATGGTGGCGCTATATAAATAATAAGTTTGCTCTGTCTCACTGTGTTTAATACCTACAAGCAGAAGCCCGTCTTACTAATTACACAGGTATGAGCTAATATATCTTGAATACACCCTAGTAACCTGGATGTCTGCAGGTCTCAGTGCAGATATTGGGCCCGATTCATTCCGACACGTGTCTGCTGATTGTGAGCGCATGGATCGCGGGATCACTCTGCACAGGCCCAGGACAGACAGATACGGCTGCAGAACAGAGACACGGACGTGTACGCAAGCGGTGTTCATGTGCACGGAGCACTTACTACAGCTGTGACTCCGGGGAGTGAACTGGGTGGAGAGGAGCGTTTTGCTATAGTCAGTCTACAAAACGGGATCTGCCAAACTCGCGCACGCAGCCTTGTCCTTACCAGGCCCTACCACGTCAGTTATTGGTGTCTCTCCAGCTACAGGACTAGTCTAAGCCCTGGTCAGTAGTGATGACAGTCTCGTATACATACTGGAACATCATGAACATCTGCAAAATGTATTTTTATGTTCAGTAGACATTAATAATGTTCTAATAAAAATATTTCATAGTGGGGAAAAAATGTAGAAACAAAACACTTTTTTTCCCACTGTTTTACCATTTATACCTTTATAATTACCAGGTGACATTAATTCTATAATTGTTTTATTTTCCTGTGCGTTCTTCTGAGAATTTACTATACACATAGCTCTTAAATGTATCCTGCAGGGTCTTGTGTAGTACAGCTGAGCAGCCCTACACAACTCATGGATACATAGAATGCAGAGAGCGAGTTGTGTTCATAATACTCATTGTCTACACTGAGCCTGGTTCTTTAACTCACATAAAATTAATGTCAATGCATTTATTTTTGTAAAAAAACCATGTAAATCAGACATACACAGGTCTATATTCAGCAAGGAGCGGATGTGAGGATACGTCTGGTGAGGAATACGGGTCTAGGTCTGCTCTGCTCTAACAGACAATACACTGCAGGATACGTTCAATACTATGTGGAATATAAAGTCACAAAAGAACGCACAGAAAAAAAACTAATCAATTAATGTCGCCTCTTAATAATGTATTTATTAATAACATTTATTAGGATGTTAATAATGTCTACTGTACATAAAATACATTGTTACAGTTGCTCCTGATACAAACACATGTTGTAGCTGTATACACAGCCGTCATCACTAGTAATCAGCACTTACACCTGACCTGTAGCTCCTGATACAAACACATGTTGTAGCTGTATACACAGCCGTCATCACTAGTAATCAGCACTTACACCTGACCTGTAGCTCCTGATACAAACACATGTTGTAGCTGTATACACAGCCGTCATCACTAGTAATCAGCACTTACACCTGCCCTGTAGCTGCTGATACAGACACATGTTCTAGCTGTATACACAGCTGTCATCACTAGTAATCAGCACTTACACCTGCCCTGTAGCTGAAGAATACGCACCTTAGAGATGCCCAAAGCTTGAATCGGACACTGCTGGGTGCTCTCGAGCTTGGCACCCCCTTACTGTACACTGACCACCTGCATACGCCCAGTCCCCTCGTGTTCTGCCCATGACATCGTAGGCTGTAGTACGATCCTTTGCGCTCAAAGATGAATTGGACGTTACTGCGCTCTCTGGCGTATGGTCCGGTTCTGAGTGATTTTATGCAACGTACGTCTCGTATCGCCATTTACATTCCATAATCAGACCACTGTCTCTGCTAAACCATCCCGCAAAGTAATACAATTAAGTGGATAAAGGGAATACTGTAATCAGTCTGTAGATACGAGGATGCGTCTGGAGATTCTGATACTTACACAGAAATAAGATGAGTTCCCTCTGCATTGCCATGTGCTGACTGCTGAGTTCCCTTCTCTCCGTCCCTTGGGGTCTGCTAGGAGATTACCAGCCGGGCTCCTCGTGTCGTCTTTCTGCATCTAATGAAACAGAAAACAAGTATTAATGTGACAGCAGCTTCTGACGAGCACAGGACCTGACCCCAGCTGGGGGCACAGAGTGAGGACACGGAGACAGCTGTCCGTCCCTCTCCTCGCACTCTCTCGGACTCCCAGAGATGTCATTTCCTGTAAAACTCCCCAGATACAGACTCACTTTATATCCATCTTTCCCCAGAATTACACAAACAACAGAAACCGAAACTGTGACTGGGCTACAATCACAGGTCCAGGGTCTGAGTCACACACCAAAGCTGGCTGTATGCTCCCTGCAGACTAGAACACAAGTGTGTTACACCCCTGCATGGCTGCATGGTTGGTCCAGGTGCAGATGTGCCCCTCAAAGGACTCACTTATGCTCGGAGCGCAAAATGTGTCCAAATCTAAGACTTGTAATTCAATGTGTTTGTTGAACCCCATGTATCTCAGACTACGTCCAAATCAAAACCAGCGTACCAGGCGTAGGAATGCGTATTCTTATGCCCCACAATGGCACAGTGTTGGTAACGAATGCGTTACCCTATCCGTACAACATAAAGTGTCATTTACACAAGAGACCGGTGTCTGCACAGTTATTAATACATTTTAGCCGCATTTTCCATATATAATGTACTGAAATACACAATCCCCACATCTGTTGTTACTGCTGTCAGAGTTACACCCCAATAGTGTAACTTATCAGCTCTGGTACCTGTGCAACAAATGGGTTATCGATCGATAGAGAAGAGACACACTCAGTTTTTTAGGGCTGAATGAGAATCAATTCTGACTGCCCCCTAGTCAGAGGGCTTTATTTATACATGAAAAGTGTGCTCGCAGGCACATTTGTTATCTAGAAATTATTGCATTTTCTCAAGAGAAAATTAGACATAGTCTCAACAAGAAGAGTCTATACATCTATTATTTCACTTCTCAGGGATGCTGCTGTAAATGTCAAGGCCTGTAACTCCTGTAACTCCTTATCTTCAAGGACGGTCCATAGCCTTAGTCTCCACCACGGCCTCTGGGCGTATTGCCAAGCTCAGCAAATTCACATGAGAAAGAAACAAAAAAGTTGGTGTCAATATCATATTCAGAAATACAAAAGAAGAGCAACTTTTATTTTATAAGTCTGATCAATATATACTTTTTACCATATTGACTCTCACATTGCTTTATAAATCTTCCTTCCTAGTCCAAATAGAAATAACAAATAAGAAACCCGAATAGACGACCGCAACTTACACTATATAGTCACAACGTTAATGAATGAAGTGTCAGAGGGAGGAGACGATACGCAACCATCCAATCACAAGCGGCCAAATAGCGCTGCCGGTGTCATCATGGTGTTTATTTACCAGACCTCTCGCATCCCCATATCTGGGGATTATACCACGGTGAAGTTTATCATGTAAGTGGCTGCTGGCTGCTTCTCCTACGTCTGGGGGTTCCTCAAGGGCATTACAGACACTGCGCGGTAGAGGCGTACACCGTGACGTGCTCTGCACAGGTGAAGGCGTACACCGTGACGTGCGGTGGAGGCGTACACCGTGACGTGCGCTGCGCGGTGGAGGCGTACACCGTGACGTGCGCGGTAGAGGCGTACACCGTGACGTGCGGTGGAGGCGTACACTGTGACGTGCGCTGGGCGGTAGAGGCGTACACTGTGACGTGCGCTGGGCGGTAGAGGCGTACACTGTGACGTGCGCTGGGCGGTAGAGGCGTACACTGTGACGTGCGCTGGGCGGTAGAGGCGTACACTGTGACGTGCGCTGGGCGGTAGAGGCGTACACTGTGACGTGCGCTGGGCGGTAGAGGCGTACACTGTGACGTGCGCTGCGCGGTAGAGGCGTACACTGTGACGTGCGCTGGGCGGTAGAGGCGTACACTGTGACGTGCGCTGGGCGGTAGAGGCGTACACTGTGACGTGCGCTGGGCGGTAGAGGCGTACACTGTGACGTGCGCTGCGCGGTAGAGGCGTACACTGTGACGTGCGCTGCGCGGTAGAGGCGTACACTGTGACGTGCGCTGCGCGGTAGAGGCGTACACTGTGACGTGCGCTGCGCGGTAGAGGCGTACACTGTGACGTGCGCTGCGCGGTAGAGGCGTACACTGTGACGTGCGCTGGGCGGCCATGTCTACAGGGACCTCACCAGCTTCCTGTAATTATAGCATCGCTGTAAGTGAGGAATCATCACGTGAATCAGGAACCAGGTAATTGGTCAAATACTAACTAATGTTACTCCCCTTTCACTTTTTACCTTTCTTATATCTTCCTATATATATTTATACATTCTTTTTCTTTTTTCAACTTTGAATGACAGAATCAACATATTTTTCAACAATGATATAATGAGCGAGCCCTGGTATAATGTGGGGGCCCTGGTATAATGTGGGGGCCCTGGTACAATGTGGGGGCCCTGGTACAATGTGGGGGCACTGGTATAATGTGGGGGCCCTGGTATAATGTGGGGGCCCTGGTATAATGTGGGGGCCCTGGTATAATGTGGGGGCACTGGTGCTGTTACACTACAGTGTCTGTATACTGTGGGCACACAGGAGGGTACGTGGAGTCTGTGGGGGTACAGACGGGTGGTAGTATACTGTGGGGGTGTTGGTGCTTTTATCCTATACTAATAGTAATGGACGACTTGCAAGTACCTGTGATCTGCAGGAATAGTTTGGCCATTTCAGAAGTGTTCCCTCTGGTGACAGCACCATGTGGATGTCATGTGTAATGTTATTTTCTCTTTCTTTTCTGTATACAGTATATACTTAGGTCTTATTCATGTAAATACTTTATATCTAACTGTGTTTGTTGGAGAGTAAGGAAACAGCGTCTACGCTTCTCCCAATTTAACAGAACCCCCTGTGTGGTGACGACCATCTCTGGGTGACACCAGTGAGGTCTCTGGCAAAGCGGGAGCCTGTTCTCACCACTGCACTCCTATCGCGATCACCAGCTCAGGATGGTTCGGGCTCGGAGGACTCTGATTATATACAAGTGACCTATTGCTAAATTCAGTGTATTGTACGAATGAATCTCTCTTCCGCTTCTGACCGCTTGGGACTCGTTCCTGAAGACGGTGGCGGAACTACCATTGGTGCCCCGGGGCCCATGGAGATAATGGGGCCCATGGAGATAATGGGGCCCGCTGCATGAGGAACTAGCGAGCTATGGGCCCCAGTTCCCTCCCTGCTTCTCTGCACTGGGGCCCATGGAGATAATGGGGCCCATGGACATAATGGGGCCCGCTGCATGAGGAACTAGCGAGCTATGGGCCCCAGTTCCCTCCCTGCTTCTCTGCACTGGGGCCCATGGAGATAATGGGGCCCATGGACATAATGGGGCCCGCTGCATGGGGAACTAGCGAGCTATGGGCCCCAGTTCCCTCCCTGCTTCTCTGCACTGGGGCCCATGGAGATAATGGGGCCCATGGACATAATGGGGCCCGCTGCATGGGGAACTAGCGAGCTGTGGGCCCCAGTTCCCTCCCCGCTTCCCTGCACTGGGGCCCATGGAGATAATGGGGCCCGCTGCATGGGGAACTAGCGAGCTGTGGGCCCCAGTTCCCTCCTGGCTTCCCTGCACCGGGGCCCATGGAGATAATGGGGCCCACTGCATGGGGAACTAGCGAGCTATGGGCCCCAGTTCCCTCCTCGCTTCCCTGCACCGGGGCCCATGGAGATAATGGGGAACTAGCGAGCTGTGGGCCCCAGTTCCCTCCCCGCTTCCCTGCACTGGGGCCCACAGCTCGCTAGTTCCGCCTCTGCCAGGAGACCATCATCTGAGTGACACACGGACAATACAGGATCCTATATTTATGTTATAACTTTAATTCTTTTAGTAATAAATAGACCCTTTAATTATCGTGTTACAATGTTCCCAGTAAGAGGAGACATAGGCATCTCTAAAAACAGATAATTTTACGTGGTCCTAAATCACCCTATTAACCCCCATGACTCAAGCATATAACCTTTGCTTTTATATGTACATATGACCAGTCTGTACATAACACGCATTGCACAGCTATGCAGAGCCATAAACACGGAGTAACGGTGCCTAGTGATTTATGGTGGTTTCATAACCGAGAGCTGTGTGTTCCCAGGACACTGCAGGACAGTGGTGATAACAGCTCTCAGTGGTACTTGTAGCCAGGGGGGCAGGAGCCAGGGGGCAGAGGGACAGTTGTCCCCCATGATTTCTGTTGGGTGGGCAAACACTGTGTTTTGCCCCCTCATGAACTTCTACAGCCTTCATGCTGCGTTCTGAAGTCACAGTATCTGTTCTACACTTGTGAAACATTTTTAAATGATAGATTATCTTAGTATAACTAACAAATGTTCTTTAATATAGATTGTCTTTAGTACAGATTGATTGTTCCGTTCATAAACATTTAATAAATAACCTGTATTTACAATGAACAACTATTCACTTTACTGTTACCCTGAGTTTCGTGCGGTGCGTCCAGTAACAAACATGAGATATAACAATCTGAGTTTATAGCCCGTACTATAACCAGTGAGGCAGTGACTATAGGTTTAATAATACTCCCAATCAAATGAGATTAGGCTGTCAATGAAATCTGATTAAAATTCAGGTTAATGACCATGAAAAATGTACATTTTTAAGATGAACAATTGAATTTATCTGTCTTTCTAACATTACCACTAACATGTTACCATTAACATGTAATCTACACTTATTGTATTTGCATTGTAATTTCTTCTTGATTCCAGTGATTGGTATTTGGCTGGTTAGTTGCGCTGCCTCTGTCTGTCCAGGCCCCTGGAGAATAGGATGCTGGGAGCTCAGCATTAGGTCACCAGAGATCCCCTGGAGATTAGGATGCTGGGAGCTCAGCATGGGATCACCAGAGGAACCCTGGAGTATAGGATGCTGGGAGCTCAGCATGGGGTCACCAGAGATCCCCTGGAGAATAGGATGCTGGGAGCTCAGCATGGGATCACCAGAGGAACCCTGGAGAATAGGATGCTGGGAGCTCAGCATGGGATCACCAGAGGAACCCTGGAGTATAGGATGCTGGGAGCTCAGCATGGGGTCACCAGAGATCCCCTGGAGAATAGGATGCTGGGAGCTCAGCATGGGATCACCAGAGGAACCCTGGAGTATAGGATGCTGGGAGCTCAGCATGGGATCACCAGAGGAACCCTGGAGTATAGGATGCTGGGATCTCAGCATGGGGTCACCAAAGATCCCCTGGAGAATAGGATGCTGGGAGCTCAGCATGGGGTCACCAGAGATCCCCTGGAGAATAGGATGCTGGGAGCTCAGCATGGGATCACCAGAGGAACCCTGGAGTATAGGATGCTGGGAGCTCAGCATGGGATCACCAGAGGAACCCTGGAGTATAGGATGCTGGGAGCTCAGCATGGGATCACCAGAGGAACCCTGGAGTATAGGATGCTGGGAGCTCAGCATGGGATCACCAGAGGAACCCTGGAGTATAGGATGCTGGGAGCTCAGCATGGGGTCACCAGAGATCCCCTGGAGAATAGGATGCTGGGAGCTCAGCATGGGATCACCAGAGGAACCCTGGAGTATAGGATGCTGGGAGCTCAGCATGGGATCACCAGAGGAACCCTGGAGTATAGGATGCTGGGAGCTCAGCATGGGGTCACCAGAGATCCCCTGGAGAATAGGATGCTGGGAGCTCAGCATGGGATCACCAGAGGAACCCTGGAGTATAGGATGCTGGGAGCTCAGCATGGGATCACCAGAGGAACCCTGGAGTATAGGATGCTGGGAGCTCAGCATGGGGTCACCAGAGATCCCCTGGAGAATAGGATGCTGGGAGCTCAGCATGGGATCACCAGAGGAACCCTGGAGAATAGGATGCTGGGAGCTCAGCATGGGATCATCACCAGAGGAACCCTGGAGTATAGGATGCTGGGAGCTCAGCATGGGGTCACCAGAGATCCCCTGGAGAATAGGATGCTGGGAGCTCAGCATGGGATCACCAGAGGAACCCTGGAGTATAGGATGCTGGGAGCTCAGCATGGGATCACCAGAGGAACCCTGGAGTATAGGATGCTGGGATCTCAGCATGGGGTCACCAGAGATCCCCTGGAGAATAGGATGCTGGGAGCTCAGCATGGGGTCACCAGAGATCCCCTGGAGAATAGGATGCTGGGAGCTCAGCATGGGATCACCAGAGGAACCCTGGAGTATAGGATGCTGGGAGCTCAGCATGGGATCACCAGAGGAACCCTGGAGTATAGGATGCTGGGAGCTCAGCATGGGATCACCAGAGGAACCCTGGAGTATAGGATGCTGGGAGCTCAGCATGGGATCACCAGAGGAACCCTGGAGTATAGGATGCTGGGAGCTCAGCATGGGGTCACCAGAGATCCCCTGGAGAATAGGATGCTGGGAGCTCAGCATGGGATCACCAGAGGAACCCTGGAGTATAGGATGCTGGGAGCTCAGCATGGGATCACCAGAGGAACCCTGGAGTATAGGATGCTGGGAGCTCAGCATGGGGTCACCAGAGATCCCCTGGAGAATAGGATGCTGGGAGCTCAGCATGGGATCACCAGAGGAACCCTGGAGTATAGGATGCTGGGAGCTCAGCATGGGATCACCAGAGGAACCCTGGAGTATAGGATGCTGGGAGCTCAGCATGGGATCACCAGAGGAACCCTGGAGTATAGGATGCTGGGAGCTCAGCATGAGGTCACCAGAGATCCCCTGGAGAATAGGATGCTGGGAGCTCAGCATGGGATCACCAGAGGAACCCTGGAGAATAGGATGCTGGGAGCTCAGCATGGGATCACCAGAGCTCCCCTGGAGAATAGGATGCTGGGAGCTCAGCATGAGGTCACCAGAGATCCCCTGGAGAATAGGATGCTGGGAGCTCAGCATGGGATCACCAGAGGAACCCTGGAGAATAGGATGCTGGGAGCTCAGCATGGGGTCACCAGAGATCCCCTGGAGAATAGGATGCTGGGATCTCAGCATGGGATCACCAGAGGAACCCTGGAGAATAGGATGCTGGGAGCTCAGCATGAGGTCACCAGAGATCCCCTGGAGAATAGGATGCTGGGAGCTCAGCATGGACGCTCCCCATAGCCCACAAGATTTTCAAGGTACTTAAAAATTATAGATACAATTTATGAATTATGATTTTTGACTTTGTGACACATTATCTGAGCTTTTGATGAGTTTACATTACTTTTAGATTAGATAACTTTTCTGAATCATTGACATAAATTCTCCAGCAATAACTTTCCTTCAGAGCAGACCCCATGAGTGAGTTTCCAGTTCAGCTTATTTCACACATCTTCCCATGCACATGTTCTACATATACAGACTTAGCTGGTTATATACATTAGATGATTTATGTACCATCACTACTGAGATTGTCTAGTATGAGAGGAGGTGGGGTCAGCGAGTAATTCAGTTATGTGAGCAGGGAATCATAGTGTGGGAGATGGATAATGGATCAGTTACATTGTAACACATAATGATAACAACTCACCCATGGCTGCTCCTGAATCAATACGTTTACCCCTTTCACAATGCAGATGTTCTGTAGTATAGAAGTATTGTGTGATCCTTCATTCCATCCCGGTAGTGAGAGAGTTGTCTGTTGTCTGGATCTCTCTGACTGTGCAGATCGGGGGTCAGGGAAGAGGGAGGGTCCGGGACAGCAGAATGAGAGATGAGGTACAGCTCACACTCCCTCTTTGGCTGTTATTCCCAGGACATGTACAACTCATTCTTCCAGACACCAGTAAACACACGTTGCATAATCATCCTTCTGTACTGTGCTAAAATTACTGATCACCGAACAGCCACATCATTAAAACCATCTGCCTAATATTGTGTAGGTCCCCCTCGTGCTGCCAAAACAGCTCTGACCCATTGGGACATGGACTCCACAAGACCTCTGAATATGTCCTCTGGTATCTGGTACTAAGACGTTAGCAGCAGATTCTGTAAGTTGTAAGGTGGGGACTTCATTGGCTCGGACTTGTTTTTCCAGCGCATCCTACAGATGTCAACACCTTGATCTCTTTGTCATGTTCCTCAAACCATTCCTGAACAATTCCTGCAGTGTGACAGGGGCATTATCCTGCTGAAAGAGGCCACTGCCATCAGGGAATACCGCTGCCATGAAGGCTGTACTTGGTCTGCAGCAATGTGTAGGTAGATGGTACGTGTCATAGTAACATCCACATGAATGTCAGGACCCAGGGTTTCCCAGCAGAACATTGCCCAGAGCATCACACTGCCCCCGCCAGCTGCCTTCTTCCCATAGTGCATCCTGGTGCCCTCTCTTACCCAGGTAAATGACACACACGCACCCGGCCGTCCACATGATGCAAAAGAAAACGTGATTCATCAGACCAGGCCGCCTTCTTCCATTGCTCCATGGCCAAATTCTGGCACTCACCTGCCCAGTGTAGGTTCTTTCTGCGGTGGACAGGGGTCAGTGTGGGCACTCAGACCAGTCTGTTCCTGCCCAGCCCATACGCAGCAAGCTGCGATGCTCTGTGTGATCTGACACCTCTCTATCACAGCCAGCAGTAACTTTACAGCAATTTGTGTTACAGTAGCTCTTCTGGGGGATTGGATCAGACGGGCTATCCTTCACTCCTCACACACATCAATGAGCCTTGGCCGCCCATGACCCTGTCGCCAGTTCACCGGTTGTCCGCCCTTCAACCACTTTTGTTATGTACTAACCACTGCATACCAGGAACACTCCACAAGACCGGCCATTTTGGACTTTTTCAAAGTTGATCAGACCCTTACGTTGCCCATGTTTCCTGCTTCCAAAACATCAACTTCAAGACCTAATTGATCACTTGCTGCCTAATATATCCCACCCCTGACAGGTGCCGTTGTAATGAGAACAATGTTATACACTTCACTTGTCAGTGGTTCTCATGTTGTGGGTGATCGGTCTATAAACATGACTATGGTGCTGCTCTGTTATCTCTGTGGGAAGGTTTTATAAGTTTTATATCATAAATCTGTTCAGGTTTTGTTTCCCAGGTTGGACCTTATAATTTATATTTCCAATGTTTTCTAGGGTCTTGGAGGGGCTCAAATCAAGCACACTGTTACCAGGGCAAATGTACACACATGAGCATGAAAATGATGGACCCCTGTTGGGTAGCAATTATGAGTTGATTTCCTCTTCCCTAAATCTGTTAATGGCCTATAAATCACCAGCTTTCCAGACCTTCGCATAATAAGTCACTTTCCAAAATCACTGAAAGCAACAATTTATCTGTGTTTGGTACGGTACAGGTGCATATATTAAAGATAAATTTTAATAACTCGATCATGGAAATCACCCAAAAATGTTTTCACCGGTTTCAGACATTTGATGTTAGTTCATAACCTCTGAGATTAAAAAATAATATCTGCATGTACAAGCATTGGCATTAATGGGCCCATTCATTTCAATGGAATTTCCACAAGTGCGCTAGTAACCCTGTTGAAATGAATGGGTACATTTAAATGATCGTGCAAAACTCTGTCTGTGGTGTTTTCCATTACTAGTCAAATGACTGGAGGGTCAAGTGTGTACTCCAAATCTTCCTGCATTTGTGTTTCCTCCCACACTCCAAAAACATACTGGTAGGTTAATTGGCTGCTATCAAATTCACCCTTGTGTGTGTGTGTGTGTCTGTCTGTATGTATGTTAGGGAATGTAGACTGTAAGCTCCAATGTGGCAGGGACTGATGTGAGTGAGTTCTCTGTTAGAATTAGTGCTGCTATAAATACTTGATTATGATGATGATGAATGTTGCTGTTAGTATAAATAATCACGCTGCTGGGGGCTCCAGAGACATGAAATAAAAACAAAGGCCGGGTCATTTGGATCACAGAAGGAATGGCGTTGTCAGCGGATATCCCGGCCTGTGTGTGTATCCGACACAACAGAAATATCTGGGTTTTATCTTCTTATATCTTGTTTGCAGACACGGAGTAGCGTTGTCCTAGCTGCAGTCCACACAATAAATACTTATTTCAGAGTGTCGCGTTAGCAGCACTTTACTGATGTCTGAATCAAAGAAGTGAGTGTAGGACTCACAAACATAAGGACATAAAAGCAGAGGATCCAAGTGTCAGAGTTCTCTGTAACTGGCCCGTTTCATAGAGGGAGCGTTTCCTGTTAATGTCAATGCCCCTGTCAGAGTTACACCCCAATAGTGTAACTTATCAGCTCTGGTACCTGTGCAACAAATGGGTTATCGATCGATAGAGAAGAGACACACTCAGTTTTTTAGGGCTGAATGAGAATCAATTCTGACCACCCCATAGTCAGAGGGCTTTATTTATACATAAAAGGTGTTCGCAAGCACATTTGTTATCTAGAAATTATTGCATTTTCTCAAGAGAAAATTAGACATAGTCTCAACAGAAAGAGTCTATACATCTGTTATTTCACTTCTCAGGGATGCTGCTGTAAATGTCAAGGCCTGTAACTCCTGTAACTCCTTATCTTCAAGGACGGTCCATAGCCTTAGTCTCCACCACGGCCTCTGGGCGTATTGCCAAGCTCAGCATATTCACATGAGAAAGAAACAGAGAAAAACTTGTGTGAATATCATATTCAGAAATACAAAAGAAGAGCAACTTTTATTTTATAAGTCTGATCAATATATACTTTTTACCATATTGACTCTCACACCCCCTTATATAATCAGATTTTTTACATGGATTTTACTGCCATTATGAGGCTTTGTTGCTTCACGATCTTGACGTCTCCTCCACTAACGTAGACCAGCTTGGCTAATGTCAGCTAATTATGACCAATGTGCCCTTTGGTCTGTGACATCTTCAGTCTAAACCTTAGTTCCTGGTATCTGTGTTCCCGCTGTATCAGACTTGTAGTTCTTTCCATTGTAATAAAAGCAAGATATATAATCTTAAATCATTTTATTATGTAAAATCTGTAAACTACATCACAGAAACAAACAGCTAATGGGGAGTCGGCAGCACAGTTGTGTATAGAGAATTAGTCTCCTTGTTACACACAATAAGCATCATCCGCTCAGGAGCGTAGATCGCTGGACTCCGCTGTTAGTAAAACTAGTTAGTAAATGATTCTTTCAAGTCTAAGAATATGTTTGATGCACCTAAAGTCATAATTAATTGTGCATAATAAGGGATGGTGGATCCCATTACCCCAGCGTGTGCCGCTGTTACCACTGAGCCTTCCTTGATGTCCCAGAGCCTAGGGCAATGTACAGTTAGTATGTTTGGTCCAGTATGCACATGTAACAGAGATAGATTGTGCGGATCATAAAGACCCTTATTCATCTTATATGGATATAAAACTCGGAGAGACAAAGCAGGAGCTGATATCAATCCTTTAAACCCAGCATCTATTACACCATCCAGACTGAATGTTAAATGCTGTGTTTCCTGTTTCTTATTGTACTTGTCTATTATAGACCCTGGGGAGCAATGCTACATTCAGAGCAAAGATCACATTACTGTACCTCAAGTAATACATGAGGGCTAACCTGTTCCTGAACCCTGATATAGGCTGAGGTGCTCCAGATAGTCGTCTCTCCCTCTGATATAACGTCTGTTGCCTGAGACTTTAATACACATTTACATGTGTTTCAATAAGAAGTGAAAACGTGCTGGAGTCAGGGTCTGCTGTAGGTTTGTAGCATCTGCCGAAAACGATCAGACGTATACAGAGTTCTTACCCGATCACGATCTGCCCACTTCTATTCACAACGCAACTCTTCCGTGTTAATGACAATGCTGGGTCCCTTGTACTTCGGAATGATCCCCAGGTGGGCCCTCGTGATCCTACGGCCCACGACAAAATGTAGCACCTGCGGAAAAATTGGCAGAAGTACACAGAGTTCTTGTTCTTGTTCCACTTACCATTCACATCGTACCTTCAGCACGGTTTCAGCAATCTATGCTAGACAGAGGTGATTTGTTGGTACAAGATGTGAGAGCAGGCGTGGGCAAGCTGTGATTCTCCAGGGGTTGTTGAACTACAAGTCCTGGTATGTTTTTGTTTTTTTGAAAGCCCGGGAACAGTGCTTTTGTGCCCTAATGAACGGAAAAAAAGTGCGAAACTTAAAAAAACATGCACTAGGGTGCGGTTCTTGGCCCTCCTCAAAAAAGGATAGGCCCTAGTCCCCGACCCCCAGATCCTAATGGACCCTTAGGGGGCAAGGGTCTTCAGATCCCCCTTCGCCGCAAGGCTAGGGGGGTCCCTTTCAGCCCTGGGATCCACTGAGGCTTCACCCAGGGCTCGACAACTAGCTCACCCCCGAAGGGATGAGCCAACGCTGGGGTTCAGGAACCAAAAGGCCACACAACCCCCCCTAGATCTTAGGGGACACAGAGCCCAAAAGGGCCTACCCGCACCCCTAAAAATCCGTGAAGCCATCAAACAAGAAGTGTCATAAATAGAAAAATAAAAAAGTGCCGAGTGGTTACGGTCCCAGACTCATGGCTGGGCTATTATAAAAAATTTCCCGCCCAGCCATAAGGCCGGGGCAAATAATAAAAGGCGGTGCGTATATTGAAAGTAGTATAACGTGTTCGGTGCCAACGTAATCACTTTATTCCTGTTTTAAGGTGCTCCTGACCTGTGATTTTTTGGCACCCCCGGATCGCCACTTCGGGGGCACATTAGTCCCGGCCTTTCAACGCAGCTCACCCGGCCCCTGGCCAGAGGACCAAGTGCTGCTCTGCCACAACTGCACTTGATCTTAGCCGAAAGGCCGAGAAGTGATATAAGTCCTGGTATGTTTGCCAGCTGATAGCAGACAGCCAGGGGTTTATTAAGCTTGCAAAGTTCATTGCTAGAACCAAGCGTAGTGATGACACCACCTGAGTGAACTATGGGAGACGTGATGTGATTACCGACCTACAATTACTTCTTTTTTTATCTCTGTGCTTTTTACCCAACAACCCCAGGACTTCAACACACAAATATGGCGCAACCAGTGTCAGATTGAGGTACTTTGGGTCCATCAGAGAGAATTATTTCAAGTCCCCCATCCTTGGGTTAAGAAAATAAAAAGTTACCTATAATGCATCCTGATTGTTACATTACAGCCTGAATCAAGATGAGGACAGCGGTGACAAGACGTATGTGGAGGAGAGGGCTTCCTGGCTGGTCACACGGGCCCCACCAGAACATCCTCTGGTGGGCTAGAAGGTCAGTCCAACCTTGGGGTGAGGACACTAGCCGGATACACAGTCCTCACACACAGAGATACTATATTATACAGATATTTATAACTGCCTTATTTTCACTTGCAATTCCGAAAAATATGTTCTAAATTGATATTCTAAATGAGTCTTTTTATACATGTTGATTTCCTTGTGATCTTATGAAAGGGCTGGAAATCCCCCTAGTACTGAGTCTCATGGAACCATACTGAATCCCACGGAGCTTTGCGTGACTCTGCCGTCCTCAGACTGTGAGAGACATATTTATATCTAATGAGCTCGTCACAACAGAACACAATCTACCACAGCTGTGACTGAACATGTTATTCAACACATGACAAAAATATCTCCCACTGAAGAGCTAGATCGCTCCGGTCCATGGGCTGCTGATCGGAGAGACATGGGTGAAATGTAATACTTTAATTGTTTCATGAGAGATTGGGCAACTGGGAGTATTGTCATGACTGAGGGTCTTATTAATTATGGTACAAAGCACTAAGAATATTTATAGCATCAGGCTAGGCTTTGTTAGAGCCTTCATGTAGTAGTGATGTTTATACCATATGGAGACCGTCCTCATTCAACCGGCCTCCAGTGTTGAAGAAACAGAAATCCCACATACTGACATAGGGCTGCTCCCCAAAACCGCTTTATCCCAGCATGCACCTGTAGAAGCAATCAGGGAACAATGTGCAGCCAGAGGTACAGGAGATCTCAAGGGTCTGTTTGACAATGAAGATGGTCTTCCCAGGCTCATCGAAATAAAGGGAACAAAGAACTTTTTGAAAAGCCTCCAGAGAGTCTTGAAAGTGCTTGAAATTTGCTTGTTGTGAAGAATATTCAGGAAAAGACAAAGTCACTGTTTTCTAGACAGCAACTAATAGGATCTGCACATTGGGGCACTTTGGATCTTCAATTCTTCACTCCTAGTGTTGTCGGAATTTTGTCATCCGCAGACTCGTACCCCATCCATTGGTGCTTACAGCTCAGAGTCTGGTTACCAGAAGAACATGGAGGATATGTTACAGGGGCCGGAGGGTCCCTAATGAGCTTTGGATAATTCCCCACTTGTCACATATGTGCTTAATCTTCCTCTTCTTGTTAGGTGTGAAATGTGATATAATATGTGTTTAATATGTGATGAGGGGTTTAACAGGTGACAAATAGAGAGGGGCGCTCACGTATTATGGGGGTATAATTAGAGCCAGGAGGGAGGTGCGTACAGCCATGGAAGTCTGGAATATATGTGAAATGTCATTATGTGGCGTGCCAATCACTAGCGGTGCAATGTCTCATAATGGTTGTTCGACGTGTAAACCAGACTAGCACGGGTGGGGCCCCGTGATGTGTATATATATAGCCCGGGGCCCCAGATCACCTTAGTCTACCACTGACTACAGAAGACAATCGGGGAAATTATTGTGAGAATGAAGAAGTAATTTATGTATTAAATGAAGACCCATCTGTCTAAGTTATTCCATGTATTCAGCTTGTGTTCATTATGACTGTACCTTTAAGCTGGTGGCAGGAATATATATAACTGTGTCTCAATGTTGACAACTCCCTGCAGGTCCCAGAGCACCCAGTGATGTATGGAATCTGCAAGAGATCATATGATATACCATAAAGGAAGGGTAACGTAAGGTTCCTGAGCATAAATAACACTGTAGAGATGCTGGTGGCTGAGGACTCGCAGCTTTACAGTGTTTATATAAGAGGACATCTGCTGGAGGAATGTAGACTGAACATTGTACGCAGATCACTGCATGTAGACCTGACACCCTCTCCTGGGCAGTGGACGTAAATTATATATATATTTATATATAGTAATATATAGAATTATTGTGGATGCGTGGTGGTGAAAGAAGGCCTGTTTTCACCATGAATCCACAATAATTATATATACAGTGTATGTATGTGTATATATATGTATATATGTGTGTGTGTGTGTATATATATATATATATATATATATATATATATATATATACAGTCAGGTCCATAAATATTGGGACATTGACACAATTCTCATATTTTGGGCTCTATACACCACCACAATGGATTTGAAATGAAACTAACAAGATGTGCTTTAACTGCAGCTTTAATTTGAGGGTATTTGCATACAAATCAGGTGAACGGTGTAGGAATTACAACGGTTTCTATATGTGCCTCCCACTTTTTAAGGGACCAAAAGTAATGGGACAATCGACTCCAAAGCTATTTCATGGACATGTGTGGGCTATTCCCTCGTTATTTCATCATCAGTTAAGCAGGTAAAAGGTCTGGAGTTGATTCTAGGTGTGAAATTTGCATTTGGAATCTATTGCTGTCGACTCTCAATACGAGATCCAAAGAGCTGTCACTATCAGTGAAACAAGCCATCATTAGGCTGAAAAATCAAAACAAACCCATCAGAGAAATAGCAAAAACATTAGGTGTGGCCAAATCAACTGTTTGGAACATTCTTAAAAAGAAAGAACGCACCGGAGAGCTCAGCAACACTAAAAGACCCGGAAGACCACGGAAAACAACTGGTGGATGACAAAAGAATTTTTTCCCTGGTGAAGAAAAACCCCTTCACAAGAGTTGGCCAAATGAAGAACACTCTCCAGGAGGTAGGTGTATATGTCTGAAAGTCAACAATCAAGAGAAGACTTCACAAGTGAATACAGAGGGTTCACCACAAGATGTAAACCATTGGTGTGCCACAAAAACAGGAAGACCGGATTAGAGTTTGGCAAACAACATCTAAAAAAGCCATTACAGTTCTGGAACAACATCCTATGGACAGATGAGACAAAGATCAACTTGTACCAGAGTGATGGGAAGAGAAGAGTATGGAGAAGGAAAGGAACTGCTCATGATCCAAAACATACCACCTCATCAGTGAGGCATGGTGGTGGTAGTGTCATGGCGTGGGCATGTATGGCTGCCAATGGAACTGGTTCCCTTGTATTTATTGATGATGTGACTGCTGACAAAAGCAGCAGGATGAATTCTGAAGTGTTTCGGGCAATATTATCTGCTCATATTCGATCAAATACTTCAGAACTCATTGGACGGAGCTTCACAGTGCAGATGGACAATGACCCGAAGCATACTGCACAAGCAACCAAAGAGTTTTTTAAGGCTAACAAGTGGAATGTTATGCAATGACCAAGTCAATCAAATGAAACCCAGCGTCTGGTGATGTCTATGCCTTCCAGACTTCAGGGTGTAATTGACTGTAAAAGTGAAAGCTTGATGTAGGATTGTTTAGTTTGTCCCATTACTTTTGGTCCCTTAAAAAATGGGAGGCACATATAGAAACCATTGTAATTCCTACACCGTTCACCTGATTTGGATGTAAATACCCTCAAATTAAATCTGAAAGTCTGCAGTTAAAGCACATCTTGTTTGTTTCATTTCAAATCCATTGTGGTGGTGTATAGACCCCAAAATATGAGAATTGTGTCGATGTCCCAATATTTATGGTCCTGACTGTATGTATATGTGTGTATACAGTATATGTATGTGTATGTATGTGTGCGTATATATATATATATATATATATATATGTACAAATAAGCTATCAAGTATTTGTGTGCTACATGAAAAAACAGTCAATATTTAACTTATGTGCAAAACAGAATACTAATTTGTACCCCTTGCATTTTAACATGGTTTTGTCCAGGAGACTGAAATAACAAGTTTCTTAAGTTAAGATCCTTAATGAATCAGGCCCCAGGTTATCTACTGGCAATTGATGGTGGAAGCCATAACTCAAATCCCCTGCTTGAACCCTTTCTTAGGGGTAGATTCAGTTAGCCACATTATTACCGTTTCTGCTGCTTTACTCTATGACTCACAAGTAAAATTCCGCTGAGAAAGTACAGTAGTAACCCTAATAATGTGTGGGCCCCGTTGTTCCAAAGAACAACACTGTTAATTGCACTGACCCCTTAAACTCAGAAGTTGGCGTAGTGCACTAATAACCAAGGGCTCTACTGAAAGCAATGGGTGAGGTTCTGGTTTGAATCCCCAGAGTGTCCTCTGTTTTGTATGGATGGCGCACCAAGCAGATTGACAACACTGGGAGACACTCCCTTCTCACGTAAGGTGTTAGTTGGCTCAGTGGACCAGTGTCCAGGTCTGCTGAATACAGTGATAGTGAAGTCCTTAGTTTGAATACCAAAGCCGACATCTTTTTGAGAATCTTGGAGGTTTCAACAGGGAAGTTGATGTCATCGAGTAAAGGTTTCCACACTTTATCAACATATGTAGTGGTTTAGAGGACTAATGACTAGTTAGTCTGAGGCAGCGATGGGGCAGGCTGGGGTTCAAATCCCAAGGTAGACTTATGTATGTACCTGGATGCTGCACCTGGCTGATATTATGAGAAGTTTCTCTATTTTCTTAACACATGAGCTGGCTTTAGAAGTCTAATAATGAGTTTGCCTACTGACGGTGGACGCCCTGTTTCAACTCCTAGACCTTGGATACACCTAGTTCTTTGACTACACTTAGAAACATTTGCCCAATTACTTAAAGCAGAAGCTTTCCTGGCTGTCTAGTAGCCCGGTTATCTACTGGCAGTTGATGGTGGAGGCAATAACTCAAATCTCCTGCTTAAACCCTCTCTCTTAAACTCAGTAGTTGGGTTAGTGGACTAATAACCAAGATCTTTACTGAAAGCAGTGAGTGGGTCCCTGGTTTGAATCCCCCGACCATGCTCCTTTTTTGTATGGATGGTGCACAAAGCAGATTGATGACATTGGGAAAAGACGCCACTCTTACATGTGGTGTTAGTTGGCTCAGTGGCTCAGTGGACCAGTGTCCAGGTCTGCAGAATACAGTGATAGTGAAGTCCTTAGTTTGAATACCAAAGCCGAAATCTTTTTGAGAACCTTGGAGGTTTCAACAGGGAAGTTGATGACATTGAGAAAGGTATTCACAGTTTGTTAAAATATGTTGTGGCGTGGAGGACTAATGACTAGTTAGTCTATTGCAGTGATAAAGCTGTCTGGGGTTCAAATCCCCAGGTAGACTTATGTTTAGTACCTTGGATTCTGCACTTGGTTGAGGAGAGAAGTCTCTCTATTTTCTTAACACATGAGCTGGCTTTAGAAGTCTAGTAACCAGTCAATCTACTAGCAGCGATTTTGGAGGCCCTGAGTCAGCGTCCTTTTTGTGCTTTGGATGATGACGCTGAGAAAAGTCTACTCACTTGCAGAAAGTGGTGGACTAGTAGCCAGGTCTACTGGTGGTGGTGATAATGGCGTCCCTGGCTCAAATCTTACCTATTTGTATTTTTTTTTGCAGACATGAGCCACATACCCTCACAAAATCAAATGACATTACAAAACTTATTTTTAAAAACCGAATATTTTGTATTACAGAGCTGATGGTGTAGTGGTGAGTGTCACTGCCCAAGAACACAGAGGTCATGGGTTCAATTCCTTCCAGAGTTCTATCTTTGTGGAGTTGGTGTGTTCTCCCATCTGTGTCTGGGCTTCCTCCAAAAACACACTGGTAAGCTAATGGGCTTCGGACTGAGAGGTCCTGTAGTGAGGATAGACTGTAAGCTCCTGTGGACTAATGTGAATAATTACATATGCTCTGTACAGTAGTGCAACATCCAATCAGTGATATAGCCACACCCACAACATGACATCAGTAATGTACTGCAAATTAATTCCTCTCAAATCTGTTTTTTTTTTTATCCAATGATTTGGCGCCTGTTCATCCCAGCAGCTGCCATTTTAGCATTTTTCTTCTCCTGCTAAACCTGCAGGCACCGTCCAGGGGTTGGGGAGGCAGATGGGTGGTACTGCCAGCCGGGCTTTACCATGAACGTTTATCAAGGCAAGCAAAAATCACATGGGTCATCGCCCAGATCCGGGTGGCAGCCATTTGTATAGATAAATGCCCATAAAATTAAAATGTATTTTATGATTTGCGCTACGGCCCCAGAAGATTAAAACCCGACACTGCAGCAATGAAAGGGTTTTAAATCCTAGACGTGTGAAAAATGCTTTTAAATAAATTAATGGATATATTTAATGTTTGAGCGCTCTGGCGCCGATACGTAACTGGCGCTCAGTGCCACCAGTTTAATACTGCGTGCGCGGCCATACACGTGCTATTGCCCAGCACCAGGATGGTTAAAAAAAAAAAAAAGAAGTTAAAATGTTAAAGCTAAGTGCGAGTTTATATTAATAAAATTGGTACTTACTTCCCGTGGTGGTTCAGCGCAGGCAGTATCCTGGATTCAAATGAATCCAGGAGGTGCCACAACTCCTGCGGGTTGTTGCCCCAGGGTCTAGTCCCTCTGCCCCTGATACTTTTTTCGGCCAGGGGGTAGAGCCAGATCCTGATGCAGGGTCCCTACAAGTACTTTCGGAGGGAGATTTAAAAGATAAATCTCCCACCCCCTCCCTCTCCCTGGCAGGCAGCTTGTGGACAGGGGGGGGGGGGGGGTGTAAGTACACTCCCACCTGCCACTGGCAGCAATGTAAAAAGGTGTTAACCCCTTCAGGCCGATTCATGTGCAGGCTGCATGAATCAGCCTGGATTGGTGAACAGGGCAGAAGGAAGAATTACCCCAGCCAGGTTAGCTTTCTTTCATTCAATCTGTAACTTCTAGATGATCACTAGTACCTCAAACTAGTGTGTAAAGGTCCTTGTAAGGACTTCTTGAGCTAATAAGCATCACTGCTTCAAGATCCTGCTTTAACAAATACTTACCTGCTGTATTCCTGTGATTTCCAGATTAGAGCAATCTAATCTGTTATCCGGCTGTTCTGAGGTTTAGACCCAGCATCTAGTACCACCGCTCTGCCCGCTACCCTGCAGCTCTGGCCAGTGTGATAGGCCAGGGAGATCCATGCGCAGCAAGCCTGATCTGAAGCGGTCAGGGGTACCAGCGAGTTACCAAGGGGAAAAAAGGAGCCTAGAAGTGACAGCAGAAGCCCCTCCTACTGCACTTACATGGGGACAATTGGGCTAAAGAAAAAACAGAAACAAGGCAACCCCAGCTGTTCCACAGCAGCACAACAGCCATGGTGGGATAGAAGGTCCATCAGATCACCTCCCAGGCTTGAAAGTTCCCTCGGCCTGACATGGCGATGGTCAGACACAGAACACACAAAAGTGGGCGATCTGGAAACAAAGCCCATGTCATCCAATATCCAACATATGGAAGGATCCCACCTCTTGTGGGAGAAAGACAGGTGATGTGACAGCATTGATGTCCTGGTCATCCTGAGGCTGATCATTATAGGACTGAACTGTAAAAACTCAATCATAATACTTGTGATCCCACTCCAGGCCCAGCTATCACCAAACATCCCAGGGCGGCAGTTAGACAAGAGGGGAGCACAGGACGTGTGCAGAGGTTTGGGACTTGTTTGTGCTTTAAACAGAACTGTAACCACTTTTTTCACATTCTGATGGATAGTGAAGATAAATCATCATCATCATTAATAAGGCACCACCGAAGCCAGCGAGCCGCACAATCACCAAAAAAATAAACAGAATGAATACAAATAAGGGTCAAGAGAAACGATAAAATCATTAAAAAAACACCAAAATACACTTCAGACAAAGCAACTACACAAGAAAACACAACTAGTACAAATAGGAAACATTACAAAGGAGGATGAGATAGGAGGTAGAGAGAGTTGAGGAGAGACCAGACATTTGTCAGACAAGCCAGAGACTTACAGTAATCAAGGTGAGAGATGACAAGATCATGAATTATGGTCTTGGCATCATTCAGGGAGAGGAAAGGACGAATCTTGGCAATGTTGACAAGACTTAGACAACAGGAATGCGCAAGGGACTGGTCGGGGAGAGTGAAATTGAGGGTGTAGTTAACGATACCGCTAGTTTACACTCCTATAATGACAGGCAGGGTGCATGGGGAACGGGAGAGGGAGGCACCATCAACCTTAAGGGAGACCAGAGGAGATCATGTAGGAAGATGGAGTCAGGAGCCACTTGCCTGCACCCAGTGATCCTGCTATCTGTGCTGAGGGATGCAGAGAGCTGCTGGAGAAGCCAGCCCCTAGGGCAAGCATTTGGTGCTCTATGGAGGAAATAGTATGGTCCTGCCACCACACATAAGAGGAAGTCCCTATATCATAGGTGGCATCAGGGAACCTTGGTATGGAAAGGTCTTGTCTAAGATGGGAGCGACCAATCACTGGAGAGTCACACAGCGGCCTCATAACAGTGATAAACAGAACAGCGGAGTTGTCCGTCCTGTTCTAGGCTCCTCAAACCCAGCAATCTGCATTATTATACTCCACGGGGAAGCAGAAGAGCCCATGAGACAATAAAAGACATAGGACATGACCATAACCTTCTGGACATGGACTCCAGCATTTACCATTTATCAGTGTCTTTCCACCTGGGATCATTGTTAAACTCCTACGTTAGCCTGTGGTCTCCTTTGCTGAAGAACGGAAATCTAATATTGTAACGCCCGCTGTCTGGTTGCGCACTTTGCCGGCTATTACAGTAAAGAATCTCCGCTCAGTTTTCCTTGCACCTATAAAGGGTTTGAGGATAAAGGAGATTTCATGCTCAACATCAGAGCGATGTATCTTCATGGACGGCTCCAGACACACATGGCGCCGAATCTCCAGCATCGTATAAGAAGTTGCTTTGATTTGGGACTGCACGACGTGGCAGGTCCATCGTCTCCTCAGCAGGCGCTATTTTCCTGCTTTGGAGCATCACCCTGCGCTGACATTGAACACGTTGCCCTATTTAACTAAACCCAGAAGGGACTCGCAAGGCAAATTCTCTATATAAACGACCTGGAATTCTGCCGCACTCCAAACACAGCGACTCCACGTCCCGCTATAGAGGAAATTCATACAAATCGCAATGATAAAAAGTAAAAACCACCAATTACAAAATATCTTTTATTGGCGTCCAGTCAAATTCAGACAGAAAATGTCACCTGCAAATATTCTGCCAGAATTAACAGCTATTAAAAATGGAGGAAAAACAAAAAAAAACACATTATACAAAACTATATTTACAAAGTTGGATGTGGCAGGACTTAATGTATGGTGGAGACGGCCAGTTTAAAACTAGCTGCCCACTCACTGTACATTAGCCAAATGGTGCCAACGTGAACCCACCAGCATTTCTCCCGTTAAGAGAATTTAGTACGACCTCTAAGGATTTATATGTCCATGTGGTTCAGTGAGACTCCGCCTCTTGGTGACGCAGTGCAGGAACTTGTCGCTACCGCTAGTTTACGCTCACATGACGACAGGTACGAGCGAGTGACTGGCTGTAGGCAGCCGCTAATGGAAAAGCAAAACAAGTATGGCACAGTAACAGGTACGGAGATGGGCAGGACCGGTGAAAGTACGTGGTTCTCCTCGTTAGAAGGCGTAACGAGTACGGATGTCTTCAAGCTTCTTGGAAACCTCGGGGGGCGTCCTGTCCAGCTCCTCTGCCACACTCTGCTGCTTGACCGGCTCCATGGAATTGAACTGTTCACACAGATCTCCATCAATCACATTCTGGAGAGACAAGTGTGACAACGTAATGTGGATTATCCCTTTATCCAGCTTAGAGCTGTACATTGTGTAAAGGTGGTTTCATGATAACAGAGACCGGAGCCACCATACGTCTCCATATACCGTCACTCACCTTGACAGGGAAGTAGTAAGAGCGGAAACTGAGGTGGTCTCGCCCACAGATAGGGGGGTGCTCGGAGCGAAGGTGCATCTCTACATGCTGGAAGAAGTCATGATCCTGCGAGGGGAGACAGACCATCATCATTATTATCATCACCATTTATATAGCGCCACTAATTCTGCAGCTCTGTACAGAGAACTCATTCACATCAGTCCCTGAATTAGACTAATGCGAGAGAACATCAAGCATCTCATACAGAAATAAATTCCCTGGATACGGAAACAGCCATAACACACGTCACTCCACACAACCTTTTATATTGAGCTATAAAGGACTCTTGTGAGCTGTACCTCATGAGAAGTAAATGGGACAAGGATGCCGATACCACCGGACAGAGTAGTATAGACCAGGGACTCTGATCCTCCAGGGATCAGCGTGGTCTTCTGCAGCGACAACACGGTCTCTCCCACGTGGTAGTTCATGATGACCTCGGCCTGTAGGAAAAAAAAAAAAAGAGTATTAAGAACCAGATTTTCCAACACAGATCACCCAACACAACAACTCCAAAATATAAATCACCTTCTGAGAGGCTCCATTGAGCAGCCCTCTGTCCCACAAGGCCTTGTTACCAGTAGGATCCTCATCAACGTCGTCATTTATATTAGAAGGCAACCGGACCTGTGGAGAGAGGGGTCAGTGTCTGTATATCAGGGCTAAGTGGCCTTTTGGCTGTGTCTAAGGTTAATCTTGTAACGTTTGTGTTTCCCAGCCCCTGGGATTACCCAGCAGATCGGGTTTTCTGTCTGTGGGAACAGGTGGGATAATTACTGGGCCCGTCAAATGGACAACTCATCTAAGCTTTTATAGAAACCTCAAATCATGACGTGCTGGGAGTACGAGAATAATGACATAAAGCATCACCTGTTCCGTTATACCACCCTGTTAGTTCCATACAATCTAAGGATTAGTTCTAGAACTGAGCAGATACCAACCAGTGGGCTGTAGGTAGAGCGATCATCTGCACCTAGAACTCACCACACAGATATTTCCAAACTTGTCCGCCCCGGCGACTGTTTCATAGTCCAGCAGACAGGACGTAGTTACCCAGCGGGGGTGAGTGTCATCAGCAAATATAATAAGCTGGTTCTCATTGCGCTTATACCGCGCCCATAAGAAGCTCTCCTGTACATCCGATACAATAACACGCTGTCCGATCGTCTGGATGCCCACAATAAAGTTTGCTACATGCTGTGAAATGAGAGAGAGAGAAATATATATTTTACAATGAGACCAACAGCTGACGGTAGTCATGGGGAAGTTCCCATTGGCGGAGGAGACGTCGTGCACCCACCTTGTTTTCACATTTCCGCAGAAGCTTCTTCTTTCCCAAATCATAAATCCTCAGCAATTTGCCGACACCTATTAAGACACGTCCCTGAAATGGCGCAATGGCGGCAGGAACCTCCTCCACCGGTGTCTGGTTAGAAAGAAGAAAGCCCATTGAGTAACACATCAGGCCGCGAGCTGGACCCTTGTACACACACACTACATACACACACACACACACTACACTACACACCTTGTGCATGAACTCCAGCTTCTCTCCATTGTTTATCAGTTTATAGGTATAGACCAGACCTCCAGCCACTGACCGTGGGTTCAGGATCAGATCTTTGGCCACACCAACCAGGACATACCAGTCATCCCCGGCGTTACTGAAGCGGCAGACGGCCACACTGCGGAGGGGAGAACACAACATGGTTACACCGCACTAATACCATTATATCCGGCTACTGTCAATAATGAACCCAACCAACCTGAAGGCAGCCTCATTCTGCTCCAGCTGTACCAGGTCCAGGGTGTTTCCTTGGATGGCATTCATGACCCTGATCACAGATGCCCACTGTCCATTGCCAGCTTTCGGTGCACCAAAGATGGACTCTGGCAAATTCTCGTTCAGGAAAGCTGCCGCCATCTCTGCAGCCAGTTCCCGCTCGTCTTCCCCGGCGGCCTCTACCATTTCCTACAGAAAACAACGACCACCAATGAACGCTGGATAAATCCCGCACACAAGGTTTCTCCCTGTGCACAAACCTCTAGGAAACAGGCTAAAAATTACCCATAAAAGTCATGTATATATTTTCATGCTAATCTGCTACACAAAGAACGTCTTATCGGGAAGGAATTACAAGCACAAAGTTTTATGTACTAGGAAATAAAGTCATGCAGATTAGATAACAAACATTTAGAAAAACGTAAAGTTTGGTCTGATCACGAAGGAGGAAGCAGTCTACGCTCTTAGAGATCTGACCTTCCAGTTACTATACAGCGCGTACGGAACTCACCTCCGCCATTTGCTGCTTGCGCTGAGCCTTGGTGGCCTCAGTGTACGCGTTGTGATCCGTCTCTATGATGATTAAGTTGTTACTTTCCGGGTGGATAACAAACTTCCGTGGGGTATATTGGAGGGGGAACGCCACCTGATTAAATACTGCTCCCAACTTCTCCAACGCCAAAATTCTGTCGCAAGATACAATAAAGTAACAGATTAGTAATTCCACACGTGTCGCTAAATTCAATTTATAACCGGATCATCAGCTATTCACAACGACCATTTACTGACCTCAGTGTGTTGGTTGAAATGGCCACAATTCCCTCTGGACACTGTTCAGATGCAAAGCCGGAAGCGTACTCCAGGGTCTCATAGGAGAGGGGCGTCAGATGGAAACGGGACTGGTAGGAATAGCTGAGCCAGGAGCGACTGGACATGGCCAGGACCTGAAATTAGTCAGAAAGGTTGTGGGGGGGGATTAAACTTACACAAGATAAACCAAAATCATTGTTTATTTACAAGGCTCTACAAGACTCCCCACTGCCGGACACTCAGAAAAACAAAAATACACAAGCAGGTTATACAAGGACGTCCAAGGGTGACGGAGAGGGTGCAGACGTGAGACAGAGGGTAAGGACTGCTCCCGATCTAGAGGGAGAGCCAGGAATAGCATTGTCTATAATGAAGAGATTCAAGAGTCTGGTCAGGAGGGGTAGAGAGCTCCATAGGAGGGGAGCAGCACAGGAGAAGTCTATGGTAGGCTAGGAGGTGTAGTGGCTGTGGGATAGTTAGAGGTAAGTGCCCCCATGTTGTGGCTGTTCCTGGCATTAGTTTGCTGTAGGAACGATCTCACCATGATATAGAGACAGCAAGAGAGACCCCTACATAGTAATACAGGGTACAACGTTCCAGACAAATATAAGCCAGTTACTAACCAACCATGTCTGAGTACTTACAGCCTCTTGTCCTTGCATCCTGACACGGAACAGCTTGACCGGACGTGACCCCAGATATCGGGTTCTGGTATCAGACAGGTCCCCGGTTACTGGGTCCAACACGGTTCTGAGCAACACCCCATTCTGTAGAGAGTGAAATTAGTCATCTGACAATGAGTTTTACATGTGAGAGGAAAACATTGTATAATGGTCTTACAAAGCTCAGACGTCAGATACCGAGACGTACGGACCCAATAGCAACATTTGTAACTATGTAAATCATCCTCTATGTTATGAATTGTTTTACAGCTGCTCTGGGGTGTAGCGGACATCAGGCAGAGACCTATCCTGTGGTCACAGCGGACATTAGGCAGAGACCTATCCTGTGGTTATAGCGGACATCAGGCGTTACACAGAGACCTATCCTGCGGTCACAGCGGACATCAGGCAGAGACCTATCCTGCGGTCACAGCGGACATCAGGCAGAGACCTATCCTGCGGTCACAGCGGACATCAGGCAGAGACCTATCCTGCGGTCACAGCGGACATCAGGCAGAGACCTATCCTGCGGTCACAGCGGACATCAGGCAGAGACCTATCCTGCGGTCACAGCGGACATCAGGCAGAGACCTATCCTGCGGTCACAGCGGACATCAGGCAGAGACCTATCCTGCGGTCACAGCGGACATCAGGCGTTACACAGAGACCTATCCTGTGGTCACAGCGGACATCAGGCAGAGACCTATCCTGTGGTCACAGCGGACATCAGGCAGAGACCTATCCTGCGGTCACAGCGGACATCAGGCGTTACACAGAGACCTATCCTGTGGTCACAGCGGACATCAGGCAGAGACCTATCCTGTGGTCACAGCGGACATCAGGCAAAGACCTATCCTGTGGTCACAGCGGACATCAGGCAGAGACCTATCCTGTGGTCACAGCGGACATCAGGCAGAGACCTATCCTGTGGTTATAGCGGACATCAAGCGTTACACAGAGACCTATCCTGTGGTTATAGCGGACATCAGGCGTTACACAGAGACCTATCCTGTGGTTATAGCGGACATCAGGCGTTACACAGAGACCTATCCTGTGGTTACAGCGGACATCAGGCGTTACACAGAGACCTATCCTGTGGTTACAGCGGACATCAGGCGTTACACAGAGACCTATCCTGTGGTTATAGCGGACATCAGGCGTTACACAGAGACCTATCCTGTGGTTATAGCGGACATCAGGCGTTACACAGAGACCTATCCTGTGGTCACAGCGGACATCAGGCAGAGACCTATCCTGTGGTTATAGCGGACATCAGGCGTTACACAGAGATCTATCCTGTGGTCACAGCGGACATCAGGCAGAGACCTATCCTGTGGTTATAGCGGACATCAGGCGTTACACAGAGACCTATCCTGTGGTCACAGCGGACATCAGGCGTTACACAGAGACCTATCCTGTGGTCACAGCGGACATCAGGCAGAGACCTATCCTGTGGTTATAGCGGACATCAGGCGTTACACAGAAACCTATCCTGTGGTCACAGCGGACATCAGGCAGAGACCTATCCTGTGGTCACAGCGGACATCAGGCAGAGACCTATCCTGTGGTTATAGCGGACATCAGGCGTTACACAGAGACCTATCCTGTGGTCACAGCGGACATCAGGCGTTACACAGAGACCTATCCTGTGGTCACAGCGGACATCAGGCAGAGACCTATCCTGTGGTTATAGCGGACATCAGGTGTTACACAGAGACCTATCCTGTGGTCACAGCGGACATCAGGCAGAGACCTATCCTGTGGTCACAGCGGACATCAGGCAGAGACCTATCCTGTGGTTATAGCGGACATCAGGCGTTACACAGAGACCTATCCTGTGGTTATAGCGGACATCAGGCGTTACACAGAGACCTATCCTGTAGTCACAGCGGACATCAGGCGTTACAGAGACCTATCCTGTGGTTATAGCGGACATCAGGCGTTACACAGAGACCTATCCTGTGGTTATAGCGGACATCAGGCGGAGACCTATCCTGTGGTTATAGCGGACATCAGGCGTTACACAGAGACCTATCCTGTGGTTATAGCGGACATCAGGCAGAGACCTATCCTGTGGTCACAGCGGACATCAGGCGTTACACGGAGACCTATCCTGTGGTTATAGCGGACATCAGGCGTTACACAGAGACCTATCCTGTGGTTATAGCGGACATCAGGCGTTACACGGAGACCTATCCTGTGGTTATAGCGGACATCAGGCGTTACACAGAGACCTATCCTGTGGTCACAGCGGACATCAGGCGTTACACAGAGACCTATCCTGTGGTCACAGTGGACATCAGGCGTTACACAGAGACCTATCCTGTGGTCACAGCGGACATCAGGCGTTACACAGAGACCTATCCTGTGGTCACAGCGGACATCAGGCGTTACACGGAGACCTATCCTGTGGTTATAGCGGACATCAGGCGTTACACGGAGACCTATCCTGTGGTTATAGCGGACATCAGGCAGAGACCTATCCTGTGGTTATAGCGGACATCAGGCAGAGACCTATCCTGTGGTTATAGCGGACATCAGGCGTTACACAGAGATCTATCCTGTGGTTACAGCGGACATCAGGCGTTACACAGAGACCTATCCTGTGGTCACAGCGGACATCAGGCAGAGACCTATCCTGTGGTCACAGCGGACATCAGGCGTTACACAGAGACCTATCCTGTGGTTATAGCGGACATCAGGCAGAGACCTATCCTGTGGTCACAGCGGACATCAGGCGTTACACAGAGATCTATCCTGTGGTTATAGCGGACATCAGGCGTTACACAGAGACCTATCCTGTGGTTATAGTGGACATCAGGCGTTACACAGAGACCTATCCTGTGGTTATAGTGGACATCAGGCGTTACACAGAGACCTATCCTGCGGTTATAGCGGACATCAGGCGTCACACAGAGACCTATCCTGTGGTTATAGCGGACATCAGGCGTTACACAGAGACCTATCCTGTGGTCACAGCGGACATCAGGCGTTACACAGAGACCTATCCTGTGGTCACAGCGGACATCAGGCGTTACACAGAGACCTATCCTGCGGTTATAGCGGACATCAGGCAGAGACCTATCCTGTGGTTATAGCGGACATCAGGCGTTACACAGAGACCTATCCTGTGGTCACAGCGGACATCAGGCGTTACACAGAGACCTATCCTGTGGTTATAGCGGACAACAGGCGTTACACAGAGACCTATCCTGTGGTCACAGCGGACATCAGGCGTTACACGGAGACCCATATTGTGGGAATAAAGGAAATTCCTCACCTGAAGTCCAATGTTGAGATACAGGAAGCCAATAGAGCCTCTTTCTCCGAGCTCATCTTGTCTCTCAGTTCCTCCCATCTCCACGATACACAAGGCCTCTGGCTGCGCAGGGAGAGCCTGCATGCTGAGCGGCTGCAGACAGTCCTGTGGGCAGAATATAGATAGCGGTCAGTGAGACAACGCAGTGTGAGCAGCCGCCTATCCCAGCACAATAGGATGGATTTCTCCATGAGAGAAGTTGTGCTGCCAACCACAGACATGGACGTCTGGTACACCCAGAAACTTACCGAAGGGTCCAGGGAGATGATTCGGACTGTATTATCTACAAGACCAACGGCCAGAAAGCGTGAGCGCTGCTCCCCCGGCGGCACATTGGCCAGACTCATACAGACGACGTCCGCGGACATTTCCTTCCTCTCCGTGTACTCGTTCAGCTGCCCAGACTAGAAACAAGAACACTGGTGAGAAGACGTATAGACCAAGGAAACCGACGATTGATTAGGGAACATCCAAGACTTACGGGGTCCATCTCGAAGTACACCAGCTCCCCACCGGTAAGAGCGATCACCACCTGCCGCTGGTTCACTGCGCACTTCACTATCATCTTCTTACCGGGCGTCTTCCACTCATTGACTCTCTTGTCTGCACGAATGTGTCTGATGCCATCAGGATAGACCTGGAATACAGAGAATAAATAGCTACACAAAGGGCCGAGGTTACACAGATGATAATGTGGATTATGTATCAATTGTCACAACACTCCATTCTCAACGACATCTGGGAATGAGACACCCGCTAAGTAGTACCGGAGACCCACCTGCACCAAAGCGTCCTCCCCCAGCAGAGAGCAGGACAGGGTCGGGGTCGTCCCAAGAAACCCAGAATCCGTCACTTCTTCCACAGTTTCGCCGATGGAGAGTACCAGGGTGGCGTTCACGAAGGACACGATGATGTACGCGTCATATTCATCTGCAAAAGGGAAAGTACAGAGCAAACCAGTAAGAACACAGGAGGAAACCATTATCTGCTGCACCCCAAGAAGTCATCATACCCCAAAACACAGCGATACAGATGGGATTCCCCTCAGTCATACTACACAGTTATACCTGGATTATCAGATCGTTAATGCTCAGTAACGGGACAGCCAACACGACCCGCTAAGCCTGGGAGCGTCTTATAAGAGGCTACTATAAAGCAGCAAAACTATTGGGCTTGTTCAGATGGCGCAATGTACATAGTAAAGGTGCTGTAACACACAGCAACCAATCAGATGGCAGATGTACAGCATTAACCCCTGCTGTACAACTCACCGGTCAGCTCCAACACCTCCCCTAGGACTCTGGTACAAGGAGGTGAATCACACATGAACTTAAGCTACAGATACGTTATTCTGCATCATCATCTAACCACAGTGAGATACTAAGGACCCACCATTACCAGCTGCTCTATGGCCTCACCCTCTGGTTATAGATTTACTCAACAAGAGAACTAGGAAGCAGCCTGGTTGATTTAATACATAATAAACAATGTTCAACCCCCCGTCCTGTAAGGGATCTGACCCGTTAGATGTAATACACGTTACACAGGTCAGTGGTGTTCAACATGATATTAGCCGCGCCCCAAGTGTCACTGTGTCATTGTTCTGGGGCCCCCATGAAACGTACAGCATACGGGACATCGGGAGAACACAAACACTGGGGATCCCGACCTACAGGTTGTGCAACGCTGCTCTAAACCACCGACTCCGACCCGGTCCATAGCTCTCACCAACAGTACATGGCTTATATCTCAGGAGTACAGTATGACCAACATGAACAATGTTTGCTATAGTGATTATATGGATGTTAAGAGGTAAAGCCCCCAAAAGTGACAACACATTTCATATAGGTTATCTAGAGGTTACACAGGACTAGTACGGTGCACGTTGGGCTATATATTGTACAGGTTAATGGTTTGAGGTCTCCAAGAACTTGTTGCGTAGAGACGTTTCTACCGCCCCAGACTATCTTCAGTAAATATTAAACTGATCTCCATAAACATGGCAGCCACAAATAGCAAGGAGAGTGGGAGGCCAGGAGAGGACATCAGGACTCATACACACCTGCGTGTGTGGAGGGGGGGTAAACCAGCACCTCCTCCACCAGCAAACACCTGTGGAAGAAAAAGAAAGGCTTGGTATTGGGAGAGTATCGCCAAGTACCAGCCAGCGTTAGTATGAGCCTCAATGACCGAGAGATGACATGAAATCAAGAACCCAACAATCTCACGCCCCAAGCGCAGCATGGAGGGGAGGACACGGGGGTATTATATTGGGGATGCGGAGGTACTGATCACTACATACAAGTAGTGTCACAGCAATATACTGTGCGATCCACAGGTATTATTATGTCTGTTTATAATAAAGAAAACCGCAATCATGGAAAATTCTGCTTCATGTAGTTTCAGTCCGACCTGTTTCTATGGTGCAGCGATAGTTGTACAATTAACACTTTATGTAAAACACAAATGCAGAGTATTACTGACCCAGGGTCTAACAATGGACCCGGTTAGGCTGGTTCCCACAATGTCTACTGTTTCAGGGGGAGGGTTTGAGTTGTGAGTGTGTGTGTACGAGTGTGAGTGTGCGTGTGTACGAGTGTGCGAGTGTGCAAGTGCGTGTGTGTTGAAAGTTACCCTGGCCGGAGCTACAGCTATCCCCAGGACCCCAGCAGAGAAGAGTGGGGGTCTGCTCTCTAATGCAGAGGCAGTCTTTATTATACAGGCAGTGTATTGTTCATCGGGAGCCTCTCCTGATCGCAGCAAACATCAGGGAACTCCCCACAGAGAAGGAATAACTCACATTTATGTTTCACTTACTGTGTTATTCAGCCTTTATGGAACGCTTCCCCTAGTGGCCAGCTGAGCACCTTGTGATAACTAGTGAGTACGAAGCTGTTACAATGTCTGCCAATATGTATAGTGACATTTCACATTATTCCTGTTTTATGACCGATCTTAGGATACTACAAATTTCTTATCACTTGCATTGTGAAATCTGACTAAAATGAACTAGCCACCTGCACACAGTGGAGGCAGCTATATTGTGGGGGGAGGTCAATATTCAGGAGACTGCAGCTTATCCAGTCACTAGGGACCAGTGACATCACTGAGAGTGCAGCCTATCCAGTTACTAGGAACATCACTGAGAGTGCAGCCTATCCAGTCACTAGGAACCAGTGACATCAATGAGAATGCAGCCTATCCAGTCACTAGGAACATCACTGAGAGTGCAGCCTATCCAGTCACTAGGAACCAGTGACATCACCGAGACTGCAGCCTATCCAGTCACTAGGAATATAACAAAAGCACTCAAATTCCAAGTGAGCCAGTAGGCTGCATTCTCATGAATATTGGTCCACTACAACATGGCTGCCTGCGCCGTATTTAAGAGACTGGTACACTTCAAGTCTAACAAACAATCAGTCACACCTTTAATCAGAGCAGGATTAATAAGACTCCCCTAAGAGTGAAGAGGCATCACAGAGTTGAATACATAATTCTCCCATAAGGTTACTACCCCCACCCACCAGGTAAGTACACTACAACATACCTTCAATATGCCTCCTCACAGTCCATACAGCATTGGGGTTACCGGGCAGCTCTGAGACAGCCATTTCAGAGACCTAAATAGACAGGACAGAGACTTAGACTCTGCTGTAATAACATATTCTCTCCGAGAGACACCAGTGTGCCCGTCAGATTGTAATGTATTCTCCACATCTGATATCAGAGAAGAGACATGAAAACTCATCACACTGCACCACAGCTGGAAAACCCACAAGCAGCTCCTATCTCACCTCAAGTCCATGTCTCAAGACCCTGAGAGAGGAACGTGGACCTCGTCCACAGGCCACGTACAACTGAGGAGTGTCTTCATTGGCCAAGTCAGCAATCTAAAGTGAAAACAGACGCTATAAGACAGAGACCCCCAGAAGGACCCAACACAGAGGAGACCTCATCTGCAGCATCTCACCTGGCAGCACATGATGGGCGAGAGACTGTCCTGCTCGTCAACCAACACAAGGTTCTTCAGAGGGCGAGGCTGGAAGAAGAAGGTGTCTCCCTCTTCTAGGGGCATAGCGGAGGAGAACTCAGGCTCCTCGTCATCATCACCCAAGTGAGCGATCTGGTAGAGGTAACTGTTGGGAGACCAGACCGTTACTGACCAACACCCAGGGTGTCATTTCACACTAACGTACATGGGGAACAAAGTACCAATTTACGGCTGCAAACCTGCACTACAACCAGACCAACCAATCTGCAGGATATACAATGCACATAGAGCAGTCTGATATAGATATCAGGAAACATTGTTCATCACATGGACCGTTCATTCAACCACCACATATAATGTCCACTTACTGGTTCCCGAACTCAGAGGCCACAAAGAGAAAACCAGTTTTCAGGACACACATCGCCGCAGCCACAGGAACGGTGTCAAAGTATTTCAGGCGAATTTCTGTGACCTGAGCGAGAAACACAGAACATTAGGGACAAAAACAGATAAATTAAATCTCTTCTCTAGAGAACAAGTCACCGGATCAGCCAATCCTCACCATGTCCTCATCCGTCTCCAACGTGATCTTGAAGATGTCCCCCTGCTCCGTCTGGGCCAGGAAGAAAAACATGGACTTTGTTTTATGTGTGGCAGAGCAGACGAAGACCATCCCTCGCTCCGGGTCATCCAGATCGTTCTGCACAAAGGGAAGGTATGTTTAGTCAGGGAGATTCCTCCTTGCTGTACGTGTAATCTTATACATAGGGCAGAACGGTGAGCACTCATCCCATCTTACTGTGAGCACGGACTACAACCACCACTCTCTGCATTAATGGTACTATGCAGCCAATCAGAACCTTTATATGCTCTCCAGGACTCAGTCAGAGAAGAGACATGAGAATTCATCACAGGCGGCTGCTGCCTCCCCGGCAATGGATGAACCCTTGGGCCATCTCTCCTCCTGTTTCCACCACTTCTAACTCTGCTCTCCAGCTACCTAGCCCTCCTCCTCGAGGACCCTCTGCCCTCCGACCCCTCTCTGGGGGTCTTCCTGTCATCCGCGCCCTCCCTCTTGGGCTCCAGCGTATGCGGATCTTCCCTCACCCCCCTCTCTAGCTGTGCTTCGAGCTTACTGAGTTACTGTGCTTACTGTTCACTGTACCGTGCTGTCTCACCTCGAGTTATAATCGTTTGTCCCTGTACGACGCTACGGACACCTAGTGGCGCCCTATAAATAAATAATAATAATAAAAAAAAAAAACCTCACCCTCCTCCTGGGGATTGGACAACGGATATCAGGCTGGTCACCAAAGTTCTTGTATGTAATGTAGTTTTCAGAACAAATGAGGACACCGCTGGGACCATCCGACCCTCCAGGAACTGCGGAAGAAGATTGGGTTAATGCCAGGAAGAACAAGACACAGGGTGGTGGCATAAGTGTAAAATAGGGTCACACTTGGGTTGAAAGAGCAATTACACAGTAAATTACAAATCTAGATTTTGGCAGTTACAATGAGAAATTAAAAATAAATCCCATCTTGCCAGCTTCCCCCTGATCTGATGGGTCCAGCAATATAGGTCAAAGGTCCGAGCAGGAGATTCCATTTCCAGCTTGGAGAAGGTCCAAACTAGGCAACAGCGCCTCCTGCTGGAACCATTAGACATTGCAGGACCCAGATCAGAGAGAAGGTAATTCTGGCTTTATACGTCATCTAACTCCACAAACTGTCAATCAATATATGAACACATCCTGGATATGGGGAACATTACAAACCCATTGTCTACATACACCAGCCCCACCCTCCTATTACATACTGTGTGTCTCCCCTACATCCATGTCCTGCATACACCAGCCCCATCCTCCTATTACATACTGTGTGCCTCCCCTACACCCATGTCCTGCATACACCGGCCCCATCCTCCTATTACATACTGTGTGTCTCCCCTACACCCCCATGTCCCGCATACACCGGCCCCATCCTCCCATTACATACTGTGTGTCTCCCCTACATCCATGTCCTGCATACACCGGCCCCATCCTCCTATTACATACTGTGTGTCTCCCCTACACCCCCATGTCCTGCATACACCAGCCCCATCCTCCTATTACATACTGTGTGTCTCCCCTACATCCATGTCCTGCATACACCGGCCCCATCCTCCTATTACATACTGTGTGTCTCCCCTACACCCCCATGTCCTGCATACACCAGCCCCATCCTCCTATTACATACTGTGTGCCTCCCCTACACCCCCATGTCCCGCACACACCAGCCCCATCCTCCTATTACATACTGTGTGCCTCCCCTACACCCCCATGTCCTGCATACACCAGCCCCATCCTCCTATTACATACTGTGTGCCTCCCCTACACCCATGTCCTGCATACACCAGCCCCATCCTCCTATTACATACTGTGTGCCTCCCCTACACCCATGTCCTGCATACACCGGCCCCATCCTCCTATTACATACTGTGTGCCTCCCCTACACCCATGTCCTGCATACACCAGCCCCATCCTCCTATTACATACTGTGTGCCTCCCCTACACCCCCATGTCCCGCACACACCAGCCCCATCCTCCTATTACATACTGTGTGCCTCCCCTACACCCCCATGTCCTGCATACACCAGCCCCATCCTCCTATTACATACTGTGTGCCTCCCCTACACCCCCATGTCCCGCACACACCAGCCCCATCCTCCTATTACATACTGTGTGCCTCCCCTACACCCCCATGTCCTGCACACACCAGCCCCATCCTCCTATTACATACTGTGTCTCCCCTACACCCCCATGTCCTGCACACACCAGCCCCATCCTCCTATTACATACTGTGTGCCTCCCCTACACCCATGTCCTGCATACACCAGCCCCATCCTCCTATTACATACTGTGTGTCTCCCCTACACCCATGTCCTGCATACACCAGCCCCATCCTCCCATTACATACTGTGTCTCCCCCCTACACCCATGTCCTGCACACACCAGCCCCATCCTCCCATTACATACTGTGTCTCCCCCCTACACCCATGTCCTGCACACACCAGCTCCCAGACTCAGAACTTGCTCTCCTCAGCTCACCTGTAATTAGGAAGTTGCCGTGCTCCTCCAGGGGTTCGCTGTATTTCCGGACCACGTGGTTCAGACCCAGGTCCAGCTCATAGAAGGTCAGGGTCTGCTGGGTGTTTGCTGCAGCTTCTCCAGTTGGGTCATTATCAGCTTCCTACAAACAAATCAGGTCCAGTCATTGTCCCGAAAACCACACAACCCCAATAACCCGCAGATGTAGTATCCGTCACCCAACCCCACACAGCTGGTCAGAGATAAACCTTCTCCAGTGAGCAAGTCAGAGAAGAGACATGAGAACTCATCATACAGCGCACGGGTGACATTATCCTACACTTCTCTGTACACACACTAGGACATCCAGGTAACTCACCTCGTAGTCCATCTCCAGACAGGCAAACATGGGGTTCTCAAAGCCCACATCTACCCCCACCACATGGTACACCAGGGTGTTGGCCTTGTGAGCTTCCAGCGGGGAGGAGATGGTGAGACGGGCAGCGGCGTCTCTGTTCAGAATATAAACCAACTTCTGCTTCTCGATGGCACCTGAGGACAATCAGAGAAAGACAATCAGAGCCTGTGGCCAGGACTACAGAGCTTTCTGCCCCATGGAAAACCACATTTAGGGTAAAGAGATCAACGTATCCAGATAGTGTGCAATGTGCAACGTAAACAGATATTTTACCAGTTTCCCAACCTTATAGTAAAATGGATTTTATTTAGAATGTTAATTCCACTCACTTATCATCACAGCTCTGCCCTTGGGGTCCACAGCCAGGAACTGGCCGGGCACTATCCTGCGACAGCCGCTCTTTCCAAAAGTTTCCTGATGGATCTTCTCAAACATGTTTTTGGAAGGGTGGTACTCCAGAATGATGATACGCCCAGAGTCACTGCCCACCACAATGTAATCTTTAGTACCTCCGGTCAGGCGGAAAGCCATGAGGGAACGGATAACCCCAAACACCTCCACCGTCAGCAGTGTGTGAACTTTACCGGTATTAGCATCAGGCCGGAGTAACTCCACGATTTTTCCCCGGGAAACAACAATCTCTTGTAGTTTGGTTCCTTTACAACAAAATAAGAAATATCACCAGATTGATGACGATAAGCAGATGAGAAACCCAAAAATTAAAGTGGATGTCTATCCGTGGTGTCTCTCCCCTAAGACAGACCCCCCCCCCCTTTATTACAGGGATATATAAACATTCAAGCATATAAAAGTTACCTGAGAAGTTGCCATGGATGGCAAAGCTGATGCCCGTAGCCCTCTGCAGTGTGATGTTGTATAAAAACATGGCGGCAGTGGGGTGGTTTCAGCAATTAGCTGAAAGTTCGTGCAAGTGATACAACTGGAAAACAAAACAAGAATAGTTCAGTGATAAATATTAGACACGTTACCAGTTATTGTCCGAGGTTCAAGCTTGTACATAGAACATGTCATTTAGTCTCCCCAAACGCTCCTCAGAGATAAACTTTCTCCAATGACTGTGTCAGAGAAGAGACATGAAATCTCATCCTTGTGAGCGCTAAACAGGATGTACCTGGGACTGCGCTGCGGAATTAGTAGCACTATATAAAAAGCTGATGATGATGATAATCGTATCTTCACTATTCCATACCAAGTATCCTCTTATGCTATGAACTCATTAGTGGGGAGGGAGACTGTTACTTCCATGTCTATCACACACATCTGCAACATATCCCACCAGACCAACTACCGTAGAACAACATGCTGGGAAAGCCGCAGGTTAGACACGTACGTGGGATCATCATGCAGATGCTGCTATATAGCAACAGGCTGTTCAGTAAGAATCCGACAGATAACATTCAGCCTTTACATCTTTGTGACCTTAGATTGTAAGCTCAAATGAGCAGGTTTGTAAATGTTTGGGGAACACAAAATACAGATACAAAGGATACACAACCAATTGGCTGAGACCATCATTTCCCTTTACACCATCTTTTCATAAGTGTGCCTATTATCCACAGGGCAGCCGGCCCCCCAAGCACCGCGTCCCCCCCTAGTGCAACACCCCCTCCCAGTGTAACGCCAGCCCCCCAAGCATCGCGTCCCCCCCTCCCAGTGCAACGCTGGACCCCAAAGCATCGCTTTCCCCCCCAATACTTGCACATCACCAGGAGACCAAACGCCCATTAACACCCCAGGATGACCCAATACATACACATCACCTGGTGACCCAGCACCCCCAGATCACACATTATTATATATATATATATATATATATATATATACACACACACACACCACCCAGCACCCCCAGATCACACACACACATATATATATATATATATATACACACACACCATCTAACACCCCGGTGGTCTCCCCTCCCCGTGTGCTCCCCCCCATATCCCGGCCTTGCACCCGCCATGAGCCCCGGCACACACGCACCTGGTGTCCGGGAAAGGAGCGGCGGAGGACACTGGCCGGGGTCGGCCGATGTCCTGGCGGAGAGCCTGGGGCTGGAGGGCGGCGGATGGAGGAGATGTGAGGCGGATACAGGATCAGGTCACTCGGCCGCCATTTCCCGCCGCTCTGGAGGCCACAAGCTGCCCGAGGTCCTCATATAGCTGCCCCGACCCCGCCTGCTGTAATGCCGGGACTGCCGGTGCCCGCCTACCTGGGAGCCGTGGCCGCTGCTGTCCTGTGAGCGGGTGTTCCGGGGCTCAGCTGCGTGTTCCGAGCTCTCAGTGCGACCCGCAGTTCTCACCGGCACTGACCGAGGCAGCCCTATACCTGGCCTCAGGTGGCCGCAGGGAGGACGTGTCCGCGCGGAGCCGGATGTGACGTAACGCGAGGAGCCGGAAGTGACGCAGAATGTCAACATGGCCAGCTCACCCAGTTACCAGGGAGACCGGTGCTCAGCGCTGAGTATGGAGAAGATCCGCTCCCTCACCGACCTGCGGGAGCTGGAGGAGGCCTATGAGCGGCTGTGTGCCGAGGAGGTGACCGGGGATGAGGGCTGGGGGTTGTCATTACGGATATGTCCATGGGGGCCGCCATGTTGTTACCTCAGCTGAGGTAAAGGCAGAGCTTATGCATTCAGATCAGTGGAACAGCGCCCCTAGTGGCTGAATAACACAACAAGCCAGAACTGCTGAAGGGAGGTACTCTGAGACGTGAGGGTACACTTTATAATCAGGTGCAGCCTCTCCCCCCGCTCCAGAAATCTGTGGTCAGTGTAATAATGACACATAGGAGACCCCCTCCCCCCCCCATAATACCCATCACTCTGATACCTAATATCAGCAACCACCAGTGTTATACCTGATATTTATCATCCTGTTTATATTATATTGTCCTGTGTATAGTCCCCTTCCCAGTGTACATGGGGGGACGTGAACGGCAAATTAGTGATCATTAAGTTATTTATTCTGCGTGGTCAGGTGGCGCTCGAGATGGAGGTAGATGAAGAAAGCGGCAGAGGGATCTTATACTTCATATTCTCTGTCTTACAGAAACAGGTGGAAGCAGAACTGGACACACTACTCGGACAACAGGGGGCCGTGGAAAGCAAGATGATGGCCTTGCAGCGAATGGGGTTTGTATACATAGAAATGTGCAGTGATAGAACCAGCAGCCAGGTGGGGGGCTGGGGGGGTCCATATTATACATTATAATATACTTATGGCTGTCTCCTCACCCCCTGCCTGTCTCCCTTTAGGCCAAACCTGCAGCTGATAGAAGGAGATGCCCAGCAGCTGTCCGGGATGATAACGTTTACCTGTAATCTGGCTGAGAATGTCAGCAGTAAAGTCAGACAGCTGGACCTTGCCAAGGTACGTCTCTGATATCCCCTGGTTATCTCACCTATATTATGTGAGCGGAGGAGGAATCTGACACTTTTATCTACAAAATATACTCTATTTATTTCTAAAGGTTTCACCTTTATGTAGATGCTCCGTAACGATGTAGTAATGTGAAAGTCACATTTTCAATATAAATGTAATTAAATCATGTATTTCCCTTTAAGAATCAAATAGGAATCTTCTTTCCTGCAGTAATCAACATAGAAATGTCATCAGAGTAATACCAATAGACAGATGCAACTTATGTCTGATAAATTACAGGTTCAGCGGTTACTGATCACCAGACGTGTCTGTTTCTCTAGAGCCGGCTCTATCAGGCCATACAACGAGCAGATGACATTCTGGATCTTAAGTTCTGCATGGACGGGGTGCAGACGTCGTTGAGGAATGAGGAGTACGAGCAGGCGGCAGCACATATCCACAGATACCTTTCTCTGGATAAATCCGTCATTGAGCTCAGCAGGCAGGGGAAAGAAGGTGACGTGTGTCTCCTATGTTACTGTCTGATCAGTCAGTGCCTATCTCCAGTATCAGGGGGACAATACTCACGTGAGGCTTAAGACATAGGCTGGAAACACTCCTCTACTCTCCTTCATCAGACACATAATACATACACAGTACATCCCGACATGGATGTCATTCTACATGGATGTTATTCTTTGAGGGAGACAGTGTCACGGTTACAAACAGAAGTACAGCTAGGAGTCACGAATATGGTGAAAACACTCTGTGTTTATTTGCAGACAAGTATAAATAACAGGTAGTCAGGAGTAGTGGTAATTACCAGGTGCAGGCTGATGCAGGAAATAATATAAATGTCCAGAAACAAGCAGGTACACAGCTAATGCAGGGAAGCAGGGGTATGAACAGATTCCAGGCAGCATAAACCAGAGGAGCAAGGCAGGAGGAAGAATCCACAGGTAACACAGGATATGACATCAGAATAGGACAACAATAACCAGCCATGTGTGCTGGGAGTGACAGGGTATATAAAGGGAAAACCACACCCAGGTGCATGGGATAATTGGAACATGAAGGTTAACCCCTAATGCACACAATAAGGCACAATAGCAGCACCTCTGGTGAATGGAGGTACTGCCAATACAAATACAATGATAAAGACAAAAAGGCAGGAGCTGCCATGCAAAGCAGCATGTAATGCATAAGCTGTAGACAGACAGGAGCTGCTGTTGCCCTCTACACTGACTATGTAATAATGATCCACATGCATGTAGTCAGAGTTACAGCCATGTACATGTAGAGTTAGACAAAACATATACAGTAGGCGTGTCCCGTGTGTTGATGCTGCATGTACCGTTCAGAGACTCCCTGGCCTGGGTGGGTGTGTGGGCGCAGCGTCTCTCAGCTGTAACACGTTCGTGTATTGGGTTCTAGGCAGTATGATCGATGCCAATCTGCAGCACCTGCAGGAGGCCGAGAAGCAGCTGAAGGTGCTGGTCAGTGAGAAGTTTGATGCGGCCACTAAAGCCGGAGACCTGCCGCAGGTGGAGCGCTTCTTCAAGATATTCCCTCTGCTCGGGCTGCATGAAGAGGGGATCAGCAAGTTCTCTGCGTACCTGTGCCGCCAGGTGACACCTTCTCCTTGTCTCTGACCTGCTCTCTAGACTAGAGTGTGCCATCCCTGTGTGTCCGACCTGTGCCCACCCCAACACCCCAGCTACAGTGTGCTGTGCCCGTGTCTGACCTACCCCCCAGCTACAGTGTGCTGTGCCCGTGTCTCCACCTGCCCCCCAGCTACAGTGTGCTGTGCCCGTGTCTCCACCTGCCCCCCAGCTACAGTGCGCTGTCCCCGTGTCTGACCTACCCCCCCAGCTACAGTGCGCTGTCCCCGTGTCTCCACCTGCCCCCCAGCTACAGTGCGCTGTCCCCGTGTCTGACCTACCCCCCAGCTACAGTGCGCTGTCCCCGTGTCTGACCTACCCCCCAGCTACAGTGCGTTGTGCCCGTGTCTGACCTACCCCCAGCTACAGTGCGCTATCCCCGTGTCTAACCTACCCCCCCAGCTACAGTGCGCTGTCCCCGTGTCTGACCTACCCCCCAGCTACAGTGCGCTGTCCCCGTGTCTGACCTACCCCCCAGCTACAGTGCGCTATCCCCGTGTCTGACCTACCCCCCCAGCTACAGTGCGCTGTCCCCGTGTCTGACCTACCCCCCCAGCTACAGTGCACTGTCCCCGTGTCTGACCTACCCCCCAGCTACAGTGCACTGTCCCCGTGTCTGACCTACCCCCCAGCTACAGTGCGCTGTCCCCGTGTCTGACCTACCCCCCAGCTACAGTGCACTGTCCCCGTGTCTGACCTGCCCCCCAGCTACAGTGCGCTGTGCCCGTGTCTGACCTGCCCCCAGCTACAGTGCGCTGTGCCCGTGTCTAACCTACCCCCCAGCTACAGTGCGCTGTGCCTGTGTCTGACCTACCCCCCAGCTACAGTGCGCTGTGCCCGTGTCTGACCTGCCCCCAGCTACAGTGCGCTATCCCCGTGTCTAACCTACCCCCCCAGCTACAGTGCGCTGTGCCCGTGTCTAACCTACCCCCCAGCTACAGTGCGCTGTGCCCGTGTCTGACCTACCCCCCAGCTACAGTGCGCTGTGCCCGTGTCTGACCTACCCCCCAGCTACAGTGCGCTGTCCCCGTGTCTGACCTACCCCACAGCTACAGTGCGCTGTGCCCGTGTCTGACCTGCCCCCAGCTACAGTGCGCTGTGCCCGTGTCTAACCTACCCCCCCAGCTACAGTGCACTGTCCCCGTGTCTGACCTACCCCCCCCCCCCCCCAGGTACAGTGCGCTGTGCCAGTGTCTGACTCACCCCCCCAGCTACAGTGCGCTGTCCCAGTGTCTAACCTACCCCCCCCCCCCCAGGTACAGTGCGCTGTGCCAGTGTCTGACTCACCCCCCCAGCAACAGTGCGCTGTGCCCGTGTCTGACCTACCCCCCAATACAGTGCGCCGTCCCCGTGTCTCAGACCTGCTCCCCAGACTAGTGTGCCATCCCTGTGTGTCCGACCTGTGCCCACCCCAACACCCCAGCTACAGTGCGCTGTCCCCGTGTCTGACCTACCCCCCAGCTACAGTGCGCTGTGCCCGTGTCTAAGCTACCCCCCAGCTACAGTGTGCTGTCCCCGTGTCTGACCTACCCCCCCAGCTACAGTGCACTGTCCCCGTGTCTGACCTACCCCCCAGCTACAGTGCACTGTCCCCGTGTCTGACCTACCCCCCAGCTACAGTGCACTGTCCCCGTGTCTGACCTACCCCCCCAGCTACAGTGCACTGTCCCCGTGTCTGACCTACCCCCCAGCTACAGTGCGCTGTGCCCGTGTCTGACCTGCCCCCCAGCTACAGTGCGCTGTGCCCGTGTCTGACCTACCCCCCAGCTACAGTGTGCTGTCCCCGTGTCTGACCTACCCCCCAGCTACAGTGCACTGTCCCCGTGTCTGACCTACCCCCCCAGCTACAGTGCACTGTCCCCGTGTCTGACCTACCCCCCAGCTACAGTGCGCTGTGCCCGTGTCTGACCTGCCCCCCAGCTACAGTGCGCTGTGCCTGTGTCTGACCTGCCCCCAGCTACAGTGTGCTGTGCCCGTGTCTGACCTGCCCCCCAGCTACAGTGTGCTGTGCCCGTGTCTGACCTGCCCCCCAGCTACAGTGCGCTGTCCCCGTGTCTGACCTGCCCCCCAGCTACAGTGCGCTGTGCCCGTGTCTGACCTGCCCCCCAGCTACAGTGTGCTGTCCCCGTGTCTAACCTACCCCCCCAGCTACAGTGCGCTGTGTCAGTGTCTCCACCTGCCCCCCAGCTACAGTGCGCTGTGTCAGTGTCTCCACCTGCCCCCCAGCTACAGTGTGCTGTGCCCGTGTCTGACCTGCCCCCAGCTACAGTGCGCTGTGCCCGTGTCTAACCTACCCCCCCAGCTACAGTGCACTGTCCCCGTGTCTGACCTACCCCCCCCCCCCCAGGTACAGTGCGCTGTCCCAGTGTCTAACCTACCCCCCCCCCAGGTACAGTGCGCTGTGCCAGTGTCTGACTCACCCCCCCAGCAACAGTGCGCTGTGCCCGTGTCTGACCTACCCCCCAATACAGTGCGCCGTCCCCGTGTCTCAGACCTGCTCCCCAGACTAGTGTGCCATCCCTGTGTGTCCGACCTGTGCCCACCCCAACACCCCAACACCCCAGCTACAGTGCGCTGTCCCCGTGTCTGACCTACCCCCCAGCTACAGTGCGCTGTGCCCGTGTCTAAGCTACCCCCCAGCTACAGTGTGCTGTGCCCGTGTCTGACCTACCCCCCAGCTACAGTGCACTGTCCCCGTGTCTGACCTACCCCCCAGCTACAGTGCACTGTCCCCGTGTCTGACCTACCCCCCCAGCTACAGTGCACTGTCCCCGTGTCTGACCTACCCCCCAGCTACAGTGCGCTGTGCCCGTGTCTGACCTGCCCCCCAGCTACAGTGCGCTGTGCCTGTGTCTGACCTGCCCCCCAGCTACAGTGTGCTGTCCCCGTGTCTGACCTACCCCCCCAGCTACAGTGCGCTGTGCCTGTGTCTGACCTGCCCCCCAGCTACAGTGCGCTGTGCCTGTGTCTGACCTGCCCCCCAGCTACAGTGCGCTGTGCCTGTGTCTGACCTGCCCCCCAGCTACAGTGTGCTGTCCCCGTGTCTGACCTACCCCCCCAGCTACAGTGCGCTGTGCCTGTGTCTGACCTGCCCCCCAGCTACAGTGCGCTGTGCCTGTGTCTGACCTGCCCCCCAGCTACAGTGTGCTGTGCCCGTGTCTGACCTGCCCCCCAGCTACAGTGCGCTGTCCCCGTGTCTGACCTGCCCCCCAGCTACAGTGCGCTGTGCCCGTGTCTGACCTGCCCCCCCAGCTACAGTGCGCTGTGTCAGTGTCTCCACCTGCCCCCCAGCTACAGTGCGCTGTGCCCGTGTCTGACCTACCCCCCAGCTACAGTGCGCCATCCCCGTGTCTGACCTGCCCCCCAGCTACAGTGCGCTGTGTCCGTGTCTGACCTGCCCCCCCCCCCCCCCGCTACAGTGCGCTGTGTCAGTGTCTCCACCTGCCCCCCAGCTACAGTGCGCCATCCCCGTGTCTGACCTGCCCCCCAGCTACAGTGTGCTGTGCCCGTGTCTGACCTGCCCCCCAGCTACAGTGCGCTGTCCCCGTGTCTGACCTACCCCCCAGCTACAGTGCGCTGTGTCAGTGTCTCCACCTGCCCCCCAGCTACAGTGCGCTGTCCCCGTGTCTGACCTACCCCCCAGCTACAGTGCACTGTCCCCGTGTCTGACCTGCCCCCCAGCTACAGTGCACTGTCCCCGTGTCTGACCTGCCCCCCAGCTACAGTGCACTGTCCCCGTGTCTGACCTGCCCCCCAGCTACAGTGTGCTGTGCCCGTGTCTGACCTGCCCCCCAGCTACAGTGCGCTGTCCCCGTGTCTGACCTACCCCCCAGCTACAGTGCGCTGTGTCAGTGTCTCCACCTGCCCCCCAGCTACAGTGCGCTGTCCCCGTGTCTGACCTACCCCCCAGCTACAGTGCGCTGTCCCCGTGTCTGACCTACCCCCCAGCTACAGTGCACTGTCCCCGTGTCTGACCTGCCCCCCAGCTACAGTGCACTGTCCCCGTGTCTGACCTGCCCCCCAGCTACAGTGCGCTGTGTCCGTGTCTGACCTGCCCCCCCCCCCCCGCTACAGTGCGCTGTGTCAGTGTCTCCACCTGCCCCCCAGCTACAGTGCGCCATCCCCGTGTCTGACCTCCCCCCCCCCCCCCCCCCGCTACAGTGCGCTGTGCCCGTGTCTCTGTCCTGCCCCTTCCCCCACCCGCCTACTATGTTCTGTCCCCGTGTCTCCACCTGCCCCCTGGACTAGGGTGCAATGTCCCCATGTCTCTGAGCTGCCAGTGATGGACGCCCTCTGCCAGCGTAAGACGTCTGATCTCTTATGGTCACACAGCAGCTGATTCTGGTCTCTATTCCACAGGTAGCTAATAAAGCGGAGGAGAACCTAACGCTGGCTCTGGGATCAGAGGGCAACGAGCGCAGAGCCTCCCTCCTATTCGCAGATGCTCTCACTCTGCTGTTTGAAGGTGAGTCTCCTATACACAGAATATCCTATAGACTCGTGAGGCGCAGAGAGGAGCCTCCAGGAGAATAGTATTATATACTCCTATGAGCTTCATTATCCCGGTCCCGGGGATCACTGTCCCTGTTTTTCAGGTATTGCTCGTATAGTGGAGACCCATCAGCCCATCCTGGAGACTTACTATGGGCCCGGGAGACTGTACATGCTCATTAAACACCTCCAGGCTGAGTGCGACCGGCAGGTGGAAACAGTGGTGGACAGGTTTATGCAGCAGAGAGATTACCAGAGGAAGGTGAGGGCGTGTGGAATGAGGTGCGAGGTGCCGTCTGATGTGTAATACAGGATGTGAGGTGTCGTCTGATGTATAATACAGGCTGTGAGGTGCGAGGTGCCGTCTGATGTGTAATACAGGCTGTGAGGTGCCGTCTGATGTGTAATACAGGCTGTGAGGTGCCGTCTGATGTGTAATACAGGATGTGAGGTGCCGTCTGATGTGTAATACAGGATGTGAGGTGTCGTCTGATGTATAATACAGGCTGTGAGGTGCGAGGTGCCATCTGATGTGTAATACAGGCTGTGAGGTGCCGTCTGATGTGTAATACAGGCTGTGAGGTGCCGTCTGATGTGTAATACAGGCTGTGAGGTGCCGACTGATGTGTAATACAGGCTGTGAGGTGCCGTCTGATGTGTAATACAGGATGTGAGGTGCGAGGTGCCGTCTGATGTATAATACAGGATGTGAGGTGCCGTCTGATGTATAATACAGGATGTGAGGTGCGAGGTGCCGTCCGATGTGTAATACAGGCTGTGAGGTGCCGTCTGATGTATAATACAGGCTGTGAGGTGCGAGGTGCCGTCTGATGTGTAATACAGGCTGTGACTTCTTTCCTTGCAGTTTCAGCAGGTACAGAGCAGTATGATCAAAGCTTCATCCATGGACAAGATGGAGCCCAGGTGAGTGTGTTACTATTCACACACCTGGGGGTAAATGTATGAACATGCGGGTTCTTCAACACCCGCGTGTTCGGCGATTAAATTTCAACCGGCGCTGCATTGTAAAGGGAAGTTTCCCTTTACAATGCAGCGCCACTTGAAATTTAATCGCCGAACATGCTGAACACGCGAGTGTTGAAGAACCCGCATGTTCATACATTTACCCCCTGGACGTGTACACAGGCGCGCTCCGCAACACTATAGGGATATACAGAACGGCCAAAATTGTGATATCGGCCTAGGATGGAAGCGGTGATCGTCTGTAGATCAGTCCAATACATTACGCCAATCTGAAGAGCAAACTAATAATCTGAATAAAATGACTGTACTGGAATTCAGGTGAAATGCGAGTGCAGCAAGTAGTGCTGTCCTAAGACTCACACCTGGTGTCTGTAATAGTGACTGTAACAGAGCAATAACTCCCGGATCTGTACTATAGGGACCTGGACCCAATCCTGGCTGAAGTGTCCTTGATGAGTGCTCGTACCGAGCTTTACCTCCGGTTTATCAAGCGCCGTGTGACATCGGACTTCGAGGTTGGCGACTCTATGGTGACAGAAGAGGTGAAACAAGGTATATACTTCCCTTAATGCCCTGGGAGTAACCCCAGATCGGGGCGAGGGTGACCCCAGTAGCAAGTACGACCCCCGTAGGAAGGGCCCGGGGCCAAGGGCGAACCCCGTAGGAAGGGCCCGGGGCCAAGGGCGACCCCCGTAGGAAGGGCCCGGGGCGAGGGTGACATATATAAAACCATTCCTCTCTTTCAGAACATCAGCAGAGTCTGGACAAGCTGCTGAAACACTGTCTGCTGAGCCGCTCCATGCAGGAAGTGATCGGGTACTATATCACCATGGAGGAATATTACATGAGGGAGTCTGTCAACAAGGTAACGGGGTGCAGAATACACTAGGAGTCTGGCTGCTGGATAACTGTCACAGTAAGAGTGGGAATGGGATACATATAGACCATATAATGAGGCAGTGGTACAGGGGGACGCTGGGAGTGACGAGGCGATGGTACCGGGGGACGCTGGGAGTGCCGAGGTGGTGGTACCGGGGGACGCTGGGAGTGACGAGGCGGTGGTACCGGGGGACGCTGGGAGTGACGAGGCGGCGGTACCGGGGGACGCTGGGAGTGACGAGGCGGTGGTACCGGGGGACGCTGGGAGTGACGAGGCGGTGGTACCGGGGGACGCTGGGAGTGACGAGGCGGTGGTACCGGGGGACGCTGGGAGTGACGAGGCGGAGGTACCGGGGGACGCTGGGAGTGACGAGGCGGTGGTATCGGGGGACGCTGGCAGTGAGATAAACTGCTTGTACCATTCTCTCCTGCACAGGCGGTGGCCATGGACGCCTGTGAGCGGGGGCAGCTGACCTCCAGTGTGGTGGACGACGTGTTCTACATAGCCAAGAAATGTATTGGGCGAGCGCTGTCCAGCTCCAGCATCGACTGTCTCTGCGCTATGATCAACCTCTCAACGACCATGATGGATTCAGACTTCAGGTGATCCAGGGCTGGTCGGGGGGTGATGTGATTGGACAATAGTAAGTCGTCAGTGCGGAATGAGCCCATCCCGCGTCTGTAACACCGATATTACACAATTATGTTATTGTCCCGTCAGTGATGCTGCCAGATGCATTTTCCCTCTCAGAATAATGACTGTAACGAGTCTGCGCTGTGTCGCCGCAGGGAGGTTCTGTGTAACAAGCTGAGGATGGGATTCCCGGCCACCACCTTCCAGGACATCCAGCGCGGAGTGAGCAGCGCCGTCAGCATCATGCACAGCAGCCTCCAACAGGGCAAGTTCGACACCAAGGGCATCGAGAGCAATGATGAGGCCAAGACCTCCTTCCTGGTGAGAGGCTGACCGAGGGCGGGGGAGGGAGGAGAACCGGCTGGTCCTACTTCTACCATCTTCCCCTTTCAGGTCTGTCTCAATAACGTGGAGGCTTGTAGTGAGAACATCATGACGCTGAAGAAAAATTTGGAGGTAAGAGGTTGATTGTAACGGGGGGGATCAGACTATAGCGGCATGTCTGAGAAATGTGTCCCCCCAGCGTTGGCCGTCAGTCAGCTGGAGGGAGAGCGGACATTGTTATAGGGCTGTATGCAGAAGACTGATTATATATCCGTTAATACCTCTTATTCCTGGACAGAGGATCCTGTATATTAGTATAGCACATGGATCAGCCCTCTCGGTGTTGTAGTACGTGAGGTCTCTAATTGTTGTAATCCCATTTCTCTCTTTTTATTTTCTGTTTCTTATTTTCAAAGGTTTCGTGTTCTAGTTTACAAAGTCTTTTGCTAGTTAGGGATTACAGTTCCCTATAGCTCAGTGTATATATATATATATATATGTGTTGTGTGTTTGTCCTAGAACGACTGCAGAAAGCTGTTTAATCAGGACTTCGTCGGAGACCAGGCCAAGGCCAAGATTGACAGCTGCCTCTCGGACATGGGGTTTGTCTCCAACAAGTTCCGCGATCTCCTGCAGGTGAGCCCCGGACTCTCTGCGTGGGGGATGGGAGGGGGTTAGTGAGTCTGGGGGCAGTGACACTGTCTTGTTTCTCCGGGGACAGGAAGGTCTGGGGGAGCTGAACAACACGGCCATCAAACCTCAAGTCAAGCCATGGATTAACCTCTTCCTGTCCGTGTCACACAACATTGAGGAGGTGAGGGGCGGTCGGAGAGGTCTCTGTCCTTCATACAACGTTATTAGTTCCTCACCCTGTTCTTTGTATTAGGAGGAGTTTAATGACTGTGAAGCCAATGACCCCTGGGTGCAGCAGTTTATAGTCAACCTGGAGCAGCTGATGGCCGAGTTTAAGGTGAGTGTGGACCGTACACAGACGTATCTGTGTCTCTATGGTGCTATAACATGTTTGTACCCGACTATCTGTCTCCCCCTGCAGGCCGGGCTGTCCTCTGTCATCTATGAGAATCTCACCAGTTTGCTGACCAGTCTTATAGCCATCGAGCTGGAGAAAGTGGTTTTAAAGTCCACATTCAGCAGGGTAAGATTCCACTCCGGCCACTAGAGGGCATCATTATACATAGACAGGAAGATACTGTAATATCATCATCACCATTTATTTATATATATATATATATATATATATATATATATATATATATATATATATATATATAGCACCACTGATTCTGCAGCGCTGTACAGAGAACTCACTCACATCAGTCCCTGTCCCATTGGAGCTTACAGTCTAAATTCCCTAACACAGACAGAGAGAGACTAGGGTCAATTTTGATAGCAGCCAATTAACCTACTAGTATGTGTTTGGAGTGTGGGAGGAAACCGGAGCACCCGGAGGAAACCCACACAGACACGGGGAGAACATACAAACTCCACACAGATAAGGCCATGGTCGGGAATAGGTGGTTGTATTATACTAATTATCTGATAGTAATGTCTATAGTCAGGTAGTGTGATCCAGGATACCTGAGTGTATAGAGGAAGAGATATCACCAGGTGACAGTGACTGCTGTTAAGGGCTCTTGTAGAGACACAATAGGTGGATGTATTATACTAAGTATCTGATAGTAATGTCTATAGTCTAGGTAGTGTGATCCAGGATAACTGAGTGTATAGAGGAAGAGATATCACCAGGTGACAGTGACTGCTGTACAGGGCTCTTGTAGAGACACAATAGGTGGATGTATTATACTAATTATCTGATAGTAATGTCTATAGTCAGGTAGTGTGATCCAGGATAACTGAGTGTATAGAGGAAGAGATATCACTGGGTGACAGTGACTGCTGTACAGGACTCTTGTAGAGACACAATAGGTGGATGTATTATACTAAGTATCTGATAGTAATGTCTATAGTCTAGGTAGTGTGATCCAGGATAACTGAGTGTATAGAGGAAGAGATATCACCAGGTGACAGTGACTGCTGTACAGGGCTCTTGTAGAGACACAATAGGTGGATGTATTATACTAATTATCTGATAGTAATGTCTATAGTCAGGTAGTGTGATCCAGGATAACTGAGTGTATAGAGGAAGAGATATCACTGGGTGACAGTGACTGCTGTACAGGGCTCTTGTAGAGACACAGGGGATCTGCACACACACAATCTCAGTTTGGGACATATAACCTGGTACCATCTCCCAGAACTCTGGTGCTTGGCAAGAAATTAATGTTCCGTGTCTCTGTCTCTCCTCACAGCTTGGCGGGCTGCAATTTGATAAGGAACTGCGCTCTCTCATCGCTTATCTCACTACGATGACGACATGGACCATCCGGGACAAGTTTGCTCGACTCTCCCAAATGGCCACAATCCTGAACCTGGAGAGGGTGAGATTCTAGCAGCGGTTGTGTGGTTTGGGGAGGGGGGGGTGTTATGTCTCTTATCCACGCTGCTCACACTCTGCCTCCCACCACAGGTGACGGAGATCCTGGATTACTGGGGTCCTAACTCCGGACCACTGACCTGGCGCCTGACTCCCGCTGAGGTCCGCCAGGTGCTGGCACTACGTATAGACTTCCGCAGTGAGGACATCAAACGCTTGCGGCTGTAGATCACCAGATAGCGGTGTATACCGCCATGGACTGGGGTCCTGTATCAACTTCTCTCTGGCAGAGATAGGATTACGTCTGGCTCTATGGCTGAAGAGCTAGCACTCAGACTTGTAAATCAGATCAGGGGACACTGTGATTAGTACCCAGAGATCACACTTTATTTTACAGATTTTGGAATCATTTCTTGATCATACAACGTATCCCTCGGGGCACTTTCCTGAGGGGGTATCAAAACTTCACACTGGAGCAAAATAAAGTAACATTTCTGTACAAAAATACACAATGTAATCTGTTCCACCACCTGGGCCACGGGGGCTATAAGTCCAAGGGGGATCCACCGGTACAACCTGACACTGGTGCCCTGATGTGTTTCCATAGTCTACATATTAGTAAGAAGAGAAACCTGTCACCGTGAGATACAGAACAATCACCCCTGTACCCCTATATCTTTATATACCGGGGCCGGTCTCCAGCACGACCCAACGCTCACACGTCTTCATCACCACCTGACTCCTGGCGCACAGCGAAGGTCTCTGTGTCCACCTGCACCGTGTGTACGCTGCATCGCTCCAGTCCCTGTAATACAGCACAGGTCAGTACCCTGCTCCATGCTGGGGGTCAGTGGGCACAGGACAGACATCGGGGTATAGCCGAGTTCTACTAACGTTCCAATCCCCAGAGGCACAAAACTCATCATATGTTCTCAATATGTACAACTGTACCCGTTTCAGGATTTCCTTGTTTGGGAACAGTTGTGTTAATCAGGAAGTTGGGGTTATTCTGACACCTACAAGTCATGAGGATTCTGCAGATGGGCCACATACGTTCCCCCACCACCCGTCCATGTCTGGGACATGTGTAATACCTGTGTGTTCTCCAGCAGCGTCTGTATGACGTCTCTCTGCTCCGGTTCCTTGGTCAGTATATACAGGAAGCCGCCTCCGCCAGCCCCGGCCAGACTCTGTCCGTAAACATGTGGCTCTAACGTGTCCATTATCCTCCGTACCGCCAGCGGCTCACAGCCAGGCGCCATCCGCTTCTTCTGCTGCCAATATGTAGAGAGACAGCTCCCGAGGAGCTGCGTGTCCCCTGCGGAACAGGAGAGACGTCTGTTCCTAAACTCCATGGATGTATTTATATAGAGTTATTATTGCTATGCTCACCTCCCCGGAAGGCCTCGGCACAGCGCTCGGCGTTGCTCACCAGTGCGTCCACATTCATCATGATGTCTGGAAGTCGAGCGTACCAATTCCGCAGGACATCCTGAGGGGACAGACCAGAGTGTGTGCTGTTGGGCTATAGATGGCCGCAGGTACTCTGCTGCCACCCAGTGATACAAAGCGGTACTGCTGTCATTGGGGGTGTGATAAAGAACCTTTAGTAAATAAATCAAACATATTCTTTCTCTGTAGCCCTAGTTCTCTATTATTATTAACAGGACACAGCTACGTATGCAGGGAACACATGGGGGTAGCTGGGAAATATGTTACTTTTAATTAAATATTTCTGCAGATACAATGATGTTATACCATCAGCTTGGGATCCAGGTAATACGGGCGTAGTACAGAGGGTGATGCCGCTCGTGACGCAGTAAGGAGGGCGCTGGGTATCATCACATTCTGTACTAATTAAATGATCAGCGTCTCACTGCAGCAACGTCCTGTGTGTGTGTATTATATTACAGTGTATATATTATAGTGTATATGTCTATATATTACAGTGTATAGGTGTAGATTACCTGCAGCAGGTTACGGGCCAGACGAGTCTTTCCAGTATATACGAGGAGGAGATGTCGGTTTAACACCTCCAGAAACCCCTGGGGCAGCTCAATGTGCTCAACTGCCACTTGCAGGGGCAACTCGGGAGCAGAGCGTCCGATCTTCACTCCTGGAATCAGCCCCCCGACCTGGTCCTGCCAACCACCTCCTGCCAGGAGAAAGACGTCACGAGGGCCCCTCCATCCCCCTGTAATGTCTGCAGGCAGACGGGTCACTCACCGGTAGTAAGGATCTGCTCCAAGTGCAGCACGGCGTGGATCAGAGAGTCTGCATCTGCTGATCTCCCCGATACCTCGTACAGCACCGCCAATACCGCCCCCGCCAGGATGCTACTGGTACCTGCAGGAGAGACGCACCTGTCGGCTCAATCAGGGGGGGGACACACACCTCTAGGACCCCAGGACCCAGTGACCTTTGTAGCAGTTTCAGACATTCTACTTAATTATTGTGACAAATGACCCATTGCTCAGACTCCTCATCACTGTACAGTGACGCCCTGTGTAAACCACACACCATAGAGCAGGACGCCACCCCGCTGTGACTACGCCTGTGAACACGTTATGGTAAAACAATGTGGGGATCCGGCCCTTTGCTCGCCCCAATAATTCCCTCCCCCTAATTTCTGTACTTGACTCGCCCTTCCTGTACACACCGAGCAGTGTCTGAGGGGTGAACACTGAATTTCATTTTACACTAAACATTTTATACTGCAATGAGCCAGTAACTAAACGGGTGTCAGAGACATATTCAAACATTAGAGGAGGACACACAATTCTCCCACATGTTACTATATAAAGATAGTTACAGGGGGGGCTCAGACGTTTGTCTAATACACCCTGAGTGAGACTTTAATAAGCAGTGCATTGTGGGTAGTGATTCTCACCCAATCCAGATCCGTGCGGCAGGTGAGACCACGTCCGCAGCTCGATCCCTCCCCCGTACTTCTCACTCAGCTGCCAGGACAGGGGTTTCTCAGAGGTCGGATCCACGGTCCCGGAGCAGATGAAGGCGGCCTTCAGTAACGCCCCTGAACAGGCGGAGACAAGAGAGAGTCAGGTGACAGACATGAGGAATCACATAAGTAACAGACTGGTTTATGGGTCACCTGGAGCCTGGGGCTGGCGGTAATCCTGCAGGTCAGCGAGACTATGACAGGTCAGCGCGGTGTGGAGCTCAGCTCCGCGCGGTCCGCTGTTACTGCACAGGCGCAGCTGAGGCTCCGGAATTCTCCTGGCTCGAGCGCCCATCGGCCTCTGACCGTCAACAAGCACAGCCACGTTAACCACGGCACCGCCATGCTCATACGTGATCGGAGGGGTGTCACTCCAGCCCCCTAACAAGGGAGAGAAGAGTGCAACATGTGCTAATCTATGTAAATAAGAGGGAGGAGCCTAGTACCAGGTCAGGTGATGTGTGGGCAGCGTACGGCCTGGGGGTCTCTGCACATATTATATATATTCTGAGTTATAGGAGGAAATCCAACCAGGACGAGGGGCGTGGAACATGGTACTACACGAAGCTGGTCGGTGTTTGTGTGCTACGCGCTATACATGTTATACGCGCTAAACACGTTATACACGCTAAACACGTTATACGCGCTATACACGTTATACGCGCTATACACGTTATACGCGCTAAACACGTTATACGCGCTATACACGTTATACGCGCTAAACACGTTATACGCGCTATACACGTTATACGCGCTATACACGTTATACGCGCTAAACACGTTATACGCGCTAAACACGTTATACGCGCTATACATGTTATACGCGCTAAACACGTTATACACGCTATACATGTTATACGCGCTAAACACGGTATACACGTTATACGCGCTAAACACGTTATACACGTTATACGCGCTATGCATGTTATACGCGCTATGCATGTTATACGCGCTATACACGCTATACATGTTATACACACTATACACGTTATACACGCTATACACGCTATACATGTTATACACACTATACATGTTATACACGCTATACATGTTATACACGCTATACATGTTATACACGCTATACATGTTATACACACTATACATGTTATACAGGTAATGGGCAGAACAGAGGGAAGCGCACTACGAATATGTATAGGTAAAAGCAGCAGAATATCAGGTTAGTCCAACCTGAGATAGAGCATTAATACAGTAATATTCTGCGCTAGACCTAGATATGGAATAATATTGATCAGCCTAATGTGGTAAAAATGCCTTTATCAACTGGTATTAATTATACATTTGGTGGATTACAGGACATATGAATCATATACAGGGGTGTAAATGGACATCATATATACATCATAAGTACATCATACATATATTGAGCATATTCATATAAAAAATTAGGGTACAATGCTCCAATAATACTGGAAAGGGAGTGGAGCAGACGGTAAAACAATATTGAGCAGATTAGAGTCCTGCGGATGCAGGGTGACCAGAAATGTAAATTGATCCAAATAGGAGGGGGAGGAGGAGAAAAAAAACAACGACAGTTGCATATGAAAAACAGTCTCCAATAGTCCAGCACAATAAAATGAAATGAATTAAAATGAACAAAATAATGTCCAGCGGAAGGAATAAAGAGAGGAAAGGGGTAATATTACTTGCGCTTGAACCAATCCAGGATGCAGCGGAGATCCTGATGTAGCGATGATAAACCTGGTGTAATCCGTGTGGGGTCCAAACCTAAGATGGGTGATCCTCGCGAGGATTATTCAGTGTATAATCCAGAGGCCGAGAGAATGGAAAGTTTGGAGAGCAGAGTAGCGAGCGGGATGTCGGCGTGCGTGCCAGCTGTGGAACGCACGCTTCCTGACTGTCACGACCGGATGTGCACAAACCGGAAGTGATGCGTGATAGGCCTATCATCCATCTTAGGTTTGGACCCCACACGGATTACACCAGGTTTATCATCGCTACATCAGGATCTCCGCTGCATCCTGGATTGGTTCAAGCGCAAGTAATATTACCCCTTTCCTCTCTTTATTCCTTCCGCTGGACATTATTTTGTTCATTTTAATTCATTTCATTTTATTGTGCTGGACTATTGGAGACTGTTTTTCATATGCAACTGTCGTTGTTTTTTTTCTCCTCCTCCCCCTCCTATTTGGATCAATTTACATTTCTGGTCACCCTGCATCCGCAGGACTCTAATCTGCTCAATATTGTTTTACCGTCTGCTCCACTCCCTTTCCAGTATTATTGGAGCATTGTACCCTAATTTTTTATATGAATATGCTCAATATATGTATGATGTACTTATGATGTATATATGATGTCCATTTACACCCCTGTATATGATTCATATGTCCTGTAATCCACCAAATGTATAATTAATACCAGTTGATAAAGGCATTTTTACCACATTAGGCTGATCAATATTATTCCATATCTAGGTCTAGCGCAGAATATTACTGTATTTATACATGTTATACACACTATACACGCTATACATGTTATACACGCTATACATGTTATACACACTACACATTCACAAGTGGCAGCATTTTCCCTACATACAAAAATAAAACAGTATTTGTCCCCCTTGTGGTCCATCCAGGGGATTACCTGCCCCTGGTCGCTGGATTTTCCTCCCACTCGGCAGCAGCTGAGTGACCCCGACAAGGACTAGTTACCCACCTGACATGTCAATACGCGCTGGACACTCTGCCATCACCCACTGACCCCGGGGTAACAACGTCTTCTGACCAATAGACACAAACTGGAATGATGACATCACTGCTCGGCGGATTAAGATTTGCTCCGCCCCTTCATAATGCCGCGCTGCGCGAAGTAACAGAGCCGGTCTGGAGGGATGAAAACATTGTACAAGAAACTTACAGATCCCCCATGCAGAACACAATGACATCCACCTCCCACCGCAGAGCATCGCACCTCACACAGCTGTAAAATCCCATCCGTCACCCTGTAGAGCATCACGCAGCTGTATAATCCCATCCATCACCCTGCAGAGCATCGCACCTCACACAGCTGTATAATCCCATCCGTCACCCTGCAGAGCATCACACAGCTGTATAATCCCATTCATCATCCTGCAGAGTATCGCACAGCTGTATAATCCAATCCGTCACCCTGCAGAGCATCGCACATCTGTGTAATCCCATCCGTCACCCTGCAGAGTATCGCACAGCTGTATAATTCCATCCATCCCTCTGCAGAGCATCGCACAGCTGTGTAATCCCATCTATCCTCCTGCAGAGCATCACATCCACATCTGGTCACCATTCATTGTACATTATTCCACCACCACATGAAGCCACAACCTGAGTACATTGTCCCTACAATGAGACAGGGACTGTTGCCGTATTACCTGCTTAACCACCTCTTTCGCTCTTCTGCCATCAGTTTCACACCCTGCGAGATGTCGCCCTTCTCCAGCAGCTGGTAACCAGGACTCCAGGCTCTGTTAGCCGCTGGTCCACTTCTCAGCCCCCCCTCACCGGCCGCCATGCAGCCCAGGAGGTCAGCCACACAGGCCAGTGCCCGGGCAGCCACCCCGGCATCGCCACTCTTCCAAGCCACTGTGCAGTAATAAGGGATCTGATTAGAGTTGTGCCCATCACTTACCCCTGGCACGATGCCCGCTCTATAGCGTCCTCACCATTGTCCAGCGTGTCCAGCAGTCTCTGGTGTTCCCCCTCCTGCACAGCCGCTCGGATGATGGGCATTAAACTCCTCTCCTCCCTGCCCAGGAGAACGTCCTGCACCTTCTTCTGGGCCTGGGTAAAGAAGACCTCTCTGCGGGCCTGCAGCGCCCTCTCCTGGTCACGATGCTGCCGTATCTGTTGCCAAGACATGCGCCAAGAGCTGCGCCATCTCTGCCGTTGCCGCTCACTCTCTGCGCTGCAATCCCCTGAACTGAGGAACCACAGAACATCCCCCACCCCCAGAGACTCACAGGGGTGAAGAATGGGGAACAAGGGGGCAGTTAATACAGTGCGCTCTGTACCTCGAGCCTCATACCCCCAGAGGTCGCTCTCACTGCAATGAAAAGACAACGGAACAAGCTGTGAGACCGCTGTACGTCAGCAGATCAGCGACAGATGTCAACGTGAACCGTGATATACAACTCACCAGATTCCCGTTTTACGGAAGAATTCATCCCAGGGGAGATTGAGGAAAGTGGGAGATCCGCCCTCTGCTGGACACTGAAGAACACAGCACAGGTATTACAACAGGGGGAGGGGAGAGCGGGCAGCGGGGGCGCAGGTGAGGGGAGAGCGGGTGCAGGTGAGGGGAGAGCGGGTGCAGGTGAGGGGAGCAGGCAGCGGGCGCAGGGGGATCAGCGAGTACCTGAAGCTCGTCATCAGTCCCCAGAACGCTGTACACAGTAAGAGACAGGTTCTGTACTCGGATGGGATGCGCCTGCAGAATAACATCACTCAGATGACGTCCTCGAAGCTCTGCTGCTCCCACTTGGTCCAAGCCGGCGATTAGACACCCGCTGCCCACACTGAGAGGACCCTACGGGTGACACAGAGTAGAGACAGACTAAGATATGGTGACTCATCCTTTCTGAGTGCTGTAGGGGAGTGAGGGTGTATTATAGGGGGGCAGTGAGTGACAGAGTGCAGTTACCTGTAAGTGACAGTTCTGGATGACGCTACCCCGGGAGACAGACACCTCTCCGCTCAGACAGCTATTGACTACACAGCTCCTGTCTGCTACCAACGCTGGGTTCTAAGTGGAGGCAGAGAAACAGATCTGTATAAGGTGCTATATCAATGTCAGGACACCGTACTATGCAGATCCTCGGGGTGATGCACATACCGTGATGTAGGAGTGGGCCATCCTGCTGCCGATGTCTCCTGCTCTGACCAGATTTTCGATGTGATCTCGAGCACAGAGGGACAGATACTCATAGCGCCCGTCCGGAGCATACGCTGCGTGTACAATTACAATCTATACATTAAACAGATCAGTTGCAGAGGTGCAGGTCAGGGGCATGTTGGGTTGTAGTCCCTGGAAAAATATTTTGCTGCAAAACTTTCCCTGCAGATGTTTGGGGATCAAGATTACTAAACCAATGACCTACGGCACTAGGATTGTACAGGAAGGGGTAAGAGCTGCTCTAAGGTAGAAGACAGTATTGTAAGAGGGCCTCTAAATCATGTACTGAATAGATAAGTACATGGTACAGAAGTGGGGGCGCTCTACGGGGTATAGAATGGTACAGAAGTGGGGGCACTCTACGGGGTATAGAATGGTACAGAAGTGGGGGCGCTCTACAGGGTATGGAATGGTACAGATATGAGGGCGCTCTACGGGGTATAGAATGGTACAGAAGTGGGGGCGCTCTACGGGGTACAGAATGGTACAGATATGAGGGCGCTCTACGGGGTATAGAATGGTACAGAAGTGGGGGCGCTCTACGGGGTATAGAATGGTACAGAAGTGGGGGCGCTCTACGGGGTATAGAATGGTACAGAAGTGGGGGCACTCTACGGGGTATAGAATGGTACAGAAGTGGGGGTGCTCTACGGGGTATAGAATGGTACAGAAGTGGGGGCGCTCTACGGGGTACAGAATGGTACAGAAGTGGGGGCGTCCTACGGGGTATAGAATGGTACAGATATGAGGGCGCTCTACAGGGTACAGAATGGTACAGAGGTGGGGGCGCTCTACGGGGTATAGAATGGTACAGAAGTGGGGGCGCTCTACGGGGTATAGAATGGTACAGAAGTGGGGGCGCTCTACGGGGTATAGAATGGTACAGAAGTGGGGGCGCTCTACGGGGTATAGAATGGTACAGAAGTGGGGGCGCTCTACAGGGTATAGAATGGTACAGAAGTGGGGGCGCTCTACGGGGTACAGAATGGTACAGAAGTGGGGGCGCTCTACGTGGTATAGAATGGTACAGAAGTGGGGGCGCTCTACGGGGTATAGAATGGTACAGAAGTGGGGGCGCTCTACATGGTATAGAATGGTACAGAAGTGGGGGCGCTCTACGGGGTACAGAATGGTACAGAAGTGGGGGTTCTCTACAGGGTATAGAATGGTACAGAAGTGGGGGTTCTCTACGGGGTATAGAATGGTACAGAAGTGGGGGCGCTCTACGGGGTATAGAATGGTACAGATATGAGGGCGCTCTACGGGGTACAGAATGGTACAGAAGTGGGGGCGCTCTACAGGGTATAGAATGGTACAGAAGTGGGGGCGCTCTATGGGGTACAGAATGGTACAGAAGTGGGGGCGCTCTACAGGGTATAGAATGGTACAGAAGTGGGGGCGCTCTACGGGGTATAGAATGGTACAGAAGTGGGGGTTCTCTACAGGGTATAGAATGGTACAGAAGTGGGGGCGCTCTACGGGGTACAGAATGGTACAGAAGTGGGGGCGCTCTATGGGGTACAGAATGGTACAGAAGTGGGGGTTCTCTACAGGGTATAGAATGGTACAGAAGTGGGGGCGCTCTACGGGGTATAGAATGGTACAGATATGAGGGCGCTCTACGGGGTACAGAATGGTACAGAAGTGGGGGCACTCTACGGGGTATAGAATGGTACAGAAGTGGGGGCGCTCTACGGGGTATAGAATGGTACAGATATGAGGGCGCTCTACGGGGTACAGAATGGTACAGAAGTGGGGGCGCTCTACGGGGTATAGAATGGTACAGATATGAGGGCGCTCTACGGGGTACAGAATGGTACAGAAGTGGGTGCACTCTACGGGGTATAGAATGGTACAGAAGTGGGGGCGCTCTACGGGGTATAGAATGGTACAGATATGAGGGCGCTCTACGGGGTACAGAATGGTACAGAAGTGGGGGCGCTCTACGGGGTATAGAATGGTACAGAAGTGGGGGCGCTCTACGGGGTATAGAATGGTACAGAAGTGGGGGCGCTCTACGGGGTATAGAATGGTACAGAAGTGGGGGTGCTCTACGGGGTATAGAATGGTACAGATATGAGGGCGCTCTACGGGGTATAGAATGATACAGAAGTGGGGGCGCTCTACGGGGTATAGAATGGTACAGAAGTGGGGGTGCTCTACGGGGTATAGAATGGTACAGATATGAGGGCGCTCTACGGGGTATAGAATGGTACAGAAGTGGGGGCGCTCTACGGGGTATAGAATGGTACAGAAGTGGGGGTGCTCTATGGCATTTGGGATGGTATGGGTTACATACATGAGGGCACATTAGTGGTATCAGGATGTTACATGTTATTAATGACTGGGGAGGGGGCTCTTTAGCGCTCAGTTTGGTAGCAGTGAAAGGTTGATGGGTATAGTCGTTAGGAATATCACATTATCATTACATCACTGTGTTACAGGTGGCTGTAAGCTCTTCAGACAAGGCGGAGGTTTCTCCTTACCCATGGTCAGAGGGAGGTCATGGAGCTCTTTCCAGAGTACAGCCCGGGCACTTCTTGTCCTATCACTGAGGTCGGAGTCACCGATGAGGAACTTCTCTTTACCGACATCCCGACACATACTCATCAAAACGTCTAGGAACAGAGACACCTGGGAAATATGAGCGCGCGTGAGGCAGAAACCGTCCCCGAGAGTAACCGAGAATCCGTCCCAAGCGTGAGAGACTGTCTGTAAGCGTGAGACTGTCTGTGACTACCAGTGAGAGTCAGGGCTGCCCACCTACCTCCAGCGGCTCTGCCCCAGAGTCCAGACCCTGGTAAGTGCAGCCATCCAGCGGGGGGGAGGTGAGAGTGCTGAGGAATCGCTCTGCTGTCTCTGAGGAAAGGAAGACGATTCCTGATACCTGAGAGAGAAAGAGAGTGAGACACAGAAACAGAGAGACACAAAGAGAAGAGACAACCGGGAGGGAAGAGACAGTAGGAGACAACAGAGACAGGTACCAGCGGAACGTGTTGATCCTCCAGAAGACAGTCCTGGATTCTCTCCATGGAGCTGCGGTATATGATGTCTCTCACAACCCCCTGTAACAGAGACGAGAGCACTCGGACATCTGGCTTCACCGTTTATAACTAACATACTGAGCGCTCTTCACCTACCGACTCATCTGTCAGATAAACGCCGTGGTTCCTGGCATATTCTGGGGTTCCTGGCAGAGCGATGACACGGGCGCCGCGAAACTCCGTCCAGGTCATTCCTGCGCGATAGACATGTGTCATACGATGCTTTCAATAAAATACATCAAGCGATGAAGGGCAATGTGGGATCAGAAGACAGAGGAAGTGGTCACTGAGGAGGGAGGGAGGCCTGTGGTGAGGAGGGATGGAGGCCTGTGGTGAGGAGGGATGGAGGCCTGTGGTGAGGAGGGATGGAGGCCTGTGGTAAGGAGGGATGGAGGCCTGTGGTAAGGAGGGATGGAGGCCAGTGGTAAGGAGGGATGGAGGCCTGTGGTAAGGAGGGATGGAGGCCTGTGGTAAGGAGGGATGGAGGCCTGTGGTAAGGAGGGATGGAGGCCTATGGTAAGGAGGGATGGAGGCCTGTGTTAAGGAGGGATGGAGGCCTGTGGTGAGGAGGGATGGAGGCCAGTGGTAATGAGGGATGGAGGTCAGTGGTGATGAGGGATGGAGGGATGGAGGCCTGTGGTAAGGAGGGATGGAGGCCTGTGGTAAGGAGGGATGGAGGTCTGTGGTAAGGAGGGATGGAGGCCAGTGGTGGTGAGGGATGGAGGCCAGTGGTGGTGAGGGATGGAGGCCAGTGGTGGTGAGGGATGGAGGCCTGTGGTGAGGAGGGATGGAGGCCTGTGGTGAGGAGGGATGGAGGCCTGTGGTGAGGAGGGATGGAGGCCTGTGGTGAGGAGGGATGGAGGCCTGTGGTAAGGAGGGATGGAGGTCTGTGGTAAGGAGGGATGGAGGCCAGTGGTGGTGAGGGATGGAGGCCAGTGGTGGTGAGGGATGGAGGCCAGTGGTGGTGAGGGATGGAGGCCAGTGGTGGTGAGGGATGGAGGCCAGTGGTGGTGAGGGATGGAGGCCTGTGGTGAGGAGGGATGGAGGCCTGTGGTGATGAGGAAAGGAGGCCTGTGGTAAGGCGGGATGGAGGTCTGTGGTAAGGAGGGATGGAGGCCAGTGGTGGTGAGGGATGGAGGCCAGTGGTGGTGAGGGATGGAGGCCAGTGGTGAGAAGGGGTGGAGGCCTGTGGTGAGGAGGGATGGAGGCCAGTGGTGGTGAGGGATGGAGGCCTGTGGTGAGGAGGGATGGAGGCCTGTGGTGATGAGGAAAGGAGGCCTGTGGTAAGGAGGGAGGGAGGTCTGTGGTAAGGAGGGATAGAGGCCAGTGGTGGTGAGGGATGGAGGCCAGTGGTGGTGAGGGATGGAGGCCAGTGGTGGTGAGGGATGGAGGCCAGTGGTGGTGAGGGATGGAGGCCAGTGGTGGTGAGGGATGGAGGCCAGTGGTGGTGAGGGATGGAGGCCTGTGGTGGTGAGGGATGGAGGCCTGTGGTGAGGAGGGATGGAGGCCTGTGGTAAGGAGGGATGGAGGTCTGTGGTAAGGAGGGATGGAGGCCAGTGGTGGTGAGGGATGGAGGCCAGTGGTGGTGAGGGATGGAGGCCTGTGGTGAGGAGGGATGGAGGCCTGTGGTGATGAGGAAAGGAGGCCTGTGGTAAGGCGGGATGGAGGTCTGTGGTAAGGAGGGATGGAGGTCTGTGGTAAGGAGGGATGGAGGCCAGTGGTGGTGAGGGATGGAGGCCAGTGGTGAGAAGGGGTGGAGGCCTGTGGTGAGGAGGGATGGAGGCCAGTGGTGGTGAGGGATGGAGGCCTGTGGTGAGGAGGGATGGAGGCCTGTGGTGATGAGGAAAGGAGGCCTGTGGTAAGGAGGGAGGGAGGTCTGTGGTAAGGAGGGATAGAGGCCAGTGGTGGTGAGGGATGGAGGCCAGTGGTGGTGAGGGATGGAGGCCAGTGGTGGTGAGGGATGGAGGCCAGTGGTGGTGAGGGATGGAGGCCAGTGGTGGTGAGGGATGGAGGCCAGTGGTGGTGAGGGATGGAGGCCTGTGGTGGTGAGGGATGGAGGCCAGTGGTGGTGAGGGATGGAGGTCAGTGGTGAGGAGGGATGGAGGTCAGCCCAGTGAACTTACTCGGGTTTGATCGCAGAGTCAGCGTCATATCAGTGCTGCAGATCCAGACACCGGGAGGAGAACCAGGACAGAGCTGTGCGGAATTAGATAATAGATTATGAGGTTATTGAGACTGAGCCTAACCGTACCGCTGTCATTATACCAACACCACCCAAACATAGCCTCCAGAGCTGACAATTTAACTGCAGAACTACATTACTGGATACATAGAGCCCACCATGTACAACGCTAGGACATCCCATCCCATCCCATCCCACACAGATTACACGTCTGTCACCTGGCTCCTCAGCGTGTTTAGCAGACTGTCCAAGTTGCAGGTTACGGATTCCACCGGCGTCTGGGGATCTTCCACAGGTAGAACAGTGAAACCGCGACCACAGTCATCAAACAGGAAGTCTCGGCCCTACCAGAGAAAGACCAGATGGCCTCAGCCACTAGTTCCCCCATCAGGTGCATCACAGCAGTATTACCACTCACCGTATGCAGGATGAGAAGTCTCGCCCCCTGCAGGACATCTGAAGAAACTACCTGCAGGGAAATAACCAGATAACATTATAACACGAGATCCAGAGACATAAGAAAACACCCCGCAACATGTGACCCACCCCAGCCAATCATACATTGTGTCACTGACATCTGATTGGTTACTCTCTGTACTATCTGCACCTTATATATTCTCTCCCTGCAGAATCACATGAGACACATACAGGACACAGGATTCCCCTCCTGCACTCACCGTGTATCCGGCGCGAGCGCTCAGGTGTTCTGTGGCCACCAGCAGTGCGTTCAGTGTGGCTCCCCCACTTCCTACATGGGCCTGAGGGTCTTCCACTGTCAGTATCAGGGTGTCTGGGGGGAGAACCCCACGACGTTGTCTGATCTCCAGTTCTGGGAGGGAATAAGATGCACAGGATAGAGGTTAATTAGTGAGACTGTAAGGGAAAGAGGGGGGGGGGAGAGAGGAAAAAAAGAGAGTGAGAGAGAGAGGGAGGAAGAGAGAGAGGAAAAGAGGGGGGGAGAGAGAGAGAGGGGGGGGGGAGAGAGAGAGAGGGGGGGGGGAGAGAGAGAGGGGGGGAGAGAGAGAGAGAGAGGAAAAGAGGGGGGGGAGAGAGAGAGAGGGGGGGAGAAAGAGAGCGGGGGGAGAGAGAGAGAGAAAGAGAGAGGAAGAGAGGAAAAGAGAGAGAGGGTCGAGAGAGAATGGGAGAGAGAGAGAGAAAGAGACAGAGAAAGAGAAGAGCGTTTAATAATAGATGAACATGAAGTCTGGGTGTGATTTCTGGAGCAGGTTAGTTTATATAGGTGTCTCACCTCTCTGAAACGCGTGGACGCTGTCCTTATGTTGACAGGTGAGAATCAGCACCGTCCAGTCTGTATCTGATCCCATTCTGACCGGTGCGGGGATCCTGTACACAGTGGGGACACAGAGACAGCGGTGTCAGGCTTTGTAGTTAATGGTATTTATGGATAATATTTTAATATAGTCAAAAAACACTCTCTAAAGGGCTGCTCCAAAATCCCCCCCAAAGTGTTTATTAGTTTTGAGATGCGGTGATGGAGACGCCTTGTAGCTCACATCGTGGCGTCCTGGGATCATGGGGACACAGCCATTCTGACCCATCAGATCAGGAGAGAAATGTGTCACTATAGACCATATTTTGTAATGTGTCCTCTAAGGGGCGAGAGGGAAAGTATGATGACATACACCCCGTATTATAACAGCTCCACACACAAAAAATAATCAATGGATTCAGGCACACTATAAATTATATCTTCAAATTTGAATCCACCAAACGCTTTTACGGACAGCGCAGCCTGGGGCCTGGAGAGTACAGACTGTGCACTATCCCTACATATAGTAATGTATCCAGCCCGCACCCAGCCGGACATGAGAGCAGAGATGGCGGTTATTAGCCACAGACTACAGGATCACTGTCAGCTCTACAAGCGGAGACAGCTGGCGGTGTACAGATGAGTGAGCGTCTGTCGCAGCAGCGGACAGCTAGAGCGCCTGGAACCCTCCGCCAGAGGGAATTACTTCTTCCATTCTCTGTGTAATTCAGCTCAATGTATCACATCACTGAGATATGTATGTTCTGCTGGGGTAACATGAAATCACAGGCACAGAAAGCAGAGAGACACTGACAGATGCTAACCCCACATATAATGCTGATCACATATAATACAGGTCTGTACAGAAGTACTGGGGGGGGGGGAATCAGGCACCCCTCCCTCACCTATAATACAGGTCTGTACAGAAGTTCTGGGGGGGGGGGGGCTGTCACCCCTCCCTCATATAATACAGGTCTGTACAGGAGTTCTGGGGGGGGGGGGAATCAGGCACCCCTCCCCTCACATATAATACAGGTCTGTACAGGAGTTCTGGGGGGGGGGGGGAAATCAGGCACCCCTCCCTCACATATAATACAGGCCTGTATAGCAGTTTGGGGGGGGGGGGAGGGGGGGTCAGACACCCCTCCCCTCACATATAATACGGGTCTGTACAGAAGTTCTGGGGGGGGGGGGGGGGGTCAGGCACCCCTCCCTCACATATAACACAGGTCTGTACAGGAGTTCTGGGGGGGGGGGGATCAGACACCCCTCCCTCACATATAATACGGCTCTGTACAGAAGTTCTGGGGGGGGGGGGGGGGGGTCAGGCACCCCTCCCTCACATATAATACAGGCCTGTATAGCAGTTTGGGGGGGGGGGGGAGGGGGGTCAGGCACCCCTCCCTCACATATAATACAGGTCTGTATAGCAGTTTGGGGGGGGGGGAGGGGGGGTCAGGCACCCCTCCCCACATATAATACAGGTCTGTACAGAAGTTCTGGGGGGGGGGGGGCTGTCACCCCTCCCCCACATATCATACTGGGCTGTATCACAGCCTGACATGCAGGAAGTACAGAGCTGAGTTCTCACTCCAGCGAGTGTCTGCTCACACTCCTGAGAACTGTGAGCGACCCCGTCCCTCCTCCCCTATAACACAGTGACACTCACCCTGAGATCAGCTGGAATAGGAAAGAGAGATCACCTGACAGCGCGATGGCTGCTGGGAGTTGTAGTTTCCGGGAGCTCTATCGAGAGCCCGGCTGTTACTGCGCATGCGCCAGATTCCCTGTATGAGGCCACTCTGAGTACAGCAGGGGGCGCTCTCTTCCTGTACCAGCAGCTGCCGACAGGTGGCAGCAACTGTCCAATGTGAGTGTTGTGGGAAATATAGTCATGAGGTTCAGTAAATACATTTTATATATATATTAGTATTACCAGCTTTATCCCAGGAAATTGTTAGACTATACATTCCTCTTCTTTCTGTGTGGTACATACAGTTCTTACCTTTAATTCATATGTATATTGGGGCTGGATCATGTAGAAATAACTTATTATAGATATTTATTTTAATTAGGGGTTCTGTATATCATTGTAAATGTACTGCTTTTATATATTGTGTTGTATTTCTGATGTATTATGTCATGTTAGAGGAAATCCGTTCTGCTGAAGGCAAGAAATGTTAAATAGGTCCTTTCATCTCAGAAGTGACAACCACGTGCTTGAGTCTGAATGCCCAGCAGAAGGTCGTTACCCATCATCCTATCTTGTTAAAAAGACAGAGAACGACATAAATAATGCAACCTGCAATTCATTTATGAAAATTATGTAAATTTTGTTAAAGCTTAACATTGCGTTAACTCCAAGTCTAAATAAAATATCACGTCCTGATGTTAAATTATCTGAAGTGATAGCAGACGTTTCGGTGCCCGATCAGAATAGGGGGCTGGTTTACCCACTGCCCGGATTTGTGTCAAAATCTGTATAAAAAGAGCTATGTTTTGACCATGTAATGTATCATTCGATCTGTACCTTCTGGATGATTACCAGTACCTTAAATTAGTGAGTAATAGTCCTTGTCAGGACTCTTGAGCAATAAACCATCACTGCTTGAAGACTCTCCTCTAGTCTTCAAACCTTCAAGCGTTCACTGAAAACCCACCTCTTTAGACAAGCTTATAATATTCCTTAACCACCCTCTTAATTTTCCCTAGGTTACCCCATTACCATCCTCTACACAGCTAACACAAGACAACAACCCTCTGACCAACACTGCAACACACACAGCCCACTCAGTACTTTTACCTTTGCGTTCTAGCTGGTCCATTGTGCAATATGATGTAGCACGTGCCCTTGTGTATCACACTCCCATTGTCCTATAGAGTGTAAGCTTGCGAGCAGGGTTCTCTTACCTCTCTGTCTGTATGTATCACCCAGTATTGTGTTATTACTGTTTGTTCTCAATTGTAAAGCGCCACGGAATTTGCTGCTGGTGCTATATAAATAAATGTTGATGATGATGGAGACCAGTCCAGAATTCCTCCTCCTGTCATATCTGGTCATGAATAGAGCACATCCTCCCTCAATGAGCAGGTCATCCGGCCAAGGCTCCCGAGACGGATCCCAGAAACCCTATTGCCATGACATATATATTGTGACATACACGGGAATAGTGTTTCTGGGCAGATATGTTAGTCCCAGGTTTCTGACCTACATGTTTTAAAAACCCCAGGGAGATGGTTGTTCAGCTTTAAGTAAAGGTTTCCTGGGATGTAAATGGAGAGAGAAGGGTGGGCTCCATTTACAAGGCCCAATCCTGGACTTCTGTTCTGCCAGTCTGATAGCAGACTGGTTAATGATTGTACCTGTAAGGTGTCAGATCAGTCTGTGTCTCTGCTCTGCCTGGGGAAAGTGACTACAGAGTCTCTATCTGTTGTGAGTAAACTATATCTGCTGGAGAAGAGAAAGGAAAAAATAATGAAATCGCTGATATGCAAAATATTGATAGAGTTCAATTAAAATACATATAAAAAAACACAGATCTCTAACATAAGCTGACACTCCTAATATGAATCAGTTTTCCTCTGGAGAAACCGCCAATCACGAGCCAGTGGGTGGAGAAACGCGTCAAACGTTGTGAGATGCCGGTGCCCACACTGTTACCAATTAGTATCTGTTTGTTTTGGGAGCACATTCTATTACATATATTGCTGCATATTCCTACTAGCAGCTAAATATATATATATAACTGTTTCTGTTTAATTCAAGCCTTTTATGTCATCTCCTGAAGAATATTTCTGGAATTACAAACCTTTCTGACTGATCAAGTTTCATAACTTTTTATTCTCAACATACAGGTTTTGGTCATATAAAGATCTCTAATTCAAAAGGAACATTTATATCAGTCTTTGGATTCATTGAGAAAATATTTTTGCAGTTGATCAATTGGTGCATCTAAGGATTATTAATGATTGAATATTTATTCAATATTGCAGTTATTAATTCATGGATATTTTGTGATATATGTATTTGTGGTTGCTGACTGATTCGTATTAGGCTGTCAGTTTAAGTTAGGGACCGTGCTGTATTTTTTGCTGAAACTAATTATCCTTTTCCAACTGTTCTAGAACCTTTACCAAAAGCAGAATCAGACCAGTCACATCAGTCCGTCCCCATATGTACATTACTTACATCATAGCAGATGTAATAGGAGTGTCTACAAAACTGATTTCTGGTTAAGATATGCAACCTCATGCCTTCTACTTCCCCTTAGTTCCTTCCTGTATCTTTCTATGGAAACACAGATTGAGTAATATTTATAAAGCAGTTGCTAGACAATTGTCCCTTATATTAAGTGTGTCATATGAAATGTAATATTTCTACGTTAATTTAGTATGAAGTAATCTGTACTGGCACGGGGCTCATATGAATTATGTTTAATAAAAGATTAATAAGAATAATAACAAAAAGAAGGTTCAGGGAGAGTTGACAAGTTGGTTTCCTCGTGTATCTGGGTACAGGGCGATGACGCTAGTTGTGTGGTGAATGGGGAAGGAAATAATTTCATTCGAGCTTAAGAGGCAGCTTTCTCCAATGTATAACCATTGAGAGGCGACTGTCCGTCCTGACACCTTAGCACAGTCTCCCAAAATCAGATCTGTTCCTCCAGAATTGTGAGAGATGTCAGAGGGTGCTGCTCTCCTACTTGTTCTTGTAGCGATGACCAACAGCGGCTGATGGTGTCTGATGGGGCCAGTTACTGCTTTTATGGATCCTGGAATGTTGGGGTCCTGTTTGTAAAACAGAAACAGGTTCTGCTGCCCACCTGGACAGATGAGCAACAAGTGAACTCCATTCAACAATTTCGATTTGAGGGGACTATCCTCAAAGGTAAGGACCTTTGTGGTGACTTCCAGAAGTGTAGGGGGTATCTCCCGTTAGCTATGAGGTAAGCAGCGATGCAAGAGTCTTTTCTGGGAATGGAAGGAGAGGGGGATGGGAGTGACCTAGCACTTTGGAAGCCCTCAGAAGATATGGCGCATCCCCAAGTGACATGACAACCATGCTTCATCTTGGTGTGATAATGCCCCCTCTCTTGTGGGACCTCGGTGATGTCAAATAAAGGCGCAAAATCATAGAAACTTAGAATTTGATAAGATAAGAACCGCTTGGCCCATATAATCTGCCTATTTTTTTTATTAACCTATGGTAACCTCAAACACTATTTGTCCTTTAATCTTTGTATGGATATCCTTATGTCTATTCCAAGCATTTTTACATTACTCTACTGTATTACCCTCTACCACCTCTGATGGGAGGCTATTCCACTTATCCACTACCCTTCCTGTGAAGTAACTTCCTCTGAACCTACTTCCCCCCAGTGTCAGTGCATGTCCTCGTGTTCTAATACTTCTCTTCCATTGTAAAATGTTTCCCTCCTGTACCTTGTTTAAACCCTTCATATATTTGAAAGTTTCTATCATGTCCCCCCGTTCCCTTCTCTGCTCCAAACTATACATATTAAGATCTTTTAGTCTTTCCGGGTAAGTTTTGTGCTGTAGCCTATGCACCATTTTAGTTGCCCTTCACTATGAGGAGCAGTGAAACGATGAGAAGGATAAACCAGTGATTGTGGCATTGGGCTGCACAGAGCAGGTAACAGTAGATTAATGATTAGCAGCGCACAGATATATGATTTATACAGAACACTGACTGCATTTCTTGTACACAATCAAATAATGATATTAAGCACCTATATAAGTAATCACAAACCGTAGACAGTTCAGTATAAAAATCAAATAACTACATCCTTGAAATGACAGTGATGGAGCCGGGAGTATGATGGAAACATAAAACTGTTTTATTGTTGTAAGAACTCAGCCCAGGTAATGCAGAGTAAACACAGAGCAGGTACAGCCGAGTATAATAAACAAACCTCCGGGTGTGGCTGGAGAACAGGTAAACAGTAAATAAATACAAAACAGCAGGTACAGGGAATCTTAGCTGAACAATGGTGAACAGCCAGGCTGTAGGTTTGCAGGAAATCCAGTCATTGACCAGCAAGGTGCATGAAGAGGAGCATTATACTTAGTCCGTGTGGCAGGGGCCGGTGAATAACAGGGGAGAAGATTAACTCCTGCCAGGCCCGGTTCAAGGACAGGGTCCTAACACTAGGGTAGGGAGGGGAAATTAGGATGCAGCCCTATTTCCCTATGAAGGGTGTCTGCACCCTTAAATGGATATATAGAAGACATGAAATCAAAGTTTGGGATAAGGGCACAAATGGTAAGAAATTTGAAAGGGGAAAGTATAGAAGTTATGAAGACGGTAGAATATTTGTATTTACTGTGTTAGCGCAATATTCAAAGTGTTATACACATATTGCATTAAAAAAGGGCAAATCCCTAGGTAAGATACAGTGAAACTGAGCAGTAAGAAGATAGCGATGTACGTTACCAGTATTATGGTTAGTAACGTGATGTCCGGGATTGTCCTCCTCTGAATCAATAGTTTAATGAATTTTGATATGAGATGATCCGGTTGTTCAGCAGGAGAGTTATCCAGGGGAAAGAGGCCTTTAGTTGGTTCCCTTCCGTGGGTGCAGGGATCTCTGATTGGTCGTTGTGACTGGATCACTTATAAATAACTTATTTACATAAATTTATTTCAATTAGGAGCGCAGTGCATCGATGTATATCACTGCAAATGTACTGATATTTGTATTAGAAATGTACTGATCTCTTATGTGTTGGAGGAAGTGTGTTTTTGAAAGAAAGGACGTCCCATGCTAATAAGGCCTTTTTCATCTGTGAGTTACAAACACTTTTTTAGCCTGAATACAAAGCAGGGGGTCTTTACCTTTTATCCTGTCTTTTTAAAACAGGCAGACGAACTGCATGAATAATGCAACCAGCAAGTAATTTAGGAAATCACAGATCAATGTGAATTTTGCTAAATCCAAGATTAGATAATATATTGCATCCTGATGCTAAAAATCTGATGTAATATCTCAGACTTTGCGGTGCTAACTAGGAAGGGAGTTGGATTACCTCTGTTAACATGTGTGCATTTTGTATTTTAAATGTATTATACCATCTGTAACTTCTGGATGATCACCAGTACCACTAACTGGTGTGTAATGGTCCTGGTCAGGACTCTTGAGCAATAAACCATCACTGCTTGAAGATCCTGCCTGACGCCAATTACCTGCTGCATCCTGTGACCAACATATAAGAGCTTACACTCTAATCCGTTCCCCGGCTGTCCTTTGTTGAACCCAGCGTCTCTGTGTCAATGCTCTGCCCACTCAGTCCTGATCCATAGCACGCGGTCAGGAGGTACCAGCAAAGAGGCGCAGTAGCAGCTATACCAGCTACCCCAGAACTAAGCGCTTCTATGTGCCATAAAGGAGCCCAGTGGCAGTGAGACTCTTCTACAACTATTGAGCAGTTCTCATTCCCAATCAGCGAGTGTCTGGTGACACCAATATGAGTGGTCAGTAATAGTCGGTTACTGACGGTGAAAAAGAAAACCCAGATAAACTGTGCAAGAAGAACATTTTGTCATCCTTCTTCCCCCAACAGACTGGATGGCAGCAGAAGCCCATCCGATGACATCTAGGATTTTAGATTTAATTGTTAAAAAGGGGCTTGCCTCCCCCTGTGGAGATTTTTCCTGGCGTCAGTAAATAATACAAACAATAGCAAAAATAGAAAGTTTTTTACATCTCTCAAGCCGACACAGACGAGACCCTTTGCTTCTCCCCCGTTAGTGACGTGATACTTGCATTGACACGATACTGCTTTCAAACTGAATGATATCTCCTATATAACAGCCTATCATAGATCAACACATTCAGGAACAATTTATATTGAATTGATGGTGTCGGTTCCACTCTATGAAGTAGAAACAATTACATACAATAAACACCCAGATGACTTTTAGCATCAGGATGCAATATATTATCTAATCTTGGATTTAGCAAAATTCACATCAATCTGTGATTTCCTAAATTACTTGCTGGTTGCATTATAATCCATTATTATAATCCATTAATTTCATATTTAAGGTGTCACAGTTTTGAGACTATCAAAGGGTGGACTGTTAAAGTTATTAATCTTAGTACATCATATCGTTATGAAAAGATCAATTTTGGGTGCGATCGCGACTTATACTTTTAGTATATTTTTCGATTGCATAGCAAACCATATTTTATGCACAGTAATTAGTTACACAAAATATTAATAAGATGTTAGGTTAATTAAGAAAGTATTAAATTAAATATTCACACCTTTAGTATGTTTGAAATAGATCTAGTAGCAGTAGGATATACACTTTTGAAAACCAACTGAAGCTAATACAATGAAGACATTTTGACCTATTGTGCGTCGAGTTATTGCGATTTTTTTACCTCTTGACCAATGATATGTAACTGTATTGTATTGAGCTGTGTAAAACACCACAGTCTGTGACTGCAAGTAAGCATTCTGGGTAGGCTAGTTGCCGTTGTGCTTTGTACTAGACTCAACTCTGTACTGTTGGTACTTTTGAATTTACTTTGGTTGTGAATACATCCTTTTGTGCTTTGGAGCCACCTCATTTTGGATCGGACAATCAAATTTTTTACCTTTAATACTTGGTCAACTCATCTGCTCCTTTGCACACAAGAAGAATGGCGCTGTTGGAAGTGGCTAAATAAGAATACAATAATATAGTGTAAATACAAATGAGAATAAAATAAGAGATTAGTTATAATAATAAACAAATGTTTAATACACAACACCATAAAAAAAATATACACAGAATAAAATGCAATAAAAACCTATGTCAAATATTAGGCTCTTAGAAATAACTCCCCGCTAGGAATAACAAGTCTTGTATAACCTTTAAACCTAAAGTCTAGTAAATTCTCTCCAGGGATCCCCCATTGTCTTAATTAGAGAACCAAATATCCTCAAAACAATGTCACTCGATTGGAGATCTGATCCCAACAAATTTATGAGAGTTGAACTTAGGGTAAGGAAATCCTCCAAATAAACAAATTGCCGATATACTGGCTCACCGCAGCGGAACAATATAGATCCACATCCTGGACTGCGACAGAGAAAAAAATCTTCTTATTGGTAAATTTTAGATCAGTGCCCTCCGAAGGGGAAAGAAGAAAAAGTCCAAAGCTGTGTGAGATGTCGCAGACCTGCTGGACCTTCTGTTGCCGCCTAATTTGTCCGTCCAGGAGCTTGATGACATGTGAGCTTAGTGCCTCATATGAAGCTCCTAGCGCTGCGGGGAGATGATGAGAGCCAGCATCCTAGGTAGATGTACTACCTGACGCGTTTCGTCCTGGAGCACCAGCACCTTCTCAAAGCTGCCACATGAATGTCCCAGGTGTCATTATATAAAAAGACTTAAAGAAGTAGGTGTTCCTAATAGTTAATTAGCCATTTCAGGATCTCCAAATGTCGCATTCACTGTATCACCATGGTATAATGTATTGCTCTAATTTATATAGAAAATCTCTCCAAAACAACCAAAGAAAATAAAAAAATATAGATTTTTATTTCATTAAAATAATGTAAATTTTATTAGAAATCAAATTGAAAGAACCAATCCCTTAAAAGGTCATATATCTTCTATAGTATTTACTCACTCTAAATGAATAATTTTACTGACACTGGGATGTTATCATCACAAGTATAAGTATACACACTAGTCACTATAAATCGTTACACATAAACACTGACCAACATCTATTAAAGTTACATATCAAAAAATTAATTCATAAAATAAACAATAATCGTTTCTCACTGTGGCAAGATAAAGTAACAATAAAGATTATTTATCCAAATAAATACATAATACTAAATAACAGACAAAAACCTCAAATTCCGAATTAAGATCTCCAGCAAACAATAGATACAGTTATACATGTTCTCCGTTGACCTCCAATATCACCTCTACACTGAGACCTGATCTACATCCCCCCCAACTCTCTCTCTCCCTCCCTTCCTGTCAGGGCCGTCTTTCCCATTGGGCCCAATGGGCAGGTGCCCGGGGGCCCTGCAGCCCAGAGTGGCCCTTCGGAAGAAGCAAAAAAAAAAAAAAACTGGAAAAAAAAAAAGACAATACTTACCTTGCGGCTCCCTCCCTGGTCTCCTCCTCCGTGCGGCGCTGGCAGTACATGTCGGGCGTGACGTCATTACGCCCGCCCGACATCCATTGCGGAGCGCGACGGAGGAGGAGACCAGGGATGGAGCCGGATCGCCAGCTGACCGCAAGGTAAGTATTGTCTTTTTTTTTTCCAGTTTTTTTTTTTTTTGCTTCTTCCGAAGGGCCACTCTGGGCTGCAGGGCCCATATATATAATAATTATTATTTTTTTTTATATATAGGGGCCTCGGTGCACTGCTGTGCCCGGGGGCCCAAGATGTTCTTAAGAGGGCCCTGCTTCCTGTGTATCTGACTGGACACTACCTCAAGCTCCACATATCAAAAACGAAATTCATAATTCTTCCACCACAGCGTCACATCCCCTCGTCTGATCTCCCATAAGGTTGATGGTGTCGCCCTCTCCCCTGTTCTCCAACGCACACTGCCTGGGGATCATCATTGACTCCACCCTCGATTCCACTCCCCACATCCAGTCCCGTGCCAATTCCTGTTGCCTAAATCTATGCAACTCAGCCAAGATTCGCCCTTTCCTCTCCCTAGCTGCCACCAAGACCATAATCCATGCTCTTGTCCTCTCCCACCTTGATTATTGCAATCTATTTCTTCTCTGGTTTGCCTGACAAATGCCTGGTCCCCCTTAAATCTGTGCTGAATGCAGCATCGCAGCTAATCTTCCTCTCACAACGTTTCTCTTCTGCTGTGCCTCTCTGCAAAGCCCTCCATTGGCTCCCCATTCTCTGAATACCCTCACTCAGAGCCCTCCAACGCCTCCTCTCCCACATCTTCGACCTTGTCAAGATAAACTCCTCTACTTGCCCACTGCGTTCTGTCAATGACCTGCGTCTCTCCCCATCACCTACCACCACCTCACACACCCGCCTTCAGGACTTTGATCCCGCTGCTCCCCACATTTGGATCTCTTTGCCCCACCCATTCAGACTTGCCTCCAACCTCAAAACTTTGAAATGTTCCCTCAAAACGCACATTTTCCCACTTGCCTCCATAGTCTCAAGCCCCCAACACAGTCACAGACTACACTGGGGACTGCACGCACCTGGGGCCCCATACACTGGATCTGCGGGGCAGCTTATATTTCTCTGTCCGTAAACAGCATCTAATAGTATTGCAGTATCACTTCTCATATCTCCTCTCTAGCAGTTCCTCACAAGGATCCTGGTTTAGAGTTAGGGTTAGAGTTAGGGTTATGATAATATATGTGGGCAGCACAGTGGCTCAGTGGTTAGCACTTCTGCCTCACAGGTCATGAGTTCAATTCCCAACCATGGCCTTATCTGTGTGGAGTTTGTATGTTCTCCCCGTGTTTGCGTGGGTTTCCTCCGGGTGCTCCGGTTTCCTCCCACACTCCAAAAAACATACTGGTAGGTTAATTGGCTGCTATCAAAATTGACCCTAGTCTCTATGTGTATGTCTGTGTGTGTTGTATGGAATTTAGATTGTAAGGTTCAATGGGGCAGAGACTGATGTGAGTTCTCTGTATAGCTCTGCGGAATTAGGGACACTATATAAATAGCTGATGATAATGCTGAAATATGCTGAGTGCAACATTTGTACCTAAAAAAAACATTTTGTGCTGCAGGGGAGAAACACCAGATGAAACACGTTGAGTATTAGATATAGACCTTCAAGTTAACATCCATACAAGGAAGAATGTAAGATATTGAAAGGGACATGTACAGTTTAACAAAGCAAGCACTCCAGCGACAAGCAGTGCCAAATTTGTGGCTGAAGTGCTTTGTTTTGTTTGTTCTGAGTCTAGTGCAGGCTTGGCTAACCTGTGGCACTCCAGGTGTTGTGAAACTACAAGTCCCAGCATACCCTTCCAGCAATAAGCTGCTATATATTGGCAAAGCGTACTGAGGCTTGTAGTTTCACAACACCTGGAGTTGCCACAGGTTAGCCAAGCCTGGTCTAGTGGGACAATCCTGATTTTTGATGACTATTCTGCCCAATCTAAGGGGCAGGTCAAGACTGTGTACTCTTTGTATACACACTGCATTCTATATATACTATACTATGGTGCTAGCTGTCCTTCGTGGGCTGACCACCCCCCCTCTAGTGATTGGTCTCGCCTCTATGATGGCTGGCCACACCCCCTCAGGTGGGCCCCTACCGTTGCAGTCCCCCGGTGGGCCCTGCATGCCCCAGTCCGACACTGACTGTTAAACAATCCTTAGTAAGAGGAAGCAATTATGAAATCTGTCACCCAGTCAAAAAGCGAATCACAGAAGCCATGGCTAGTATTAGATCTGCATCCAATATCCACTATTAATGCAGCTGGTTTTAGACAATTATTTGAGGTCTTCTGTCCCCGTTACCAAATTCCATCACGACACCATTTTACTAGAAAAGCTATTCCTCACCTCTACCAGAAAGTTCATAAAAATGTAATTCTTGGGCTACAAAATGTCATTCTACCCACTGTACACTTAACCACAGATATGGGGACAAGCGGAACTGGAAAAACTAAAGATCATATGACTGTGACAGCCCACTGGGTTGGTGATTCGCCTTCACCAGCAGGGACAGCAGCAGCATGTACCCAAGTACATCACATCTTTCAGAGGCAGCTGCTCTGTGTATCATCTGCTTCACTAAGAGGCATATTATTATTATTATTATTAATATTATCGTAGATTTATAAGGCACCACAGTGCTCCACAGCGCCGTACAGTAGGGAAGACAAGAACATACATAAAACCAGACATACGTAAAACAAGAACAGACAAGGCAGACAAAATGAATGCAGACATGAAAACAAAGAGTATGGAGGACTCTGCTCATTAGAGAGCTGACATTGTAAGTGGAAGAGGGCACAGCTGAAACAAGAGGAGTGAGTCTGGCTCAGAGGGGAGATTGGGATAGTTGTGAGGGTGTATTAGTGTAAATAGTGTTATCGAGGATAAGGTCACCTCTAAACAAGAGATGGGTTTTCAAAGAGCATCTAAAGATTTGAAGGCTGTAGGAAAGTCTGACTGAGCGTGGTAGAGAATTCTATAAGTGGGGATCAGCACGGGAGAAGTCTTATAGGCGGGAGTGAGAGGTGGTTACCAGAGATGGGACAAGGCGCAGGTCAGAGGTATTACTGCTGACAACCTGTTTGAAAAACTAAGGGATGTCATTGCCACACGGCTTATCCTGCTTGTACTCTCCTGAGGATATGTGATTTCTGATAATGCCACCAATATTGTTAGAGCATTACAGCCGGGGGAATTCCATTACATTCATTGTTTTGCTCACACAATCAACTTGGCGGTACAGAACTTTTTAAAAAATGACAATGACATGCAGGAGACATGTCTGTGTCCCGAAATATTTAGGGTAATTTTCGGGATTCTGCAACAGTATGTAGAAAAATGCAGCAGCTGCAAGAAGAATAGAATTTAGGGGGAATGTACTTTAGTCCAGCGCAGTGCAGAATACTTTCTGTGTTGTGCAAGGTGCTGAAACCACTCAAAGTAGTCACCTGTGAAGAGAGTGCAGACACTGTTAGCTTGAGTCAAGTGATTCCCCTAATTAGACTTTTTGAAAAGTAGCAAAAGAAATTGAAGGAGGAAATGAAACAAAGCAATTCCGCTAATTATGTTGGACTTGTAGATTAAATACTTTATTCGCTTCGCCAGGATCCAAGAGTTATCAACATCTTGAAATCGGATCATTACATCTTGGCATCTGTGCTTGAACCTAGGTTTAAAAACAATGTCTTCTTTTTCTTTCCAACTGATCCAGATCTCAAGAGATGCAATGAGGTCCTGGTCAGCAAGCTGACAGCTCAAGTGGTACATGACACAATGACGTCTCCTCCTTCAGTTTCTCTGGAAATTGCTGCTAGGAAAAAACTTAGCTTTTCCAAAACACATGGAGATGAGTCTGCACAACATTTTGACATTTTGTCTGGTCTAAAAGAATTGTCCAAAAATCGTGAAAGTTCTTCCGTAAAATGAACTACAAGTTCCATGAGGAAAGCCATTACCAGCAATTACATCAAAGTATACAGACTTCTGTGATGGTGGATTCCAGCGGGGATGAATTAGTATTGTGTGAGGATGATGCACACACTGATGAGGGTGAATATGATGACAGTGTAGATTGCAGGTGCTGAGATCTAGCTGAGAGAAAGGTGTAAGCAAATCAGTCTGGGCTTCAACGCGTTAATACGGTCTTTTTCAAGGAGCTGACCTTCTTGAAAAAGACCGTATTAACGGTTGAAATGCGTTGAAGCCCAGACTGATTTATGAATGAATTTCAAATTTGGGATTTATGATATGCGCTTACCTATTGGCCACATGAGAGCCATCTTGAAGGAAGTAAAGTGATTTGGCAAGAGAGTTCATCATCACCATCTAGAGGAAACGGAGAAAAGCAATAAAGAACTTGCTACGTACCCATTTGCTTACATCTTTTGGTAAGAATTGATTTCTTACTTGTTGATATGAATGTGACGGTGAAGTGGCCATTAATTATACCTCTGCATTACGAGTGAACCTCTATCCACAGTGAAAAAGCACTTCTAATGAACTGAATTAGATGGTTATTGTATTTCCAATATACCTATTATTGCCTACATGTTATATTGTCAAGTGTATTTTGGAATCATCCTGTCATATATGGTGAAAAACATCATTATTTTTTATTTTTATTTTTATTATTTTATTTATTTTTTTGTAGAAGCATTTCTTGAGAATTTTGGGTACAATTTAGCGCCGTTAATTTGGACTTTCTATTTATCGATAACTATCTGATAGGTCTGTGTACCCTGTTTTATCCTGATATTCGGCAGCTTTATTGAATATAGAGCGCTGACAGTCTTTTCTATCTTTGTTGATATCAGATCTGGTATCTGTAAAATTCATCATTGATCAGTAATCAGTAATCATATCTTATGAGAGTGCATTGATCAGTAATCAGATCTGCTGTCAGTGCATTGATCAGTAATCAGAACTCCTGTCAGTACATTGATCAGTAATCAGTTTTCCTGTCAGTACATTGATCAGTGATCAGTTTTCCTGTCAGTACATTGTTCAGTGATCAGTTTTCCTGTCAGTACATTGATCAGTGATCAGTTTTCCTGTCAGTACATTGTTCAGTGATCAGTTTTCCTGTCAGTACATTGATCAGTAATCAGATCTCCTGTCAGTACATTGATCAGTAATCAGATCTCCTGTCAGTACATTGTTCAGTAATCAGATCTCATGTCAGTACATTGATCAGTATCAGTTTTCCTGTCAGTACATTGATCAGTAATCAGATCTCCTGTCAGTACATTGATCAGTAATCAGATCTCCTGTCAGTACATTGATCAGTAATCAGATCTCCTGTCAGTACATTGATCAGTAATCAGAACTCCTGTCAGTACATTGTTCAGTAATCAGTTTTCCTGTCAGTACATTGATCAGTAATCAGATCTCCTGTCAGTACATTGATCAGTAATCAGTTTTCCAGTCAGTACATTGATCAGTATCAGTTTTCCTGTCAGTACATTGATCAGTAATCAGTTTTCCTGTCAGTAATCAGATCTGCTGTCAGTATATTGATCAGTAATCAGATCTCCTGTCAGTACATTGATCAGTAATCAGATCTCCTGTCAGTATATTGATCAGTAATCAGATCTCCTGTCAGTATATTGATCAGTAATCAGATCTCCTGTCAGTACATTGATCAGTAATCAGATCTCCTGTCAGTATATTGATCAGTAATCAGATCTCCTGTCAGTACATTGATCAGTAATCAGATCTCCTGTCAGTACATTGATCAGTAATCAGTTTTCCTGTCAGTATATTGATCAGTAATCAGATCTCCTGTCAGTACATTGTTCAGTAATCAGTTTTCCTGTCAGTATATTGATCAGTAATCAGATCTCCTGTCAGTACATTGATCAGTAATCAGATCTCCTGTCAGTATATTGATCAGTAATCAGATCTCCTGTCAGTATATTGATCAGTAATCAGATCTCCTGTCAGTACATTGATCAGTAATCAGATCTCCTGTCAGTATATTGATCAGTAATCAGATCTCCTGTCAGTACATTGATCAGTAATCAGATCTCCTGTCAGTACATTGATCAGTAATCAGTTTTCCTGTCAGTATATTGATCAGTAATCAGATCTCCTGTCAGTACATTGTTCAGTAATCAGTTTTCCTGTCAGTATATTGATCAGTAATCAGATCTCCTGTCAGTACATTGATCAGTAATCAGATCTCCTGTCAGTACATTGATCAGTAATCAGTTTTCCTGTCAGTATATTGATCAGTAATCAGATCTCCTGTCAGTACATTGATCAGTAATCAGATCTCCTGTCAGTACATTGATCAGTAATCAGTTTTCCTGTCAGTATATTGATCAGTAATCAGATCTCCTGTCAGTACATTGATCAGTAATCAGATCTCCTGTCAGTACATTGATCAGTAATCAGTTTTCCTGTCAGTATATTGATCAGTAATCAGATCTCCTGTCAGTACATTGTTCAGTAATCAGATCTCCTGTCAGTACATTGATCAGTAATCAGATCTCCTGTCAGTACATTGATCAGTAATCAGTTTTCCTGTCAGTATATTGATCAGTAATCAGATCTCCTGTCAGTACATTGTTCAGTAATCAGATCTCCTGTCAGTACATTGATCAGTAATCAGTTTTCCTGTCAGTACATTGATCAGTAATCAGAACTCCTGTCAGTACATTGATCAGTAATCAGTTTTCCTGTCAGTATATTGATCAGTAATCAGATCTCCTGTCAGTACATTGATCAGTAATCAGATCTCCTGTCAGTATATTGATCAGTAATCAGATCTCCTGTCAGTACATTGTTCAGTAATCAGATCTCCTGTCAGTACATTGTTCAGTAATCAGATCTCCTGTCAGTATATTGATCAGTAATCAGATCTCCTGTCAGTATATTGATCAGTAATCAGATCTCCTGTCAGTACATTGATCAGTAATCAGATCTCCTGTCAGTATATTGATCAGTAATTAGATCTCCTGTCAGTATATTGATCAGTAATCAGATCTCCTGTCAGTATATTGATCAGTAATCAGATCTCCTGTCAGTACATTGTTCAGTGATCAGATCTCCTGTCAGTATATTGATCAGTAATCAGATCTGCTGTCAGTACATTGATCAGTAATCAGATCTCCTGTCAGTATATTGATCAGTAATCAGATCTGCTGTCAGTACATTGATCAGTAATCAGATCTCCTGTCAGTGCATTGATCAGTAATCAGATCTCCTGTCAGTACATTGTTCAGTAATCAGATCTGCTGTCAGTATATTGATCAGTAATCAGATCTCCTGTCAGTATATTGATCAGTAATCAGATCTCCTGTCAGTACATTGATCAGTAATCAGATCTCCTGTCAGTGCATTGATCAGTAATCAGATCTCCTGTCAGTATATTGATCAGTAATCAGATCTCCTGTCAGTATATTGATCAGTAATCAGATCTCCTGTCAGTACATTGATCAGTAATCAGATCTCCTGTCAGTACATTGATCAGTAATCAGATCTCCTGTCAGTATATTGATCAGTAATCAGATCTCCTGTCAGTACATTGATCAGTAATCAGATCTCCTGTCAGTATATTGATCAGTAATCAGATCTCCTGTCAGTACATTGATCAGTAATCAGATCTCCTGTCAGTATATTGATCAGTAATCAGATCTCCTGTCAGTGCATTGATCAGTAATCAGAACTCCTGTCAGTACATTGATCAGTAATCAGTTTTCCTGTCAGTACATTGATCAGTGATCAGTTTTCCTGTCAGTACATTGTTCAGTGATCAGTTTTCCTGTCAGTACATTGATCAGTGATCAGTTTTCCTGTCAGTACATTGTTCAGTGATCAGTTTTCCTGTCAGTACATTGATCAGTAATCAGATCTCCTGTCAGTACATTGATCAGTAATCAGATCTCCTGTCAGTACATTGTTCAGTAATCAGATCTCATGTCAGTACATTGATCAGTATCAGTTTTCCTGTCAGTACATTGATCAGTAATCAGATCTCCTGTCAGTACATTGATCAGTAATCAGATCTCCTGTCAGTACATTGATCAGTAATCAGATCTCCTGTCAGTACATTGATCAGTAATCAGAACTCCTGTCAGTACATTGTTCAGTAATCAGTTTTCCTGTCAGTACATTGATCAGTAATCAGATCTCCTGTCAGTACATTGATCAGTAATCAGTTTTCCAGTCAGTACATTGATCAGTATCAGTTTTCCTGTCAGTACATTGATCAGTAATCAGTTTTCCTGTCAGTAATCAGATCTGCTGTCAGTATATTGATCAGTAATCAGATCTCCTGTCAGTACATTGATCAGTAATCAGATCTCCTGTCAGTATATTGATCAGTAATCAGATCTCCTGTCAGTATATTGATCAGTAATCAGATCTCCTGTCAGTACATTGATCAGTAATCAGATCTCCTGTCAGTATATTGATCAGTAATCAGTTTTCCTGTCAGTATATTGATCAGTAATCAGATCTCCTGTCAGTACATTGATCAGTAATCAGATCTCCTGTCAGTACATTGATCAGTAATCAGTTTTCCTGTCAGTATATTGATCAGTAATCAGATCTCCTGTCAGTACATTGATCAGTAATCAGATCTCCTGTCAGTACATTGATCAGTAATCAGTTTTCCTGTCAGTATATTGATCAGTAATCAGATCTCCTGTCAGTACATTGATCAGTAATCAGATCTCCTGTCAGTACATTGATCAGTAATCAGTTTTCCTGTCAGTATATTGATCAGTAATCAGATCTCCTGTCAGTACATTGTTCAGTAATCAGATCTCCTGTCAGTACATTGATCAGTAATCAGATCTCCTGTCAGTACATTGATCAGTAATCAGTTTTCCTGTCAGTATATTGATCAGTAATCAGATCTCCTGTCAGTACATTGTTCAGTAATCAGATCTCCTGTCAGTATATTGATCAGTAATCAGATCTCCTGTCAGTACATTGATCAGTAATCAGATCTCCTGTCAGTATATTGATCAGTAATCAGATCTCCTGTCAGTACATTGATCAGTAATCAGATCTCCTGTCAGTACATTGATCAGTAATCAGATCTCCTGTCAGTACATTGATCAGTAATCAGATCTCCTGTCAGTACATTGATCAGTAATCAGTTTTCCTGTCAGTATATTGATCAGTAATCAGATCTCCTGTCAGTACATTGATCAGTAATCAGATCTCCTGTCAGTACATTGATCAGTAATCAGATCTCCTGTCAGTATATTGATCAGTAATCAGATCTCCTGTCAGTACATTGTTCAGTAATCAGATCTCCTGTCAGTACATTGTTCAGTAATCAGATCTCCTGTCAGTATATTGATCAGTAATCAGATCTCCTGTCAGTATATTGATCAGTAATCAGATCTCCTGTCAGTACATTGATCAGTAATCAGATCTCCTGTCAGTATATTGATCAGTAATTAGATCTCCTGTCAGTATATTGATCAGTAATCAGATCTC